>CM038676.1:414284781-414511888 GCA_021605205.1 Aegilops longissima | reverse complement strand
CGCCGAGGTTGATAACACTATCGCTATTTTAAGTTATGTTACCCTACTCCTCTTGTTTGCTGCAAGATGGTGGTTTCCTAAGATGCTAGTCTTCGATAGGACTAGGCCTTCTCTTTCTCGCATTTCTGCAGCTTCACCCATCGATATGGCCTTTACACATATATCCATGCATATGTAGTGTAGCTCTTGTTTTGTAGTACTTTGGATGAGTACTCACGGTTGCCTTGTTCCCCTTTTTCCCTATCTCTACTCGGTTGCTGCTATCGCACGATGGAGCCTGTGATCCAGACGCCACCGCCACGCATTTACTACTACTCCGGAGGCGCCTTACTACTACGCAGCCGGCCGACGATTATCACCAGAGTGACCTAGGAGGATCCCAGTGCAGGAGGCCTGTCCTCTTCGATCCAGATCCCCGCTTGTGCTAGCCATCTTATGGCACCTTGTTTAACTTATGTCCGTATCAGATATTGTTGCTTCCGCCGACTGCCTATGATCGAGCACTTGTATTCGAGCCCTCGAGGCCCCGGCTTGTATTATGATGCTTGTATGACTTATTTTATTTGTAGAGTTGTGTTGTGATATCTTCCCGTGAGTCTCTGATCTTGATCGCATACATTTGCGTGCATGATTAGTGTACGATTGAATCGAGGGCGCCACACGGAGATCTCAAACAAGAAAACATTTGGTTGTGCTCTGGCAAGATCAACATCAACTCGATGGCTCGCAGCAGAGACTTCTCCGGCTTGCAAAGAAGATTACCACCAGCTTTGTACAAGATCAACATCACCGATGGATCTCGCCGCAGGATACTTCTCCGGCTTGCAGAGAAGATTACCACCGCTTTGTACAGCAGACTCAACATGATCTTTCTCCAAAATAATGTCTCCAGATGTCTTGCCCTCGCCAAAGATCGTAAACCTCGGCCAACGGACGACTCGAGGTTCAGCCAGACCACCCTGCTCGGAGCAAAGTGCTCGAGACTGACATGTTCAGAAAGCCTTCTCTCGAGCAACACTAACATCTTCATTCTCGCTGCTCCAAAAGAAACAAAAGTCATTACAAAGGGCTGATCGAACTCATGCACAATGACAAAGAAGTCCGCCTCGTGGGCAACAAGACAAATGGACAAGAAAAATGGTACCTTATTTTCACCGCCATGAACCTCATCAACTAATACATCACTAGAGGGGCAACGATCATGCACAGGCAGCTTCATGCACAGGATCATCTTCATGCATGTAAAACATCCTCCCTAACCCCAGCACCATCATCAACAGCCTAGAAAAATAATCATGTACAAAACAAATACATAATCAGCAAAAAGTTCACGTTACATAATCAGAGAAGGTCAAGTGCCACAATTGGCACATAATGGAAGTCCAAATACAGTAAACATAGTAGACCAGCTATCAAACTACCATTAAGATGCAAAAGAAGACAAAAAGGGAAAGTCATCAAAATTCATAGATGTTCAAGTGCAGAAGTACTTGAAGTTCATGTCCTATAAGCAGAGAAGGTCACCTAAGAAAATACTAGTACCAAAAAGAAAAAAGACTAGAAAATAATCATGTAGAAAACAAATACCTAATCAGCAGAAGTTCATGTTACATAATCAGAGAAGGTCAGCTATCACAACTGACACATCATGGAAGTCCAAATACAGTAAACATAGCAGATAACATACCAAACTACCATAAGATACAATAAGTAACAAAAAAGGGCTAGTCATCACAAATCATAGAAGTTCAGGTGCTGAAGCACTTGAAGTTCAGGTCCTATAAACAGAGAAGGTCGCCCTGTAATTGCATAACAGTAATAACTCAAAGCTAACAATGAACACTATTGCAAAAAGAAATATCAAAAGCCAACATAAACAAACCTCTTCGGTACGCTCCACATGGCCTTCTTCACGACCCAAATGAACGGGTCCCGCCTCAATCTCTCTCACAACAACACTCGCCTCATCTTCATAGGCTTGCATCAAGGCCCCGCATTTCTTGAACAAAGACAAACTAGCCCGAGGTGGGAAGTACTCACGAAGCTCGGCAAGATATTTAGCTTCAATCGACAATATCTCCTTCAAAGACTCAGAATCAAAACCGTGGCCGGAGGAAGAATATCGATCACGCGACTAAGGCGCCAACCGTTGTCTAACATCGGCCATCTCTCCACAAACAGCTTCAAGTCCATCAATCCTAGAAAGGGAAATATTCGTGAATCGAACAAACTATCGGAAGAAACACCACCGCAAAGACTCACACGGCGTAAGAACCTCCGGATCTGCTGTGGGGCACCAGTGTTAACATCCCGCGAGAATTCAAATCTCAGAGAACTTCCACTACCTAGGCCAGCAGCACGAGGCATAGTAAGAACAGGGCGTTCAATGACCCTAAAGAACACAACCTCAGCCTGTGTCTTCCACTACATATATGAAAACAAAAATCAACACGTCACATAACAAATGAAAAGAACATCGAAGCAGAAATACAAAAGAACGTATCAGAAGTTCAAGTTATGTCTACACAGAACTACACCAAAAAATCCAATAATGTCTACACACGCAGTACATTACAGAAGTCCAACTATGTCTACATAGGCAGTACAACCATGTATGAACACTAGTTAACATGCTTTCAACAATGTTGGAAATTTAAAAAGCGGAAGTTCAACCATGCATACCAAGGCAGTAATCAAACATGTATCTCAGAAGTCCAACTATGTCTACATAGGCAGTACAACCATGTATGAACACTAGTTTCAAGAATGTTGGAAATTTAAAAAGCGGAAGTTCAACCATGCATACCAAGGCAGTAATCAAACATGTATCTCAGAAGTCCAACTATGTCTACATAGGCAAGACAACCATGTATGAACACTAGTTAACATGCTTTCAAGAATGTTGGAAAATTAAAAGCGTAAGTTCAACCATGCATGTGTAACAACAAAAGTTTAGATTATTTCATATGAATATATCCGTAGTACACATATGTACATAAAGGCATTAATGCCATATAAGCCAAGCAGCTTAAGCTTAATTTACCATCATCTATATGAACCAGAAGGTCATCTATGTACATAGCGTAAGTTCAACCATGCACACAAAAGGCAATCGCTAACTACACAAAAAGAAGAAACACTCACAGTAGTCTCCCAAACACCTGGGCTATCGGGTCACATCACCTTCCCGACCAAGTCACCAGATCGAGCTCAAGAAGCTTAGCCCGATCCATGTAATTGATGCGAGGCGCCCTCAAGTCAACATTAGGCGCCTTGCCAATGATAAGGCAATTCAGTACATAAGAAGCGCGTGATGGAACAGCCCGTGAGAGCTTTTTCCTCCGCTAGTACCTTGTCGATACCTAATAACAAAGACTTCAAGGTCATCAAAACCAACCGCAAGAGTCCATATCTCGCCATATCCTCAAACACAAGATTCTCACTATTGCTGCCTCCCCGACACTCGTAGACGCTCCAGGATAACCACCTTCATGAAAACAATCGTAAAACACCGCAGAGCAAGATCATCCTTCGTCCTCATCCTTCACAAGATCCGCGAGGATATTCCGCAGATCCTTTGTCTTGATGTCGTTACTCCTAGCGCACTCCAAACTTGCCCTTCAACCTCATAACAGCGCCATCAAACCCATCATTCAAGGCCTAGGAGGGCACGATTACCTTGAGGGAATCCAAACAGATGGTGAATAGCATCACTTGTAATACGCAGAACCTTGTTCGCCTCACCCATATCCGTAACCATGGTTGCAAAGCGCCAATCCTCATGTAGATGTTGCCCATCAAAGGGCGAGAAATGTTGAGTCAACCTTCGTGTCAAACACACAACCAAAACCAGCCTTGATAACCCTCGCCTTGTGCCTAGGTCAGAGCATTTTCGCACACGCCTTCACCTCTCCAAGTGAGCAGCAACCGCCTTGTTAAAACGTTACCACCTCCTCCTTGGCCACCTTCTTCAGCGCTTTGCATCCTCTCTTCCTCCTCTCAAAGCCGCTTCACAAGCCGACATCGAAAAATGAGTTACACAAGCTACACCAAAATTCCACTAGTGCCTACAAAATTACAAACTCAAGACATTTCGAAGTCCACCTATGTCTAAATAGGCAAGACAGCCATGTATGACCGTGGTTAACATGCTAACAAAACGCTGGAAATTTACACACACAAGTTTCAACCATGCACAACAAGGCAGAATAAAAATAAATACGAGAAGTCCAAATATGTCACATAGGCAATACAACCATGTATGACCGAAGTTAACATGCTTTCAAATTCTTGAAAATATACAAAGCGTAAGTTCAACCATGTATGCAAAAGCAAGAATCAAACATATATCTCAAGTCCAACTATGTCAACAAAGGCAAGACAACAATGTATGAACACTACTTAACATGCTTTCAAAATGATGGAAATTTAAAAGAGCGTAAGTTCAACCATATACACTAAGGCAGTAATCAAACATGTATTCCAAAACAATTAAGCTAATTTGTTCATGCATATACCCAGAAGTCCAACTATGTACACAAAGGCAGTAATACCGTGAAAGCAAAGCACATCGGCTAATTTATTCGTCTATATGGAGATGGAGCAGAAGGTCACCTATGTACGCCAAGAGAGTGCTAAAAACAAAATAAAACTACAGCAAAATAGCGGCAAATGCTCTAAAAAACAGTAAACATGGGGCATTAATACCTGATTAGCAAGAAGAAGATCATCGACGCCGTCCTCATCAACAACATTGAAATCAGATCATCCTTGTCTTCGGGTTAACACGAGAACGCTTCTTCAAGACCCTTGTTGACCTTTGTGTGGAACCTTGCGCTCACGCCGATTTCTTCCCTTACCAGATGCACCAAAGACCAAGCGGAGAAGGTGTAGGCGCGGCAAAGGAAAGCACACGAGGACTACAACAGTATGCATCACCAAGGCCTCAACCCTTCATCTTCAACAACTTGTGCAGCCTTGAAACACGTGGGCTCTTCCGAGGAGTAATCGCACCAACTACTAGTTTCCTCGCAGCAGCCTTCTTGATTTTCTTCTTAACAGGACAACAAGGCTATCACTACCACACGGCATGTCTCCTCAACAAGGAGCTCACCGCACTAATGATCCAGAACATCGTAACCTTTCTCAAGGCGGGCCGCCTCTTCTTGTCAAAATCTCTCGCTTCTTCCTCTTACGTTGGTCCTCCAGAGAAGTCAAGAGGCACATCCTCGGGTTGTGTGACAGTTCAAGGCTATCAACAGATCGCGATCACGCTCTCGACATCTCAAGAGAGCATAAAGGATCCTGAACGGAATCACAACCTTTGATCGACGGAGCCCCTCCTCAAGAAGAAGCAGGGTTTCGATAAACCCAAATCGATAAAACATCGTTGATGGTGTTCAAAGCTTCTCCTCTGTGGACACATCTGCAAAGAACACAAAAATCAAGCAAAAATAAAAAAGTAAGGAAAAATAACAAAAACAAACAACATGAACAAGCTAAAACATGTCTCAAAACTTTAAAATTGAAAAGAAAAGGGATTCACATACTAGGTGAAGCAAGAGCTGGAAGCAAGATCCTCAAGGCTTGAAAATTCTCAAGGCTCAAGCAACCTCAAAGAATCACACCAAAGGAATAATGGGTGATTTAGTCAAGATCGATGTTGGAGCATCAAGATAACTCTCAAACTCCATCTTTATCATGCATTTTTTTCGTAACTATTCAACTCATCACCAACAACAAAAATGTAAGTAAAAAGGGCACTGAGTTCTAATGCACAATCCTACACAAAAGAGACTTCTACTTTTACTTCAATGTCCAAAACCTCAAGTTCAACAATAACTAACAAAGCAAAGAAACATAACAAAACAATCTAAAAATTACATACTAAATATAAAAACACTACACCAGAGGTGATACTACATACAAGATTAATCTCCAAGTTCAACAATATAAAACAAAGCAAAGAAACAAAAGGTGCATAAATGTAACTTCAACCAAATTTAATCACAAACAAAGACAACAAAAAACAAAGATATGCACTTTAAATATGAAATGGCACACACATAACCTATCTGTAAAAATACATACACACAAAACTTGTTAGAAGTTCACACTACTAAGATCGGTAGTCCAACATAAATACCAAATGAAGAAATGGGCGTATACATATAACAATACTACTATTTATAAAAAATACAACTCCATTAGGATACCCGAGATGATTTTGAAGCCATGACAACACAACCACCTCGATGAATGGCCAAAACACTAGAACAACTCAGAAGCAAAAGAAGATTAACTCAGATAGTTAGCAAGTGCAAAAACATACAACAAAATGCAAAAAGGGAACTAATCAAACACTAGAACCACCTACAAACAACAAGAACCAACTACAAACAACTAGAACCAACAAGTATGAAATAGACAAGAGTACATATAGGCAACCACAACAAAAACGATCCGTAAACTAACTACAATGTCCCAAACATAATATAGACCTCCAAATCCACAAAGACTAATGCCATTAGATACAACAGATCTAGCATCAACAACCACACCGCAACCTCTCCGACATGCACCGACTCCTAAAATCAACAAAGGGGAAAAAGAAAACCACACACAAGCATATCACAAACAAATCCGCCGCTGGGGAGGGGGGCATTCCAACCACCACACCCACCAAGAACCCTACCTAATGTCCAACCAAACCATCGTAAAAGGGGATAGGAGGCGGACGCGAGAGCAAACAGAGCAATCAGGGCAGGCCTCCACAGATCTAGCGAAAGTGAATACAGGCATTAGGGGAGAGGGGGCGGAGCACGTTGTCTGTATTCTCTCCAAGGTGATTCCATGGCGGTTCTTCCCTCCCCACAACGCCATAAGCAGTTGCCGCCCTTGCTTCAGAGCAGAGGATCGCGGGCTGGGCGAGGGAGAGCGCGGGCGGGGGAGTAATAGGAGCGGGGGAGTGCGCCGGTTACTCCACTCGCGAGCGCACGGGACAGTGGCGGAGAAATCGTGGGGAGTAGCAATGAAGGAGGCAAGGAGCAACGGGAGGGAAGAGAGAGCGAGCGAGAGGGAGAGGAAATTTGATGTGGTGGCCACGGAGATGGCCATTAATGCATGTCTGCTGTGGGACTTGAAGTCACACCAAATTTACGCTTTACCCCCAAGAGCTAAAATAGTAAATACATGTCTAGATAATTTAAATGCACCATTTGAATGCATCAATTATTATGAGATAAGATCACAAAAACAGCAAAGCTGGTATCCTCAAAACCAAAAAATAGATGGCAAAATAAACTACTAAAGGAAGAAGCATACATACATAAAATATGCCCCTAAAACCCAAGATAAAAGAAGTTCAAAAAATAAAGAATGTAAGTACAAGTACTATAATAAAAGAAGTAAATCAATAACAATAAATAAGCCATAAAGAAACAAAAGAAGTAGTTCGGGCTTTGGCAAAACCTCAAAATTACCATTATAAAACAATTAGCATACGTAAGTTCGATAGTTACTAATCAAGACCAAACAAATACTATAAGTACGAAAACATACTAGAAAAATATAAGAAATATACGAATATCCGTAGGAAAATTACATGGTTGCTCATGGGTCTATCAAAAATCCAAAGCAATGCAAAAGTATGAAAAATAACATAAAAACAGTAAAGAAATACAGAGGGGCTTGCTTCCCATTACATTGCAAAGAACAAAAATGAAGTTCGTGTATGGACAGAGACAAGTCCAGCTTGTACAACATCCGTTAGATGATCCAAAAAAGTGCATTCATACTTGACTAATCAAAATGATTGCCCACGAGACAAACTTTAAAAATAACATCTCAGAACTAAAATTATAAAAAACGAAAATAAGAAAATATATAGCACCATGCACCTTCGCTTTGCAACAAATTGATGCAACTGAAACACGTAAGTTCAACCATTAATTAGAAAGAAGTCCAAAGATCTTCTCAAGATAGTGATTATCGAAACAACAAACATCAATCAAGTCCAAGATATACCTAGAACGCAGGTTCAAAAGGAAGTTCTAGCACCAAATTTTGTACAATGTAACGAAAATTGATTGAAACAACAACCCCGATTAAATTTGGTTCCAGATTTAATCATTTGGGTCAATTTCGACACGCCAACAGCCATTTCAACGTCGCCATACTCCGTATAAAACATCCAAAAGATCCGCCATCAACAATCGCGCCAACAACGAACCATGACGGAGGCGTAGTGCAATCCGCAAATTCGGAATGAATGAGCCAGCCAAAATTGAATTAACAAAACGGGAAGGATTCAACCGCCATTTCGAACGTCATCAGGCTCCAGATAAATAAGAAAATGATCCCCATCATATTGTCGCCGAACAAAAACCACGGCGGAGGCGTAAGATCCAATCGCCGGATTTCGATTTGTATGAGCCCGAATAATCAAATTAACAACATGGGCAGATTCGTCACACCGATGCATGCCAATCCACACCCAATTTGAACAGTAAAACCTACAAATCTACAACAATGGTCGAAACTAATCCTCACCGACGAAGAATGATGTGGCGGAACACCAAATCGAATTCGCTCAAAATAACAACAAATCATGAAGTAAACTCGCATCTAAACCCAATTTTCATCCCGTTATAGATCCTAGAACATCCAAGACATGCAAAACACTTGTGATGCACTCCATGTTCATCACCACCCGAGAGCACATCCGCCAAAGAGCTAGATTCCTAATCAAAACAAGCATTTAGATTCTAAAACCGTAAACATTACACTTACATCGCCAACAACATGAATGATCGTAAAACTCGCAGAGAAGGCACGGTTATGTAAGATAGCCCAAGGTCGAGTTCGCATGTAGGGAAGTTCAGCCTGCACTCGGGCAGCTTCAGTTGTGATCGTAATATTATTCTAATCCCGTGATCGTAATAGTGTTTATATATATATATATATATATATATATATATATATATATATATATATATATATATATATATATATATATATATATATATATATATATATATATATATATATATATATATATATCAATCTTTACCTCTTGACCATTTCGAGACTCCTCGTAATGTCTGTGATCTCATCTGGGACTCCGAACAATATTTGTTCACCAAATCACATAACTCATATAATACCAAATCGTCATCGAACGTTAAGTGTGCGGACCCTACGGGTGCCGAGACACCTCTCCAATCAATAAACAATAGCGGAACCTGGATGCTCATATTGGCTCCTAGATATTCTACGAAGATCTTTATAGGTCGAACCGTAATGACAACATACGTTATTTCCTTTGTCATGGGTATGTTACTTATTTTTAACCTTGAAGACTGCAGGGCTTACACCTCACAACATTTTATTAATAAATTGAGCATACATACAAAGGTTCCTCAAGATGAGGAAGAAAGAAAAAAAGAAAGAAAACTATAAAAGGCTATACAAAAAGAGATAGGGGGCTATACCTAAGAATTACAAAACTGAAAAAACAATAGACCTCATCAAGGAGGTAGGAAGTCAATCCACTTAAGCAAGGCATCTCGATATCTTTTTTTGATTCTGTGGGAGAGTAGTGTGATGTCATGGATGAATCCATTCCTCCATGCCCTGAAAGTAGGCCATATATGCCTAAAAGCTCTGTCATTCCTAACTTTCCAAACATCCCACCAAGCAAGAAAGACCACTCCCATGAAGAAAGGCTTATTGAAATCCTTTCTGGCATGCATAGCAAATTCCACCATGTCATCGCAATCCTTCCAAACAATCTGCAGATAATTCTACACACGTACACTGAAATTACCCAGGAAAAAGAGGTGGTTTCTATCCTCAAGTGCCCCAGTTGGATAGAGCATGCATTCAGGCCCATCATTAATCCTCCAATGACTTCATTGAATCATATCGTTGGTATTAACCCTTTCCATTATGACCAGCCAGGCAAACATTTTGATCGACATGGTGCAGCAGCTCTTCCAGACCCACCTCAAAATGGGATTTTCCATAACCGGCTGGTATACAAAGTCATAGAACTTCTTGGCGGAATAGTCTGACTTCTTACCATGTCTCCACACCCAAGTATCCGGGCAATCACTGTCCAATTGGAAAGTTCCCATCAAGGAAGAAAGTTGATTGAGTCCTTGAAAGGCTAGCTCAGACAGAGGCAAGTAAAATAACTCCTGAAAATTCTCAGTCTGAAAAACTTCCATGACAGAAAGATTTTTGTGGAGGCAGAAGGAATAAAGTCTAGGAAATCTTTCCTGAAGTGGGGTGCAATTATTTCCAATCCACCAATGATCTGACCAAAACAGCATAGTGTCCCCTCTGTGAACATTGACAGAAGTAACTGCCCTAAATTTATCCATTAGCTTGCAGACATCTCTCCACCGGAAAGAGCCACGAAGTGTTGTATCATGGGGAACTCTTTGGAAATAATAAGAATCCCAAACCAAATGAACCCATGGCACATCCACTCTGTTATAGAATTTATTGAGATGTTTTAGGAGCAGAGCTTCATTCTGTATACCCGGGTTTAGGATTCCAAGGCCACCCTTGGATTTGGGTCTACAAACTAGGGGCCAGGCAGCCAGGGAGTGGCCCTTCTCCTGACCATATTTCCTCCATAAACACTGTCTCTGAATTCTTTCCAACTGCTTCAAAATACCCTAAGGAATTGACAAGCTGCAAAGGAAGTAGATAGGCAGAGAAGAAATGACTAAGTTAACCAGCTGTAATCTGCTCCCTTGAGGCAAAAACCAAGAGCTAGCTGTGAGCCTTATCTCCATGCAGTCTACCAGTGGTAGAAGGTCATATTTTAGGTCTGGTAGTCCCCACTGGCAAGCCCAAATATGTAAACGGCATTGAGCCTAATTGACAACCAAAAAGGGCAGCTAAACTATTAGCCTCTGCAGCATTCACATTGATAGGATACATGGATGAATTATGATAATCGATCTGTAGACCAGTTGCCCTTGAAAAGAGCAGAGCACTGATTTCAGGGTCTCCAACTGAGAGCTTTCAGCATTTAAGAAGAGCAATATATCATCAGCATACTGCACCACTGGAAAATTAGGGTCATGAGTTAGCAATGGCAAACTTAACAAACCCTGTTCCAACAGATCATTGATCATTGTTTAAAGATCTGCAGCAATAACAAACAGCAAAGGAGAAATAGGGTCTCCTTGCTTAACACCGCACTTGCATTTAAAATGGTTGCCAGGTACACCATTTAGCAGTATTGAAGAAGTTCTAGAAGACAACAACTGCTTAATCCATGTAATCCATGTAAAACCTTTTGCCAAAAGGATCTTCAAAATTGCCTCATGCTGAAGAGAATCCAAAGCCTTTTCAAAATCTAGCTTAAGCAGAAGAATGGGCCTTTTAGACTGGTTGCACTGATGGATATACTCAAAGGTCCAGGCAAGACAATCTTGTGTTGTTCTTGATTTGATCAAACCATATTGGTTTTTATGCACACATTTGGTGATCTCCTCCTGAAATCTATTTGCAGCTAGCTTGGTGAGAAATTTAAGACCAACACTAGTTAGAGATATTGGCCTAAAATCGCCCACAGACTTAGGAGTCTGCTTTTTTGGGACCAATGTAACGAAAGGATCATTGAGATTTTCCAAATGAGCAGTTCCAGCATGAAACTCATGAACCAGCCTAATAAAATCAGCAGATATGATGTGCCAACACTTCTTTAAGAAGAGGCCATTGAAGCCATTAGGCCCAGGAGCCTTATCAATGGGCATCTCCTTAATTACCTGTTCAATTTCCTTGACCTCAAAGGGTTTTGTTAGCACATCTAACCCCTGCACCTTGGGATTAAAGACAAGATATCTTCCTCCAAAGTTATCGATAATACAGTACCATTCTGCCTTTAAAGGAATTTAAGAATTCCATGGCCATTTCATCATGATCTGATGTAACATAGCCATCAGACATCAACAGACTAGCAATGGAATTCTTTCTATATCTCTCAGTGGCCATGGCTTGGAAGAACTTTGAATTTTCCTCTCCCACTTTGATATACCTGATGGTACATCTCTTCCTCCAATATAAATACTGCAGATGTAAAAGGTGCTCATGATGAAGTTTTGTAATTTTCCTGAAGTTGGCCTCAGGTCTGGAGAGAGGTCTCATGTCCTCAAAATTAGCCAGCCAAAGAATCACCCAGTTGCACTTTTCAATCAGCCTCTTGATGTGGGATAAACCTTTCTATCATTTCTTTAAAGGAAACCGCAAGGCCTTTAATTTATCCACAATGATTGTTGAAATATGGGACTTGTGGGAGGGTCTAGCCCAAACCTCTTGCACACAATCCATGAAACCTGGGTGGTGTACCCAATAATTTTCAAACTTGAAAATATGTGCCTTCGGTATGTTACTTGCCCGAGATCCGATCGTCAGTACCTTCATACCTAGTTCAATCTCGTTACCGGGAAGTCTCTTTACTCGTTCCATAATACATCATCCTACAACTAACTCATTAGTCACATTGCTTGCAAGACTTCTTATGATGTGCATTACTGAGAGGGCCCAGAGATACCTCTCCGATACTCGGAGTGACAAATCCTAATCTTGATCTATGCCAACCCAACAAACACCTTCGGAGATACCTGTAGAGCATCTTTATAATCACCCAGTTACGTTATGACCTGTGATAGCACACAAGGTATTCCTCTGGTCTCCGGGAGTTGCATAATCTCATAGTCAAAGGAATATGTATTTGACATGAAGAAAGCAGTAGCAATAAAACTGAACGATCAATATGCTAAGCTAAGGGATGGGTCTTGTCCATCACATCATTCCCCTAATGGTATGATCCCGTTCATCAAATGACAACACATGTCTATGGTTAGGAAACTTACACTGGTGTGCGTCGGTCATAAACAAACGGTTTTTAACCCCTTTCCATGACGGCATTTGGAACCTTCGCCAAGTGAGTGTGGGCGATAGGGGGGTCCTTCCCACACGACCCAGAAACCGTCGGGGATAGGGAGCCTTGATGCATACAGTTGTCCCTATATAACCGCTTTCGATATCTCAATACCCCAAACTCTTCATCCTTGCTACTGCTTGTGCTCGCATTGCCATCGCAGTGGAGTTTTGTGGTTCTCCTAAACCCAGCAGATTCCGTGCACGGAGTTTTTCAGAAGATTCCGTGCACGGAGATTTACGATGCCCGCACATCACAAACAGTTGATGATTATTGTCGGTGTCAAAACCAAAGGATCTCGGTAGGGGGTCCCGAATCAAGGCCTAAGGCAGATGGTAACAGGAGGCAGGGGACACGATGTTTACCTGATTCGGGCCCTCTCGATGGAGGTAATACCCTACTTCCCGCTTGATTGATCTTGATGATATGAGTAGTACAAGAGTTGATCTACCACGAGATCGTAGAGGCTAAACCCTAGAAGCTAGCCTATGGTATGATTGTTGTTGTCCTATGGACTAAACCTCCGTTTATATAGACACCGGAGGGGGCTACGTTACACGTAGTCGGTTACAAGGGAGGAGATCTACATATCCAGATTGCAAGCTTGCCTTCCGCGCCAAGGAGAGTCCCATCCGACACCTAGACTAAGTCTTCAATCTTGTATCTTCATAGTCCAACAGTCCGCCGAAGGATATAGTCCGCTCTCCGGATACCCCCTAATCCAGACTCCTCAGAGCCCCTCGAACCAGGCTTCAATGACGATGAGTCCGGCACGCATATTGTCTTCGGCATTGCAAGGCGGGTTCCTCCTCTGAATACTCCATAGAAGATCTTGAACACAATTATAGTGTCCGGCTCTGCAAAACAAGTTCCACATACCACCGTAGAGAGAATAATATTTCCACAAATCCAATCTGCTGACACGCTTGATATCATGACATCATACCACAGCCCGGTCATTATTCGAACCATTTTTCTCAATCAGCCTTGGCGCATATCGCGAGGCGGTTTCTTTGCCACGTCTTGTCGAAGCAGAGATCATGTCCCCTTATCGCGGGATTCTCATCAATACGGGCGTGGGTAACCCAACCGCGCCATCAATTACGGCGCTTGGGGAATAAGCGGGTTTACTAGGTTAGTGGGGCGCATAGTTTCATTCCGCCTTTATAAAGGGATAAGAGTTCACCTTTTTTCACCCACGCCTTCTTCCTCCTTGCTTATCCATTCTCGCGCACTCGAGCTCCAACACCCAAGTTTGCACCTTTCTCCTCACACCGCTCTAATCATGTCCAGAGCGGGAGGCAAGTGGATGAAATCCTCCGTCACGGAGGAGGACATCAAGAAGCTGCGGGGAGCCGGATACTTGGCCGCGGATATCGCGCACCGGCTGCCCGACGAGGGGCAGATCGTCCCTACCCCGGAACCTTACGAGAGGGTAGTTTTCCTCACCCACTTCGTCCGCGGACTGGGGTTCACCCTTCACCCTTTCGTCCGCGGCCTCATGTTCTACTACGGGCTGGACTTTCATGATCTGGCCCCAAACTTTATCCTCAACATCTCGGCGTTTATCGTTGTGTGCGAGGCCTTCCTCCGGTCCAGCCCCACTTCGGCATGTGGCTGAAGACCATCAATGTCAAGCCGAAGGTTGTAGGCGGCCAGCAAGCAGAATGCGGAGGCGCCATGGTGGGCAAAATGCCCAATGTCACATGGCTCGATGGCTCCTATGTGGAGACCATAAAGGGGTGGCAATCAGGGTGGTTCTATATCACCGAGCCGCGCGACACCAACTGGGTGGCGGCCCCCGAGTTCCGATCTGGAATCCCCATGCGGCTTACCTCCTGGAAAGAGAAGGGCTTGTCCTGGGGTTCATCGGTGGAGCTGACCGGACTCCAGAAGTGTATCCGGAACATGATAAGCAAGAAACTCGAGCTTGTCAACATGGTCCAGGTCATGCTCTTCCACCGGATCCTCCCGTGTCAACAACGGGTGTTTAATTTATGGAGTTCGACCGCCCAGCACTGACATCGCGCGAGCTTTTGACACAACGCACAAGGACGCCTCGAGGGTGCTGTTCAAGGGCGCCGAGGTCCCCTTCCCTTACCGAGGACCGCATGGACTTAGCGCTGGCGCCCGCGAATCCGTAAGTTCTCTACACATTATAGGGTATTTACTTTCCTCGCTTTAATCATATGCGGATCTGAGCTCCATGCCTTTGATAGGACTGGGTGGAGACATCGAGCAGATCAATCGCCCGCCCCCTGCCCAAGACCTGCCAACGCTCTCCTGACGGAGATGCTGACTCCGGCACCTTATGAGGTGCCAGAGAAGAAGACCAAGAAGAAGGCCACGGGGGCCCGAAAGAGTTCCCGGCGTCAGGTGGTATCGGCCTCATCGTCCGATAACTCCGAGACGCACTCCTCTCATGAAAACGAGGAGGAGGAAGATGAAGGTTCACCCCCTCCAGTCGGGGGAGACAAGAAAAGGAAGGCCGCCCCAACCGGGGAGGCCGAAGGGTCCGAGAAGGGAAGGACTCTCCTTCCAGACTATTCTACGACCGCCGCGCATAGCGAAGATGAGTGGTTGCCCAGGGACAAGCCCCTGGCGAAGTCGTAAGTATTCGGATACCTAGAGTAATTCATGGTATGCTTTTATTGCACTGCTTCTCCTTACGCCGAATATGATTATGCAGTCCGTCCCGAGCCCGCGACGACGATCTTCGCCGGACGGTTCTTTGGACCCGCCGGATATGAATAGTGATTCACTTCGACCGCCTCCTCCTCGCCCCACGGACAACGCCGAGGTGTTGTCTCAAAGGGCACCAAGCCGAGGGAGGTAGTCCCGAGGCGCCGAGGCAACCTTCCGGACTGGCGCAAAGGGAGCAAAGCTCCCACGGGCTCCAAGTTCGGCCCTCACCGAACACCGCACCGAACCACCAGTGGTCCGGACTCCGCAGCGGCCCCTGCTCGAGGGGCAAGCCGCCCGTGCGGGTGACCTCTGCCCATCCAGAGGCACCGACAACTTGCTGGAAGTGCTTTGCAGCGCTTCCTTCGACGAAGAGCACCGCACTATTATGAGTGCGGTGATCAAGAAGGTTCACCGCCAAGAGCGGACTCGATCGAGCTCGTGCTAGCCTCGTAACAGCTTTGAGGCGAGTAATCGAAATATAGGAAAATATTACCGATAGACAAGAGCCCCGATGCTCGCTTACGCTCACAAGAAAAGCCGAATAGAGGATCAAATAATAACCGCAGGAGTCTAATCCAAATATGTCTATATGCGATGCAGGCTTCATCGCTGGCCGCCGCCGCACGCATTTCACGGAGGTCGCCAAGATCGAAGCGTAACCTCGAGCGTCCGAGGAAGAACTCGCCTTGCCAAGAGGCAGCTCGAGGAGAACAAAGGTAAGCAATACCTTGTCTATATATAAAAAGAAATTTGGTTGCAAGATAATAGGATCATCATGAATGTGCCGGGACCACGACCAAGTGGCGACCTCTGGCAAAGCGGCGTCCGAGGCCGAAACAAAGCAGCCAAGGAGCGCACCGAGCGAGAAAAACAAGAAGCCCGAGTAGGCGAGGTGCAGCAAGAGCTCGAGGCACTCGTGAGGAAGCACGAGTCCTTGGAGCTTGACTCGAAGACGCGAGAGTCCGAGCTTGCCAAGGCCCTCGAAAGCGCAAAACATGCCAAGGTCGAAGCCCAAAAGGCCCTCCGGGAGATTGAGGCGGTGAAGAAGATAGCGGCGGGTAAGGCATACATTATGCAAAGCAAGCATGTGAAAGAAAATTTCTATTTACTTACCCGAGTTCGAGCTCTGTATGCTCACAGATCTGCCCCACAGTGTGTCTGATGCCGCGAGTTCTACCTGGCTGAGGAGGGGAGCTCGACGGAGAAGGTGTTCTGGTCTCAGTATACTGGGACCGAACACCCGATGCCCTTGAGCGACCAGATGAAGCAACTTGTCGAGCTCCACAAGGCGGCCGAACAAGCCATGAAGGGACTTATAGTCCGGATGTGGCCTGGTGATGCCCTTCCCAACAGCTACTTCTGCCTGGTGAGGCGGCTTGTGGATGCCTGCCCACGACTGGAAGTCATAAAGCGTCCGTCTGCATCAAGGTGCACGCAGGGCTTTTGCCCGCGCGAAGGTGCACTGGCCAAGATGGACGCCGAGAAGCTGGTGAAGGAGGGGCCAGAGGCAAGGAGCATCACCACCCTGAAATGTATTATGAGGGTGTCTCAAGGGTGCCCGCCTTGTGGCGGATTTAGTATTCCAAAGATGTAATTTTGAATGAACTTGCTCATGTGATCCTCAGATTATGAAAACTAGTTCATGTGCGCTATGCAAAGCTTTTGTATTTAAAATATTACCTTCTATGCGGCCGTTTATAAAATCTGGGAGTTGGCTAGTCGTCGGCTTCTGCCCCCATGCAACTAGTGCTGGGGTGTTCGGGGTAAAACTGAGGACTCTTGTTCCCATTTTTGGGTCTTTCAAGGGAGGTGCTCAGCGCAACGAACCAGGCAATCGGACTATAATGCTTTATCACTCTCACTTAGCCATAGAAGTCTACAATTTTAAATTTTGGCGAAGCCCCTAGTATTTGGAGGGCCGAATTTGGGGCGCTATACACGCCTAAGTCGGACAAGGCCGACTCCTCGCCCGAAGCGGAAAAAGTCTTTAGGGACTTGAGACCTCTCGAACAGCGACCAGCTCTCGCCTCATCATGACAGTTAGTTTTAGCTTTCTCTACTGAGGTTCTCGGCCAGAAGAACCGGGGCACAATCGTAGTAGTTCTCCCAGTGCTACCTTAGCCGATATAGCGGAACATATGGTACCAAAACATGGGAGCCGGGCAAACCCTACTATTGACCCAAGACATGATTCGGAGCTGATGCATATAATGCTATAAGTTCGGGGTGCCGCACTGTCGAAAGTGTTCGGACTTCTCACGCCGTATTATGGGGTATACGGAAGCCCCTGGCGTATTGGCCATACCAGACTGCATGGGTGCTGACTATTATAAATGAACATATATAAAAAAAGAATATAGAATGCAATAATAGACTAGTGCTATGCATTGTTTATTAAAAAATGCGTCGAAGCGCACTGATACAAGTAGTGCGATAAGCAAAAAATAGGAATATTTGACATGTCCCATCCAACGGCAGGATGCGGACTGGTATTTAAAGCAGGTATTACACTCGTTAACAGAGACCACCTGGGGATTCCATTGTGCGACATAGCTTCCTGCCTCCTTGGTTGTTGTATCATGTATCCGGCAGTCGTACTGCCGAATAGTGCTTCCAGAGAGTAAAGTCCTGAAAGAGAAAGAATAATAGTGGGCAGCAAGCCCCTAGTGCGGTTGAGCCGCATTGTCGGACGTGTCATGGTCGTGCCCCCGCCTACACCCATGGTATTTTCAATTCGTAATTATGTACACGCGGCGCGGATTTCGCCGTTTGACTGAGACTAGGGCGGGGGCGAATTGCTAGGCGAGCTCTGAACGTGTCAGGCAAACCTATTGCAGGTTGTTCCGGACACGCTTGACGGTGTCCGGGGGCTTTATCGCCGAACTGGTGGATTGCCTTAAGAGGCTGCTTTGTGCCTCCGCTACGAGGGCCGCAATGTGCTCCTCCGTACGGAGCGAGCGCTCTGTGTTTCCATTGACTGTGATGACCCCCCTAGGTCTTGGCATCTTGAGCTTAAGGTATGCATAATGCGGTACTGCATTGAATCTTGCAAACGTGGTTCGCCCGAGCAAAGGCGTGATAGCCGCCGCGAACAGACGATATCAAAGATTGACTCTCCTTCGAAGTTGTCCGGAGATCCGAAGACCACTTCCAGCAGGATTGAGCCCATACAATGGGCCTCTACACCTGGATGACGCTTTTAAAGGTCGCTTCGCGGGTTTGATCCTCGAGGGTCTATACCCATTTTGGCGACCAGTATCCCGATAGAGCTAGTTCAGTTGCCGCCGCCATCCATAAGGACTCGAGGAGGTGAAATCCGCCAATGATGGGGTCTAAGACCACGCGGCAGATCCGCCATGACGGATACTAGTGGGGTGGTCCTGTGATCGAAGGTGATCGGACAAGAGGACCATGGGTTGAACTTTGGGGCGACGGGCTCCATCGCATATACGCCCCTTAGTGCACGCCTTCGCTCTCTTGGAATGTGGGTTATGATATCATGTTCACCGCCCTCACTTGTTGGGGAACCTCTTCGTCCTCCCGTGTTCGGCGCCGGCTCCTCCTCGCCATCGCTGTGCAGCCCCTTGTCCTTGTTTTGGCGCTTATCTTGCCGGCCTGCTTGAACACCTAGCATTCTCTGTTGGTGTGATTGGCTGGCTTATCGGGGGTGCCGTGTATTTGACACGAGCGATCGAGTATGCGGTCCAAACTGGACGGGCCTGGAGTGCTTCTTTGAATGGCTTTTTTCGATGACCGGGTTTAGAGCCTCTGAATCCAGCATTGACTGCCGTATCCCCGGTGTTATCGCCGTTGTTGCGGCGCTTGTGTTTGCTGCAACGTGGCTTGCTGTTATTGTCCTTGGTATCCGAAGTGCCAAGGTTTCTTGATATGTTGTTGTTGCGAGCCAGCCCACTATCCTCTCCCGCGCAAAAGTGGGTCATGAGTGTCGTGAGGGCTGCCATAGACTTCGGCTTTTCCTGGCCGAGGTGCCGGGCGAGCCACTCATCATAGATGTTGTGCTTAAATGCCGCTAAGGCCTCTGCATCCGAACAGTCGACAATTTGATTTTTCTTGGTTAGGAACCGTGTCCAGAATTGCCTGGCCGATTCCCCTGGCAGCTGAATTATGTGGCTCAAGTCATCGGCATCTGGTGGTCGCACATAAGTGCCCTGGAAGTTGTCGAGGAATGCGTCTCTAGATCCTCCCAACAGCCAACGAAGTCTGCTGGCAAGTTATTCAGACAATGCCGAGCTGGTCCTTTAAGTTTTAACGGGAGGTACTTGATGGCATGTAGATCATCACCACGGGCCATGTGGATGTGGAGGAGGAAGTCCTCGATCCATACCGCGGGATCTGTTGTGCCATCATACGATTCGATATTTACGGGTTTAAAACCCTCTAGGAATTCATGCTCCATTACTTCGTCAGTGAAGCATAGGGGGTGTGCCGCGCCTCTGTGCTGGGCTATATCGTGGCGCAGCTCATATGAGTCTTGCCTGCTGTGTTCGGCCCGGCCGGATTTGCTTTTACTGTATCCGGCGTGGCAGTCACCGTCCCGCCTAGGGGTGTGCCCTCGTGATCCGTAGATCGATCTTGCGTGTTTTGCCCTGTCCTCCAATACGTCTCGCAGGTCTCGCGTGTTTCCCGGTGCCTTGGTATTTTTGTTCGAGTGGCGGCGGGGTGCGGGCTGAGCTTCTGGCTGAAATGCCTCTCTGTCTCGGCCACGAGGTGGCCGATCAGCCACGTCATATGCTGGTGATGTAGGTTTCAATGCTTCCTCCTCAAGTCGGGGTAGCATCCTGCGCTTTGGGTGACCCTTGGAGGGGCGTTCGAGTTCGTATTCCTCGGCCGCAAGGACTTCAGTCCATCTGTCTGCTAGCAAATCCTGATCAGCTCGAAGCTGTTGCTGTTTTTTCTCCAGTCTATTTGTTGTGACTATAAGCTAGCGCTTAAAGCGCTCCTGCTCGACGGGATCCTCGGGTATGACAAATTCTTCATCGTCAAGGCTCACTTCGTCTTCGTAGAGAGGCATGTAATTGCCATCCTCCGCTTCTCCCTCTGCCGCTCGCTCAGGAGGGTTGGCTTGTTCATCCTCCGGCTCTAGATCTTGCTGGAGGGGATTGTCATCATCTTCGGCACTATCCGGAGTATTGTTATCTCCTGTGCCGGTATCACCGCTTTTGCTGTGGCGAGACTTAGAGCGATGCCGCTGACGTCGGCGTTTGGGTTGCTTCTTGGAGGGGTCATCCTCCGTTGTCTTGTCGCCATTGCCTTCTTTGGGTGTATCCACCATATATATATATCATATGATGAGGTGGCGGTCCAGTGCCCCGTGTGCAGTGGTTCCTGTTCGTCTCCTTCATCGTTGTCCATGCCATCGATGTCTTCGGAGTCGAAGTCGAGCATGTCGGTTAAATCATCAACAGTGGCTACTAAGTGGGTGGTGGGTGGGGAGTGAATTTCTTCGTCATCCGCATCCCATTCTAGCTGGACATAGTTCGGCCAAGGTTCTCCTGACAGGGAGAGAGACTTTAACGAGTTTAGTACATCGCCGAAGGGCGAGTGCTGAAAGATATCCGCGGAGGTGAACTCCATGATCGGCGCCCAATCGGATTCGATAGGCATGGGCGCCGGCGGTTCGGAGTCCGTGGCCGGAGACGAGTCCAACGGTTCGGCGTCACGGTTCTCGTGTGGGGTAAGGTCAGTATTCGGCTCTATCGCCACTGAGGGTGCAGCCTCCAGGGCGGGGTCTATCCGCCCGTCCTCGGATGGTGCAGTCTATTTCGGATTGAAGGCCGGAGTGGTTGCTGGTGTGATTTCCCGAACACTGTCCGACGGCAGAGCTACATCGTGCTCGTCGTGATTGTGCGACACACCTAGCGTGGGCTCGAATCTATCGAAGATTAAGTCTCAGCGGATATCGGTAGTGTAATTCTGTTTCAAACCTGGCCCGTGGCTGTGGGCGTAGCTTTGATCTGCTCCAGATGGCTGCGAGTTGGCCCAGAAAAGCGGCCGCCGAATCACGAAGATCTGTCCGGGAGGAAAACTCACCGGACCGCATCGTTATCGATGATCGGAGGAGCCATTCGGCTTTACGGCGACAAAGACACCGAACTCTCAATGAAAGCACCAATGTCGGTGTCAAACCGGCGGATCTCGGTAGGGGGTCCTGAATCGTGCGTCTAAGGCGGATGGTAATAGGAGGCGGGGGACATGATGTTTACCCAGGTTCGGCCCTCTCGATGGAGGTAATACCCTACTTCTCGCTTGATTGATCTTGATGATATGAGTAGTACAAGAGTTGATCTACCACGAGATCGTAGAGGCTAAACCCTAGAAGCTAGCCTATGGTATGATTGTTGTTGTCCTACGGACTAAATCCTCTGGTTTATATAGACACCGGAGGGGGCTAGGGTTACAGTAGTCAGCCATAAGGAGGAGATCTACATATCCGTATCGCCAATCTTGCCTTCCACGCCAAGGAGAGTCCCATCCGGACACGAGACGAAGTCTTCAATCTTGTATCTTCATAGTCCAACAGTCCGGCCGAAGGATATAGTCCGGCTGTCCGGATACCCCCTAATTCAGGACTCCCTCAATTATAAACCGTGTATGATAGGTAGACAATCACACACATTTAGTTTTCCCGCACCGTATGTGATAGTGTCTGACATCACACACGCTTTACAAACGGCAACTGTGTGCATGCTTGCACACGTTTCCTCTCTGTGAACCGTCTCGGATTATGGTGTATATATCGCAAACGTTTGTGTTTTACCAACCGTGTGTGCCGTAATGACCAGCACAACGTAATTTCGCCCTTATTTAATTGTTGCTATTTAAAACTGTACCTAATTTAAACTTGAAAGTAGGCTATAGCTTTATTCATATCCATCAGGTTCAAACAACCAATGCATTATTCGATTCACAGGTACATATGTTTAAGAATTACATAAGCACCTAATAAAGAATGATGTACTAGGGTTCTATACTTGTACTATTACAGATGGTAAAGAAAGAGGTGAAAGACATTCGAGTTGCTGAACAAGGTGAAGCGGAATGGCCCTATTGTGCTCTCCTGGATGCAGAAGGCATGCGAGACTCTAGTCCAACCCCTTGTGATGGTCGGCCACCAATCGTGTATTTTGAGAGGTAATCTTGAGTAAACTGGTTCAGGATCCACTACAAAAGAAAAAAGATTTAGATGTTGTCATCTAACACAACTCATTATGGGAAGTAAAAAGAAGGCTACAAGGTTCTTACTTACCATCTTGCAGTTCACTGTTGTCTTGCATAAAGTGTAAAAAAATAGTTCGATTGACATCTTTTGACCCATTTTAATAACAATCTTTATCAGTTTCCTCACTTGATGCTGGTTCATGAATGTCTCATTGCCCCATACGCAGAAAGTGTCGAAGTGTGGATCTTTGGCAATGATATATGTCCCTAGAAGCACCAAGTTAATATTAGAAGTTAAACAACGATTGAAAAATGATGTAGTACAACACTCCATCCATCCCATTATATAAGATTTTATTACATGTATATCTAGACATCACCAGAACATTAAGGTAACACTCTTCCTTGTTGCTATGTAGCCTGGGATTGCATATTAGTCATTAAGTACAATGCATGTTGCTAAACAACAATTGAAAAACGAAAAGGCATGTTAACTGCAATATCCTTAACAACAACCAAATATCATAATTCATAGTGGTATTGTCGAAACTGTTATTGATGAAATTGAACTGCACGGCAAATAGTTGCACATATAGAGCATCACATTGTGAAGAACTGAAATAAACAAGTCATAAGGACATCTCTAGGCGATCCTTAAAAACTTAAAGGACTAAAACCCCTAGTGGATATAAATATACTCCAGCAATTTTTGGCCTTTTCTAGTCGATCCCCTAAACTTAAGGTTGTAAACTTCAATTTGATCAAGTTCAAAGCAGGTTCAACCGAAAGTAGCATGCATTCAAACATAAACATAGATAGTTTTGCATAACCGAACATAAAACATAAATTTGAACTAAGCTAAACTACTTTCGGTCGAAGTAGAGGTTGAGCCAATCCTTCCTCGTCATGTAAGGTGTCCCGCGAGCCGGGTCCGGGCCAGTACCGTCATCGGGGTCGTTGGGGAAGGCACTCCTCCACTCGTCGATCCTGATCTCCTCATACTGAGGGCCCACCTCGCCGCCCTCTGCGCCGCCGTCCTTGCCGCCTTCGACCTTGTCATCGGAGGAGAGCGCGATAACCTCGTCGCCCTCCGCGCCGGCAAAGATCGCCTGCTCCGCCTCCACGAGCTCCATGTGCTGCCGGCGGAGCTCTTGCATGTAGGCCTCGTCGGCGGCCTCAGCGAGGCGCTCCCACGCCTCACGGTCCTCCCACGCCATAGCCGTGCTCACCACCCCTGGCTCCGGCGAAATGAGGTGGACCGGACGTGTGCCGAAGGGGAAATTGAGCCTAGCCGCCGCGCCGTGGTAGCGGACCTACCAGCGGTCGTACTCCATGGCCCCGAGCTCGGCCGTGTGTAAGCTACCGAGCCACCGGCGGGTGTGGGTCTCTTGATCTGTAATCTTGGCGACCCACGTCCCCCACCGCGGCTGCCGGGCCCCAAGGTAGGACTTCGTCGGCTGCCGGGTCCGAAGGAGGACGGGGAAGTGCTCGAACCAGTGTAGGGGCGCGGCGGCGGGCGGATCGGGGGACCGGCGATGGCGAATCAGGCCCGCGGAGGACGATGGGGACACCTCGGCGGCCACCTCGCCGGCGTCGGGCGAAAAGGCCGCGATAAACCTCTTTTTGGCCATTAGCTCCTCGAGCTCCCCGGCACACATGCAGAGGTTAACGATGGAGGCGCCGGCGATGGCGGCAACCTACCAATGGTTTCGAGGGTTGTGTGTGCCTGTGTGAGCGGAGGTTTTGGGGTGGGGGCAAGGTTGTGTTTGAGGAAATACTGCGGCAACTGAAAATTTTACTAGGCAGGAGTAACAACGCGGGGCTACTGAAAATTTGGATCAAGGGCGAGCAGATATTTTTGAGATTGCGAGGGATGCAGAGGCGGGAGTAAAATGCCGGGGCTACTGAAAATTTGAATCAAGGGACTGAAGCAGAGCGGGAGTAACATACATCGCACATGGTCCGCACATACTAATCGTGTGCTATCAAACATTAAAACCTTCGAGGCGGTGGATATTTTTGAGATTGCGAGGGATGCAGAGGCGGGAGTTTTTGGGGAGTGAGCTAGTGTGCTTGACATGCCGGCTGTGAACTGTAGCCGGCGCACCTTATCGCGTAAGCCATAGGCGTACTATACATTGATGGTGCTCCAAGATATTTTGTACTATATCTCACACGGTTGGTGATAATAAACTGTGTGGGATCTACTTGATTTGAATTACAAAATGGGGTCATAGCGGCAATGGACATTGTTTGAATTGCTAGAGCTTTTATCTGGAGTGAACATGCAACTATATGTGTGTCGTAAAAGAATTGGAATTATTCAGGGTTCGTTTGGACATTTTATACATTAAACTGGGTTTCTAGCCATTTCACGTGCACAATTCAAAATTAAACTACATGCACATGCTCCGGTGCATACAAATTGGTTGAAAAATCAAATTTGTGTCCTTCAGTGCATGCTTAGGTCCCATGCAAGAAATGGGAATGAATTTTTCGGGGTTCGTTTGGCCTTTTTTATACATTAACTGGGTTTTCTAGGCATTTTATGTGGATAATTCAAATTTGAACTACAAGCACATGCTCCAATGCACCAAAGTTGGTTGAAAAATCACATGTGTGTCCTTGGGTGAATTTCTAGGTCCCATGCAAGAGATGGGAATGAATTTCAAACACCAAGGCACTATTTATTGCCGGCATAACGTTGAGACACCTGGTTTTTAAATTCTAGTAAATCCAAAACTCGTCTGAAATTCATGAAACTTGGCGTGCTATCATGGAGCGGCATCAACATGCCGTGGTGAAAATTTTGTCCCATTTGGGGCAGGTTTCGATATAAGCTTCTCACAAACCAGAGCTTCTCACAACAAGCATGATGGTTTCGAAAAGGAACGTACCACCTTTGGGGACGGGACGATATCCGTTGCCTCTTACTGCTTTCAAAATTTTTCTAGTGTCAACAAAGAACAACAGGAGTGTTGTGTTTAATCTTGAAAAATTTTGGGGTTTGTTTGGCCTTTTTTTACATTAACTGGGTTTTGTAGGCATTTTATGTGCATAATTCAAATTTGAACTACAAGCACATACTCCAATGCACTAAAGTTGGTTGAAAAATCACATGTGTGCCCTTGGGTGAATTTCTAGGTCCCATGCAAGAGATGGGAATGAAATTCAGACACCAGGGCACTGTTGATTGCCGGCAAAACGTTGAGATGCCTGGTTTTTAAATTCTAGTAAATCCAAGACTCGTCTAAAATTCATGAAACTTGGCATGCTATCATGGAGCGGCATCAACATGCTGTGGTAAAAAAATTGTCCCATTTGGAGCAGGTTCGGGTATAAGCTTCTCACAAACCAGAGCTTCTCACAACAAGCATGATGGTTTCGATGGGAACTTCCCACCTTTGGGGACGAAACGATATCCATTGCCTCTTATTGCTTTCAATTTTTTTTCTCGTGTCAACATAGAACAACAGGAGTGTTGTGTCAATTTTTGGGATTTTTCGGGGTTCGTTTGGACATTTTTATGCATTAACTGAGTTTTCAATGCATTTATGTGCATAATTCAAATTTGAACTAGATGCACATGCTCTAGTGCATATAAATTGGTTGAAAAATCAAATATGTGTCCTTGGGTGCATGCTTAGGTCCCATGCAAGAAATGGGAATGAATTTCAAACACCAGGGCACCGTTGATTGCCGGCAAAACATTGAGATGCCTGGTTTTTTTAATTCTAGTAAAGCCAAAACTTGTCTGAAATTCATGAAACTTGGCATGCTATCATGGAGCAGCATAAACATGTCGTGGTAAAAAAATTATCCCATTTGAGGCAGGTTTGGGTATATGCTTCTCACAAACCAGATCTTCTCACAACAAGCCTGATGGTTTCGGTAGGGAACGTACGTCCCACCTTTGGGGACGAAATGATATCCATTGCCTCTTATTGCTTTCAAAAAATTTCTCGTGTCAACATAGAACAACAGGAGTGTTGTGTCAATATTTGGGATTTTTCGGGGTTCGTTTGGACATTTTTATGCATTAACTAAGTTTTCTAGGCATTTTATGTGCATAATTCAAATTTGAACTACATGCACATGCTCCAGTGCATATAAATTGGTTGAAAATCACATGTGTGTCCTTGGGTGCATGCTTAGCTCCCATGCAAGAGATGGGATTGAATTTCAAACACTAGGGCACTATTGATTGCCGGCAAAATGTTGAGACACCTGGTTTTTAAATTCTGGTAAATCCAAAACTCGTTTGAAATTCATGAAACTTGGCATGCTATCATGGAGTGGCATCAACATGTTGTGGTGAAATTTTGTCCCATTTGGGACAGGTTTGGGTATAAGCTTCTCACAAACCAGAGCTTCTCACAACAAGCATGATGGTTTCGATAGGGTACGTACCACCTTTGGGGACGGGACGATATCCGTTGCCTCTTATTGCTTTCAAAAAATTTCTAGTGTCAACATAGAACAACAGGAGTGTTGTGTTTAATCTTGGACTTTTTGGGGTTCGTTTGGCCTTTTTTATACATTAACTGGGTTTTCTAGGCATTTTATGTGCATAATTCAAATTTGAACTACAAGCACATGCTCTAATGCACCAAAGTTGGTTGAAAAATCACATGTGTGTCCTTGGGTGAATTTCTATGTCCCATGCAAGAGATGGGAATGAAATTCAAACACCAGGGCACTGTTGATTGCCGGCAAAACATTGAGATGCCTGGTTTTTAAATTCTAGTAAATACAAACTCGTCTGAAATTCATGAAACTTGGCATGCTATCATGGAGCGGCATCAACATGCCATGGTAAAAAATTTGTCCCGTTTGGGGCAGGTTCGGGTATAAGCTTCTCACAAACCAGAGCTTCTCACGACAAGCATGATGGTTTCAATAGGGAACGTCCCACCTTTGGGGACGAAATGATATCCATTGCCTCTTATTGCTTTCAAAAAATTTCTAGTGTCAACGTAGAACAACAGGAGTGTTGTGTCAATTTTTGTGATTTTTCGGGGTTCGTTTGGACATTTTTTATGCAGTAACTGATTTTTCTAGGCATTTTATGTGCAAAATTCAAATTCGAACTACAAGCACACGCTCCAATGCACTAAAGTTGCTTGAAAAATCTAATCTTTGTCCTTGGGTGAATTTCTAGGTCCCATGCAAGAGATGAGAATGAAATTCAAACACCATGGCACTGTTGATTGCCTGCAAAACATTGAGATGCCTGGTTTTTAAATTCTAATAAATCCAAAACTCGTCTGAAATTCATGAAACTTGGCATGCTATCATGGAGCGGCATCAACATGCCGTGGTAAAAAAAATTCCCATTCGGGGCAGGTTCGGGTATATGCTTCTCACAAACCAGAGCTTCTCACAACAAGCATGATGGTTTCGGTAGGGAATGTCCCACCTTTGGGGACGAAATGATATCATTTGCCTCTTATTGCTTTCAAAAATTATCCCATGTCAAGATAGAACAACAGGAGTGTTGCGTCAATTTTTGGGATTTTTCGGGGTTTGTTTGGACAATTTTTATGCATTAACTGAGTTTTCATGCATTTATGTGCATAATTAAAATTTGAACTACATGCACATGCTCCAGTGCATATAAATTGGTTGAAAAATCAAATCTGTGTCCTTGGGTGCATGCTTAGGTCCCATGCAAGAAATGGGAATGAATTTCAAACACTAGGGCACCGTTGATTGCCGGCAAAACATTAAGATGCATGGTTTTTAAATTCTAGTAAATCCAGAACTCGTCTGAAATTCATGAAACTTGGCATGCTATCATGGAATGGCACACGACAAGCTGTGGCATTTTTCGTGTCAATTTGAGAGTAGGCGCACTCGAATAATGACAGCCAACAAAGGCATTTTGAAAAAATAGCTGCCACTTTAATATCTCAAACGTTTGTAGAATTCAAACCGTGTGTGTTCTGTTAACCATTCACTTGACGTCACGTGTCTTGGTTTTAATGGCTGTAGGAGGTGCCGTGCGGCAGCTGCTTGACCTTGACTGAACGGGAGGCGTGCGAGCGCACTCCGGTGCGCAGGCTGACCGAGAGGCGTGCAAGCTATCCTCCAATGCGCAGGCTCACCGGGAAGCGTGTGAGTTGTACGCTGCACAGGCTCACTGGGAAGCGAGCCCTTTGACTTCCATGGCCGCCCGCCTTCCTCTCCATTAATGGCGCCCGAACCGCTATTTAATATGGGCGGCCTTACTGTTCGCCTCCCATTCCCCTCCCTCCCGTAGACCTCCACCAACGCCATGGCGCAGAACGATCATCTGCCACTAGTCTTCAAGTTTGGTGAAGTCGACTCCGAGCCGGAGGAGATATAGAATAAGAAGGAATGGGGACTCATGTACATGGCCCAGAACGAGCTGGCCACGGCGGTTGCTGCCCCCGCTCCCGTCCCAGCTACCATCCCCGCGCCCGCGCCAGCGACCATCCCCGTAGAATCGACGGGCTGGTCGCCGAGCATTATTGCAGAGCTGGAAGCGCGGCGCCGCCGAGGTTCCATGGACTGCGGCGAGCGCATGTACATGCCGGCGCTGCGTGCGTCGCGCGCTTCTCCACCCATCGTGGCGCTGGCCTCGCGGCGCTTGGCTGCACCCGCCACGCCTGCGTTCGCGGCGCCGGTGACATGGGACGCTGCCGTCGACCGTTACCTCTCAGCGGCGCCAGTTGCCGTCCTCCCGCGCCCCGCTTGTCGATCGCGCGACGACATGATGTTTGATTTACAAGTGAATAACATTTTGTGTTGCCTTGAATACTTCAACAACGGCGTCCCAGAGGACGACAACGACAACGACGGCGCGGCACCACGCCTCCTCCGCCGTCGGAAATAGTTTTTTTGGGGTTTAATATTGTATCTCGAATTCTCGATCGTATGAATATAAATTCACAGTGTGACTGAATGAAAGATATGGTTTGAACGAACTTGCATTTTTATCTCTTAATGTACAAACTTATCAAATGATTTTCTTTTGAAAAAAACATCAATGATTTTTAAATATAAAACACTCATCGCAAACGTTTTAGTTAGATAACCTGGATGCAAACTGACAGCTTCCCCAGGAAGCCGAGGGAAATATGTCGAGCAGGATTTCTGCATCCCTTCAAGGCAAACGGTTGTTTTGCACGACCTGTGTGCAACCACGTACAAACAATTGGGTAAGATTTGCATATCTGTCATTTTGGGTATGTTGCCATTTGTCAAACTGGAAAGATTGACATTTGTTTATCTAGTAACATTGCCATTTGTCAACCTTGTAACACTGCGATTTGTCAAAATATGCAGCTAAAAATCACTAGCACTATCTAATTTTTGCAACTAAAATCACTAGCACTGTTCATATGGACACCACTAGCAGGCGTGAGTTGATGGACGCATATGCAAATGTACCATTTATTACATACAACAAGTCATCAACCCACAATGACAACTAGGATACACGTTGGATTATAGATCATTTCCAACAAAACATTATAGTAAAGTTTTTCTCACACAACGAATAACAATGCGGTGGAATGAACTTAAGCTCAACCACTTGCCGGTGTTGGAAACGCTTGCTTTGAACCAAAAGTGATTCTCTGGGAAGGGCCAGCTACTATCAATCTCGAGACAAACGCAGGACAGATCATCCAGGCTGAAGCGGCCTATGTCAGGACCCATATAGGGACGGTAGGGAAGCATAGTAATGTCCGAGGTATAGATATAGTTGCTTCTCATAAATGGTAGTAAGGTTGTGTCAACATAGCTGGATCGCCTTCCACCATCATTGGATATTTTTGTCCAAGGAAGAGCGAGTTTCCTCCAAGACTTTCAATACTGAACCAGGGAGAAGGTGTTGGCGCTAGTACACTAGTATCCATCCCGAATACCCTGCAATGGATGTTGGAATACGTCCGGAGAGTGCGACCATGCAAGACAACACTTGCTTCCTTAGTAACATCAGCAGTGCCTTGTATACAGACAAGAAGAGGCGATCCATCGGAATAAGTTGCCAGGCGCCACTGAGTATATGGGCCCTGCTCGTCCTCATGCTCGTGATCATCAGCATCGTCATCTCCCCCTTGGTTATAAAAATTTTCAAGTATAGGTGGTGTAATGTTCACAGGACCTTGGAAACACAAGAAGGTTAATTAGTAAAGGGAAACTAGCTAACCCGCATGCATGTGGATGAAACAATTATAATTACGATGGAAGACAATCATACCGAAATCATAAGGATTCCATGCAAAAACAGTGCCACGAGTGGTGGCAGCAAACACAATACCCTCGTATTTAATTGCATCACAGTACTCATCCGTGTATAGAAACTGATTTTTGAGCAATATCCATCGAGTCGAACTATGAAGGAAGGCAACAAGCTTTTCGAAGATAGCGACAACACAAGCATTCCTATAACCCCAAGAGTGGTCGGGAACTCGACAAATTGCTATCTTCCATAGACGACAGTCACCATGATCGTAGTTGAACGTACGTAGAATACCGGTGTGCTCAATCTCTGGGCAGTCTGAGATTTTTGGAAGTGGAACTCGGTGATGAGTGTACACATTCACAAGTTCCCACTCGCAGTTGTACCCAATATAAACAACCCAATCTCCATTTGCGCCTGCCCAAGCCTTACCCTCAAGCGATGGCATCTTAACATCATACGTATCATTATCAAGCAGCATCAACTTGCACAAGGCGAGGCTTCCTCGTCCTCGCGCCCGGTCGGCCAGGTCACGGCGAAGAAGATAGGGGAGATCAAACCGCTCCTGGACCCTTGGGTTCCTTGTAATGATGTTATTAGTTGAGTTGAGAATGGTCTTGGACGAACCTTCCATGCTAGTCGAGGTGATGACGTCACACCGATCAATGAGTTCCTCCTCCACGTCATCATTCAGTTCGGGACAAGAATAACGGGGTCATTTTTGGCCTGTTCCCTCCATGGAGAAGATGATCGAACAATGGTAGAAGGAAGGGTGAAGGCAAATGGAGGGAGGAAGAGCGTGCAACAGCAGTTCCAAATCGAGAGGGAAAGGCAAAGAGGCGGTTGACGGTTGCCACGGTACAAGAAGAGGCTAGCGGGGAGCGGACGGTTGCCATAGAGGTCACACACTGACGACAAGGCCGAGTGAACCGCATGTCGTATATCGCACACACCTTGATCTGGCTGACCATCTCTTTTGAGTTGCCTAATCACAAACAGTTCATCCGAGTGAACCGTATGTTGTACATTGCACACACCTTCATCTGGCTGCCCGTTCCTTTTGTGTTGCCTAATCACAAACAATTCATCCGAGTGAACCGCATGCCGTATATCACACACACCTTGATCTGACTGCCCGTTTATTTTGTGTTTCCTAATCACAAACAGTTCATCCGAGTGAACCGTATGTTGTGTATCGCACACGCCTTCATCTGGCTGCCCATTTCTTTTGTTCCTCCTCATCGCAAACAGTTAATTGAACTGAACTGTATGCCCTTCATCGCACACGTAACTAAAATCTGAACCGTGTTTGATGCATCCGTCATCGCAAATGTTTTATACATTTTTGACGGTTTTCATACAACACCATTTGCGATTATTGCATCGCACATAGTTTCTCGAAGGGTCTCTGATCGTAGTGTCACGTTAGCAGCATCCTGTAGTAGTGTTAACCATCTTTGGTTAACGAGCTAGTCTAGTAGAGGCTTACTAGGGACACTATGTTTTGTCTATGTATCCACACATGTATCAAGTTTCCAGTTAATATAATTATAGCATGAATAATAAACATTTATCATGATATAAGGAAATATAAAATAACAACTTTATTATTTCCTCTAGGGCATATTTCCTTCAATAGTAGGGGTAGCGAGGCACGTATTGTATTGTTGCCATCAAGGGTAAAAAGATGGGGTTTTCATCGTATTGCTTGAGTTTATCCTCTACATCATGTCATCTTACTTATATGTTACTCGCTCTTATGAACTTAATACTCTAGATGCATGCTGGATAGCGGTCGATGTGTGGAGTAATAGTAGTAGATGCAGAATCATTTTGGTCTACTTGACACGGACGTGATGCCTATATTCATGATCATTGCCTTGGATATAGTGATAACTTTGCGCTTTTCTATCAATTGCTCGACACTAATTTGTTTACCCATCGTATGTTTTCCTTCAGGAGAGAATTCTCTAGTGAAACGTGTGGCCCCGGGTCTATTTCCCATCATATACTTTCAGATCTATAAACCAAAAATACCTTGCTGCAATTTATTTATATTTATTTTAGTTTGCTCTTTTATTTATCTTTTATACCTATCTCTATTAGATCTCACTCTTGTTCGTGACCGTGAAGGGGTTGACAAACCCTTTTTCGCATTGTGGCAAGTGTTTGTTAGTTTGTGCAGGTGCATAGATTGGAGACTTGCTTGTGTCTCCTACTGGATTGATACATTGGTTCTTAACTGAGGGAAATACTTAACTCTACTTTGCCGCATCACCCTTTCCTCTTCAAGGGAAAAATCAACGCAAGCTTAAGAAGTAGGCGGAAGAATTTCTGGCGCCGTTGCCGGGGAGGTTCTACATCAAGCCTACCAAGTACCCATCATAAACTCTCGTCTCTTGCACTTAAATTATTTGCTATTTTCTTCACGTTTTCCTCTCCTCCACTTCTAAAACATTTTCAGAAAAATACAAAATTATTTTCCTTTTTATTCGTCCTTCTTTCGCTCGTCTTTTCGTTTGCTTGTATGCTAGATTGTTTGCTTGCCTTTATGGCTCAACCAAAGAGTTTTGATCCTTCCTACAAGAAGTTGGAGGAAATTGGAAATAATGCAAAAAGTTTTATGTCCTTACAATTTGAGCATAATAGTTTCTTCAGGAACAAACTTAAGGAACAAAAAACTATGATGGAGTATATTAATGAAGAGCTTGATGATGTTACTTAGGAAATCTATGGTCTTAAATCTCAATTTTCTCTTATTGAAAATTTGGTAGGCCAAATCTCCGATAAACAAACCACTTTGGTCAATAAGATGGCCGCTAAATCAGAGTTTTGCGAAAATAATGATGAAGATCTTAAAGTGATTGGTGTGACTCCTATTGAATCTTTGTTTTCTAATATAAATCTTTATAAAGATGGGACTAGAGATGAGTCAACTTTAGCTAGAAGGTGCCCCAATGATTTGGAGTTTAAAGATCTTAATGAAAAAATTATAAAAGTGGGATTGGAGAGGTAAAAACTTTAAGTAGCAATGAACCTACTCTTTTGGATTTCAAGGATTTTAATTATGATAATTGTTCTTTGATAGATTGTATTTTCTTGTTGCAATCCATGCTCAATTCACCTCATGCTTATAATCAAAATAAAGCTTTTACTAAACATGTCATTGATGCAATGATGAAATCTTTTGAAGAAAAACTTGAGTCGGAAGTTTCTATCCCTAGAAAGCTTTATGATGAGTGGGAACCTACTATTAAGATTAAAATTAAAGATTATGAGTGTAATGCTTTGTGTGATTTGGATGCTAGTGTTTCCACTATTCTGAAAATTTGATGTTTCCATAAACGTGATGATTGTTCTTTAAATTTGTATCTTGCGGATTCCACTATTAAGAAACCTATGGGAATAATTAATGATGTTCTTATTGTTGCTAATAGGAATTATGTGCCCATAGATTTTATTGTGCTTGATATAAATTGCAATCCTACATGTCTTATTATTCTTTGTAGACCTTCCTTAAAACGATTGGTGCAATTATTGATATGAAAGAAGGAAACATTAGATTTCAATTTCTGTTGAGGAAGGCATGGAACACTTTCCAAGAAAGAAAATTAAGTTGCCATATGAATCTATTATATATGAGGGCTACTTATGGATTTAATACCAAAGATGGCAATACCTAGATCTATGTTTTATGCCTAGCTAGGGGCGTTAAACAATAGCGCTTGTTGGGAGGCAACCCGATTTTATTTTCGTGTTTTTGTTCCGTTTTTCAATAAATAAACATTATTACCTCTTTAGTAGTTGTGTTTTGTTGTTTTATTTAGTGTTTGTGCCAAGTAGAACCTTTGGGATGATTTGGACGATTGCTGATTCAATTCTATGAGAAAACAGAAACTTTTGCGCAAAGTAACATAATTGATCTGGTCTGTTGGAACGCGATAAATTCTTGATTTTTTCATATTATTGAGATACAAATTTCCCACGCTTTCCTAATTTGTCAGAATTTTTGGAGTTACAGAAGTATGCGAAGTTTCTAGATTACTACAGACTGTTTTGTTTTTGACAGATTATGTTTACTATGTGTTGTTTGCTTATTTTGATGAAGCTATGTGTTGCACCCCGGCTCAGAGAAAACCGGAACGCCCCGTATTCCAGCCCAGAGATCGAGATGAAGTCTTCTGGAATACGACACTGGTTAGCATAGAAAAAATCAGCTCATTATTACAATCTATTTGGGTACAATGGTTACATCGGCACGGCGACACTACGCCTGCCACTGTTGCTCTATGCAAGCAGCAAACAACTCGAAGCAGCAGAATAACTCTAGCAGCAGAACAACGACGATGGTGGTGAACTCCACTCCGCAGGGACTCTGGCTGGAACGCTTATCCTAGCTCGCACGAACGGAAACCATGACAAGCAATCAAGCAATCACGGCATGACCTGCAAACTAGCATGACACGCCAGGTCAGTACATTGAATGTACTTGCAAGCTCACAATAACCATAAGCATTCAAGACAAACAATAGCATGGCAATTAGAGGTTAAGCAGGCATTATCATGAGATCATCAGGATAACATGGCATGAACAACATGAACATGATACAGCTAGAACAACATGACTATGGCATGAACATATAAATCTAACGACACTAGCATGCAACATGATGACACTATATGCACAACTTATTCTGCTCGGGTTACCTCGTAACCAAAACATGCATCACTTACCAACCTCGGACATCACACGATCATCTCAGGATCAAATCAAGCTTGGTATAAACAATACCGTAGTAATCATTAAATGACCACAAGGAGCTTGATCTTTACCCACGATTCCCGCACAACATCACGAACATCCAACAACCCGGTATCCTCGATACCACGGTGATCATTCATAGATCACAAACGGAACCACTCTTGGCTCAACGAGTTACCTCGTATCCAAACGGTAATCATTCACGGATCACATAACCCACTTATCTCATCATCGAACCAGGGTTGTTATTAAGCACATTATTATTATTACTGTTGACCCACAGTGTGACCAACTACGAACTGGGCCCTTATCTGTGGGCGCGGCTATCTATAGATTTAATATACACTCTGCAGAGGTTAGCACACTGTACCCACACCACGGAACCCATGGCCTCTCGCTCCCATTCGGGTGGACCAACGGCGTTCCTACAAAACCGTCCTATTGCCATGACACTCTCCCGGCCACTCCGACTCACTCCCCACTGGGCTAAGTCCTGGGTGGCCCCGTGGCTACCAAAGGCACCAACGGCCACCGTCGTGGCAAAACGGTCCCAAACGGGGACAATCCGGATATAACAACAATGGGCACACAAGGCTTATGTCCGCCTACCTGATGAGGGTAGCGCGCGCCCATAACCTTCCCTCGTGGGAGGCACCGGTGACAGGCACGACAATAGACCCAGTTAGGACCTTCCCATAAAGGCAAGCGTGGTTGCACTGGTCAGCTTGATATGGTGGCACCATGACTCAGACAATAGTTGTTCAAGTTCAATTTAATCTGGTTAAACTTGAATGCAAATATGCTGAGCCATGATAAAATAACATGATGCAAATTACAATTCACGAACATGATATCAACACAAGCATGGAGGTGCAACATAACTATTAACCATATCAATAATGAATCATATCCGACTGAGCATGGCATACTGATTAGCATGAACATCACAAGTACATACTTCTCAGAAACAATGCACAACCACTAGCATCAACAATAAATATCATGCAAGAACATAGCAACAATGCCATCATGCAAGCATTTAACCAACTGGATGCAATGGAACATGCATAACAACGGTAGTCGGGCCAGACGGCAGTCATGCACCCAAGACCATCACTAACATCAACATGTACTACTAGCAGGCATAAGCATATGACAGGAATACTAGCAACTAGTAGGGCATGATAACCAGGTGCATAACATCATAGCAAGAAAGTAAACACTAACCCAGAAGCATTACCGAAACAACGATAACCATATTTTAAACAAGCAAACATTTCATAAATATTCAAGTTGAAAACCATGGCTACTGCATGACTATCATGCAAGTGGGTATTGTGGCTTGCCTGGGAATGAAGAAGGCAACTAGGAGAAGTGTGGTGAAGCCGCACAAAGATTTGCAGGAAACAGTTCTCTCTCGGAGGGGTTGTTTACGTGCAAGGCAAAAAGGTAACTTCTAGAATAATAACACATGGTGAAAGTGTGACCAACAGAATGGGCTCGACGAGACGAAGAAATGAGCTTTGGATTCACCTTAAATGGAGTTACGAGCAAAAAGTTATAGCCTGACGAAGTCCAGGGACCAATCTGTAAAAACATTTCTACAAATAGGCCCTTGAGCTGAAAAACAGAAAGCACATTTACTTGAATACGCCTTCACAGCAGAGAAAACGTATTTCTAGCCGTAGTTAAGTGAAAATACACTTTCCCAGAAGGGAAAACGCATTTCCAACTGAACTAGGACCAAAGTATGCTTTGCTTAAATGAAAACGTATTCCAACAGATGCGTTTCCACTTATCCAGCTAGGCAGAGGTGGGGTCGGGGCTTGGAGTCCCTGACGTGCGGGTCCCACAGGGGTGGGGCCCGTCAACATGTGGGCTGGTCGGGTCAACGCCCTAGAGGCTGACGCACGGGGCCCGCACTGGAGTGGGGCCAGCCTTGTCGGGTCAAGTTCTTCTTCCTCCCGCTCGCCCACTGCACAGAGGGGAGGCGCGCGCTGCGGGCGGCCGTCCGGCCGGCTCTGGCCACCTCTCGCGATGCTCGGCACACCGGCGAGCTCGGGGATGAGAGGAGCATCCATTCCAGGGGTGCACGAGCTCCGAGAGGGACCAAAACAGCGGCGGCGAGGGCTGTGGCGGAGGAGGGCTTCGAGTGGAGACAGGGTTCTGGCCATAGTGGCTCCGGAGAAGGGGAGAGGACCTTGGGATGGTCGCCAGAGTGGTGGCGGTCTACTGGTGGTGGTAGGAGCGAGGGAAGGCTTAGGGTTCGCTCCAATTTAGGAGGACCGAGGCGGCAGCCATGGCGATAGAGGGAGGGCAGGAGAGCTTCCCGAGCTCGTTGGAGAAGCTGGTCATGGTACTGGGAGAGAGGAGAAGTGCTTGGCGCGGTCGGGAGGCCTCGAGGCTGCTTAAATAGCCGCGGGGAGGGCATGGCCGACATGGCGTCACCGCGGACGCCTGTCCGGCGGTGCGGACGCGTGTGCTCGCGCATGAACTCGGGGGAAGGCGACAAGGAGACACAGTGGGAGCCCACGGGGCAGAGGGAGCCCACAGAGCACTGGAAGGAAGAAGACGGCGACGAACAGAGCCAAATGGCCACTGTTCGCCCGTGGGCACGTGATAACCCACAAGTATAGGGGATCGCAACAGTTTTCGAGGGTAGAGTATTCAACCCAAATTTGTTGATTCGACACAAGGGGAGCCAAAGAATGTTCTCAAGTATTAGCAGCTGAGTTGTCAATTCATCCACACCTGGAAACTTAGTATCTGCAGCAAAGTGTTTAGTAGCAAAGTAATATGATAGTGGTGGTAGCGGTAACAAAAGAGTAGTGCAAGCAATAGTAAATATTTTTGGTATTTTGTAGTGATTGTAACAGTAGCAACGGAAAAGTAAATAAGCGAGAACCAGTATAAGGAAAACTCATAGGCACCGGATCAGTGATGGATAATTATGTCGGATGCGGTTCATCATGTAACAGTCATAACATAGGGTGACACAGAACTAGCTCCAATTCATCAATGTAATGTAGGCATGTATTTCGTATATAGTCATACGTGCTTATGGAAAAGAAATTGCATGACATCTTTTATCCTACCGTCCCGTGGCAGCGGGGTCCTAATGGAAACTAAGGGATATTAAGGCCTCCTTTTAATAGAGAACCGGATAAAGCATTAGCACATAGTGAATACATGAACTCCTCAAACTATGGTCATCACCGAGAAGTATCCCGATTATTGTCACTTCGGGGTTGTCGGATCATAACACATAATAGGTGACTATAGACTTGCAAGATAGGATCAAGAACACACATATATTCATGAAAACATAATAGGTTCAGATCTGAAATCATGGCACTCGGGCCCTAGTGACAAGCATTAAGCATAGCAAAGTCATAGCAACATCAATCTCGAACACAAGGATACTAGGATCAAACCCTAACAAAACTAACTCGATTACATGATAAATCTCATCCAACCCATCACCGCCCAGCAAGCTTCACGATGGAATTACTCACGACGGCGGTGAGCATCATCAAATTGGTGATGGAGGATGGTTGATGATGACGACGGCGATGAATCCCCTCTCCGAGCCCCGAAGCTAACTCGAGATCAGCCCTCCCGAGAGGTTTTAGGGCTTGGCGGCGCTCCGTGATCGTAAAACGCGATGATTTCTTCTCTGATTTTTTCTCTCCAAAGTGAATATATAGAGTTGGAATTGGCGCCGGAGGGTTTCAGGGGCCCACGAGGTAGGGGCGCTACTGGGGCGCCCCACCCCGTGGGACAGGTGTGGGCCCTATTGGGGAACGAGTAATTTCAAAAATTTCCTACGATCACGCAAGACCATGGTGATGGCATAGCAACGAGAGGGAGAGTGTCCGCCCACGCACTCGTGAGACCGAAAGCGAAGCGTTATAACAACGCTGTTGATGTAGTCGACGCCTTCACGATCCGACCGATCCAAGCACCGAACGCACGGCACCTCCGAAGTTACGCACACGCTCAGCTTGATGACGATCCCTGACCGATCCAGCAAAGTGTCGGGATGAGTTCCACAAGACAACGGCGTGGTGACGATGTTGATGCTCCACCGACTCAGGGCTTCGCCTAAGCTCCGCGATGATATGACTTCTCCGCGCAGGCTTCGCTTAAGCTCATGACGATATGACCAAGTGGAATATGGTGGAAGGGGCACCGCACACGGCTAAGGAAAGATCCGAGATCAACTTGTGTGTCATGGGGTGCCCCCGCCCAGATATAAAGGAGCCAAGGGGAGGTGGCCGCCCAAGGGGAGGCGACTAAGGAGGAGTCCTACTCCCACCGGAGTAGGACTCCCCTCTCCTAGTTGGACTAGGATTCGAGGAGGAAAGAGGGAGGGCGCCGCCTCTCCTTGTCCTATTCGGACTAGAAGGGGAGGGGCGCAGCCCACCTTGGCCGCCCTTCCTCTTCTCTCCTATGGCCCATAAGGCCCATATACCCCGGGGTTCCGTAACCCCGGTGTTCGATAACTTCTGTTTTCACACCGGAACCCTTCCAAGTTCAAACATAGGCTTCCAATATATCAATCTTTATGTCTCGACCATTTCGAGACTCCTCGTCATGTCCGTGATCACATCCGGACTCAACAAACTTCGTGCATCAATACTTATAAACTCATAATGAACTGTCATCGAACGTTAAGCGTGCGGACCCTACGGGTTCGAGAACTATGTAGACATGACCTAGAACCATTCTCGGTCAATAACCAATAGCGGAACCTGGATGCCCATATTGGTTCCTACATGTTCTACGAAGATCTTTATCGGTCAAACCGCATAACGACATACGTTGTTCCTTTGTCATCGGTATGTTACTTACCCGAGATTCGATCGTCGGTATCCAATACCTAGTTCAATCTCGTTACCGTAAGTCTCTTTACTTGTTCCAGAATACATCATCTCACAACTAACTCATTAGTTGTAATGCTTGCAAGGCTTTAAGTGATGTGTATTACCGAGAAGGCCTAGAGATAACTCTCCGACAATCGGAGTGACAAAACCTAATCTCAAATACGCCAACCCAACAAGTACCTTTGGAGACACTGTAGTACTCCTTTATAATCACCCGATTCGTTGTGACGCTTGGTAGTACCCAAAGTGTTCCTCCGTAAACGGAGTTGCATAATCTCATAGTTATAGGAACATGTATGGGTCATGAAGAAAGCATTAACATACTAAACGATCAAGTGTTAAGCTAACGGAATGGGTCATGTCAATCAGATCATTCAACTAATGATGTGACCTTGTTAATCAAATAACAACTCCTTGTTCATGGTTAGGAAACATAACCATCTTTGATCAACAAGCTAGTCAAGTAGAGGCATACTAGTGACATACTGTTTGTCTATATATTCACACATGTATTATGTTTCCGTTAATACAATTCTAGCATGAATAATAAACATTTATCATGATATAAGGAAATAAATAATAACTTTATTATTGCCTCTAGGGCATATTTCCTTGATCTCCCACTTGCACTAGAGTCAATAATCTAGATTACAAAGTAATGATCCTAACACCCATGGAGTCTTGGTGCTGATCATGTTTTGCTCGTGGAAGAGGCTTAGTCAACGGTCTGCAACATTCAGATCCGTATGTATTTTGCAAATCTCTATGTCTCCCACTTGGACTTGGTCCCGAATGGAATTGAAGCGTCTCTTGATATGCTTGGTCCTCTTGTGAAATCTGGATTCCTTTGCCAAGGCAATTGCACCAAGATTGTCACAGAAGATCTTCATCGGTCCCGATGCACTAGGTATGACACCTAGATCGGAAATGAACTCTTTCATCCAGATCCTTCATTCGCTGCTTCAAGCAGCTATGTACTCCGCTTCACATGTAGATCCCGCCACAACGCTTTGTTTAGAACTGCACCAACCGACAGCTCCACCGCTTAATAAAACACGATCCGGTTTGCGATTTAGAATCGTCCGGATCAGTTTCAAAGCTTGCATCGACGTAACCATTTACGACTAGCTCTTTGTCACCTCCATATACGAGAAACATATCCTTAGTCCTTTTTCGTATTTCAGATGTTCTTGACCGCTGTCCAAATGATCCGCCTCGATTACTTTGGTACCTTCCCGCCAAGCTTACAGCTAAGCATACGTCAGGTCTGGTACACAGCATTGCATACATGATAGAGCCTATGGCTGAAGCATAGGAACATCTTTCATTTCTCTCTATCTTCTGCATTGTGGTCGGGCATTGAGTCCGACTCAATCTTACACCTTGTAATACAGGTAAAAACCTTTCTTTGCCTGATCCATTTTGAACTTTTTCAAAACTTTATCAAGGTATGTGCTTTGTGAAAGTCCAATTAAGCGCCTTGATCTATCTCTATAGATCTTGATGCCCAATATGTAAGCAGCTTCACCGAGGTCTTTCATTGAAAAACTTTTATTCAAGTATCCTTTTATGCTATCCAGAATTCTATATCATTTCCAATTAATAATATGTCGCCCACATATAATATTAGAAATGCTACTGAGCTCCCACTCACTTTCTTGTAAATACAAAGCTTCTCCAAAAGTCAGACAAACCCATATGCTTTGATCACACTATCAAAGCGCTTATTCCAACTCCGAGAGGCTTGCACTGCACCATAAATTGATCGTTGGAGCTTGCACACTTTGTTAGCACCCTTTGGATCGACAAAACCTTCTGGTTGCATCATATACAACTCTTCTTCTAGAAATCCATTCAAGAATGCAGTTTTACATCCATTTGCCAAATTTCATAATCATAAAATGCGCAATTGCTAACATGATTCGGACAGACTTAAGCATCGCCACGGGTGAGAAAGTCTCATCGTAGTCAACCCCTTGAACTTGTCGAAAACCTTTCGCAACAAGTCGAGCTTTGTAGACATTACATTACCATCAGCGTCGTCTTCTTCTTAAAGATCCATTTATTTTCAATGGCTTGCCGATCATCGGCAAGTCAACCAAAGTCCATACTTTGTTCTCATACATGGATCCCATCTCAGATTTCATGGCTTCTAGCCATTTTATGGAATCTGGGCTCACCATCGCTTCTTCATAGTTCGTAGGTTCGCCATGGTCAAGTAACATGACTTCGTAATAAGATTACCGCACCACTCTGTGCGATTTCACTGGTTGACCACGAGGTTCAAGAGTAACTTGATTTGAAGCTTCATGATCATCATCATTAGTTTCCTCACTAATTGGTGTAGTTGTCACAGAACCATTTCTTGTGATGAACTACTTTCCAATAAGGGAGCAGATCTGATTATCTCATCAAGTTCTACTTTCCTCCCACTCACTTCTTTCGAGAGAAACTCCTTCTCTAGAAAGGATCCGAATTTAGCAACGAAAATCTTGCCTTCAGATCTGTGATAGAAGGTGTACCCATGAGATCCCTTGGGTATCCTATGAAGACACATTTTTCCGATTTGGGTTCGAGCTTATCGGTTGAAGTTTCTTTACATAAGCATCGCAGCCCCAAACTTTAAGAAACGACAACTTTGGTTTCTTGCCAAACCACAGTTCATAAGGCGTCGTCTCAACGGATTTTGACGGTGTCCTATTCAACGTGAATGCGCCGCCTCTAAAGCATAACCCCAAAACGATAGCGGTAAATCAGAAATAGACATCATAGATCGCACCATATCCTAGTAAAGTACGATTCGACGCTCGACACACCATTTCTCCGTGGTGTTCCGGTGGCGTGAGTTGCAAACTATTCCACATTGTTTCAAATGTAAACCAAACTCATAACTCAAATATTCTCCTCCACGATCAGATCGTAGGAACTTTATTTTCTTGTTACGATGATTTTCCACTTCACTCTGAAATTCTTTGAACTTTTCAAATGTTTCAGATTTGTGTTTCATTAAGTAGATATACCCATATCTGCTCAAATCATCTGTGAAGGTGAGAAAATAACGATACCCCGCCAAGGCCTCAACATTCATTGGACCACAAACATCGGTATGTATGATTTCCAACAAATCAGTTGCTCGCCCATAGTTCCGAGAACGGCGTTTTGGTCATCTTGCCCATGAGGCACGGTTCGCAAGTACCAAGTGATTCATAATCAAGTGATTCCGTAAGCCCATCAAGATGGAGTTTCTTCATGCGTTTTACATCGATATGACCTAAACGGCAATGCCACAAATAAGTTGCACTATCATTATCAACTCTGCATCTTTTGGCTTCAACATTATGAATATGTGTATCACTACTGTCGAGATTCAACAAGAATAGACCATTCTTCAAGGGTGCATGACCATAAAAGATATTACTCATATAAATAGAACAACCATTATTCTCTCGATTTAAATGAATAACCGCCTCGCATTAAACAAGATCCCGATATAATGTTCATGCTCAACGCCGGCACCAAATAACAATTATTTAGGTCTAAAACTAATCCCAAGGTAGATGTAGAGGTAGCGTGTCGATCGCGATCACATCGACTTTGGAACCATTTCCAACGCAAGATCGTCACCTCGTCCTTAGCCAATCTTCGCTAATCCGTAGTTCCTGCTTTGAGTTGCAAATATTAGCAATGTAACCAGATCAAATACCTGTGTACTATCATGAGTATTAGTAAGGTACACATCAATAACATGTATATCACATATACCTTTGTTCACCTTGCCATCCTTTTTATCCGCCAAATACTTGGGGCAGTTCCGCTCCAAATGTCGATCGCTTGCAAGTAAAAACACTCGGGCCAGTGCTTAGGTCCAGACTTGGGTTTCTTCTCTTGATCAGCAACTTTCTTGCTGTTCTTTTGAAGTTTCCTTCTTCTTCCCTTTGCCCTTTTCTTGAAACTAGTGGTCTTGTTGACCATCAACACTTGATGCTCTTTCTTGATTTCTACCTCCGCAGCTTTTAGCATTGCGAAGAGCTCAGAATTGTCTTAGTCATCCCTTGCATATTATAGTTCATCACGAAGCTCTTGTAGCTTGGTGGCGTGATTGGAGAATTTCATCAATGACACTATCATCCGGAAGATTAACTCCCAGCTGAATTAAGTGATTGTTATACCCGGACATTTTGAGTATGTGCTCACCGATGTAACTATTCTCTCCATCTTGCAGCTATAGAACTTATTGGAGACTTCATATCTCTCAATCCGGGCATTTGCTTGAAATATTAACTTCAACTCTGGAACATCTCATATGCTCCATGACGCTCAAAACGCCGTTGAAGACCCGGTTCTAAGCCGTAAAGCATGGCACATCGAACTATAGAGTAGTCATCAGCTCGCTTTGCCGACGCTCATAACTTCGCTCAAGATCTGCAGCAGCACTGTCGCACCCAGCGGTGCTTCCAGACGTAATTTTCTCGTGCAGCAATGAGGATAATCCTCGTTACGGACCCAGTCCGTAATTGCTACCATCATCTTTCAACTTTGCTTTCTCAAGGAACGCATTAAAATTCAACGGAACAACAGACGAGCCATCTATCTACAAGAAACATAGACAAGCAAAATACTATCGGTACTAAGTTCATGATAAATTTAAGTTTAATTAATCATATTAAAAACTCCCACTTAGACAGACATCTCTAGTCATCTAAGTGATTACGTGATCCAAATCAACTAAACCATGTCCGATCATCACGTGAGATGGAGTAGTTTCAATGGTGAACATCACTATGTTGATCATATCTACTATATGATTCACGCCGACCTTTCGGTCTCCGTGTTCCGAGGCCATATCTGTTATATGCTAGGCTCGTCAAGTTTAACTCTGAGTATTCGCGTGCGCAACTGTTTTGCACCCGCTGTATTTGAACGTAGAGCCTATCACACCCGATCATCACGTGGTGTCTCAAAGACGAAGAACTTTCGCAACGGTGCATACTCGTGGAGAACACTTCTTGATAATTTTAGTGAGAGATCATCTTATAATGCTACCGTCAATCAAAGCAAGATAAGATGCATAAAGGATAAACATCACATGCAATCAATATAAGTGATATGATATGGTCATCATCATCTTGTGCTTGTGATTCCATCGCCAAGCACCGCCATGATCACCATCGCCACCGCGCGACACCTTGATCTCCATCGTAGCATCGTTGTCGCCTCGCCAACTATTGCTTCTACGACTATCGCTACTCCTTAGTGATAAAGTAAACAATTACATGGCGTTTGCATTTCATACAATAAAGCGACAACCATATGGCTCCTGCCAGTTGCCGATAACTTCGGTTACAAAACATGATCATCTCATACAATAAAATATAGCATCACGTTTTGACCATATCACATCACAACATGCCCTGCAAAAACAAGTTAGACGCCCTCTACTTTGTTGTTGCAAGTTTTACGTGGCTGCTACGGGCTGAGCAAGAACCGTTCTTACCTACGCATCAAAACCACAACGATATTTCGTCAAATAGACTCCGTTTAACCTTCTCAAGGACCGGGCGAGCCACACTCGATTCAACTAAAGTGAGAGAGACAGACACCGCGGTCACCTTTAAGCAACGAGTGCTCGGAGCGGTGAAACCAGTCTCGCGAAGCGCACGCGTAATGTCGGTCCGGCCGCTTCATCTCACAATACCGCTGAACCAAAGTATGACATGCTGGTAGGCAGTATGACTTGTATCGTCCACAACTCACTTGTGTTCTACTCGTGCACATGACATCAACACATAAAACCAGGCTCGGATGCCCTTTGTTGGGGAACGTAGTAATTTCAAAAATTTCCTACGATCACGCAAGACCATGGTGATGGCATAGCAACGAGAGGGGAGAGTGTCCGCCCACGCACTCGTGAGACCGAAAGCGAAGCGTTATAACAACGCTGTTGATGTAGTCGACGTCTTCACGATCCGACCGATCCAAGCACCGAACGACGGCACCTCCGAAGTTCGCACACGCTCAGCTCGATGACGATCCCGGACTCCGATCCAGCAAAGTGTCGGGATGAGTTCCGTCAAGACGACGGCGCAGGACGATGTTGATGCTCCACCGACTCAGGGCTTCGCCTAAGCTCCATGACGATATGACTTCTCCGCGCAGGGCTTCGCCTAAGCTCATGACGATATGACCGAAGTGGAATATGGTGGAAGGGGCACCGCTGACACGGCTAAGGAAAGATCCGTAGATCAACTTGTGTGTCATGGGGTGCCCCTGCCCTCAGATATAAAGGAGCCAAGGGGAGGTGGCCGCCCAAGGGGGAGCGCGCAAGGAGGAGTCCTACTCCCACCGAGTAGGACTCTCTCCTAGTTGGACTAGGATTCGAGGAGGGGAAAGAGGGAAGGGGCGCCGCCCCCCCTCTCCTTGTCCTATTCGGACTAGAAGGGGGAGGGGGCGCGCAGCCCACCTTGGCTGGCCCTTCCTCTTCTCTCCTATGGCCCATAAGGCCCATATACCCTCGGGGTTCCGTAACCCCTGTGTTAAGAACTTCCTGTTTTTCACTCGGAACCCTTCCGAAGTTCAAACATAGGCTTCCAATATATCAATCTTTATGTCTCGACCATTTCGAGACTCCTCATCATGTCCGTGATCACATCCGGACTCAACAAACTTCGTGCATCAATACTTATAAACTCATAATGAACTGTCATCGAAACGTTAAGCGTGCGGACCCTACGGGTTCGAGAACTATGTAGACATGACCTAGAACCATTCTCGGTCAATAACCAATAGCGGAACCTGGATGCCCATATTGGTTCCTACATATTCTACGAAGATCTTTATCGGTCAAACCGCATAACGACATCGTTGTTCCTTTGTCATCGGTATGTTACTTACCCGAGATTCGATCGTCGATATCCAATACCTAGTTCAATCTCGCTATCGTAAGTCTCTTTACTCGCTCCGTAATACATCATCTCACAACTAACTCATTAGTTGTAATGCTTGCAAGGCTTAAGTGATGTGTATTACCGAGAAGGCCTAGAGATACCTCTCCGACAATCGGAGTGACAAAACCTAATCTCGAATACGCCAACCCAACAAGTACCTTTGGAGACACCTGTAGTACTCCTTTATAATCACCCGCCACGTTGTGACGCTTGGTAGTACCAAAGTGTTCCTCCGTAAACGGAGTTGCATAATCTCATAGTTATAGGAACATGTATGGGTCATGAAGAAAGCATTAACATACTAAACGATCAAGTGTTAAGCTAACGGAATGGGTCATGTCAATCAGATCATTCAACTAATGATGTGACCTTGTTAATCAAATAACAACTCCTTGTTCATGGTTAGGAAACATAACCATCTTTGATCAACAAGCTAGTCAAGTAGAGGCATACTAGTGACATACTATTTGTCTATATATTCACACATGTATTATGTTTCCGGTTAATACAATTCTAGCATGAATAATAAACATTTATCATGATATAAGGAAATAAATAATAACTTTATTATTGCCTCTAGGGCATATTTCCTTCAGGCCCCCTGGTCTTCATGTTTGGCGAGGATTTTTTATTATTTTTTATAAGACATCCCATGGAGTTTCAGGTCATTCCGAGAACTTTTGTTTTCTGCACATAAAACAACATCATGGCAATTCTCTTTGAAAACAGCGTCCATCCGGGTTAGTTCCATTCAAATCATACAAGTTAGAGTCCAAAACAAGGGCAAAAGTGTTTGGAAAAGTAGATACGACGGAGACGTATCAACTCCCGCAAGCTTAAACCCTTGCTTGTCCTCAAGCAATTAAGTTGACAAACTGAAAGAAAGAAAGAAAAACTTTTACTAACTCTGTTTGCTCTTGTTGTTGTAAATATGTAAAGCCAGCATTCAAGTTTTCAGCAAATATCATAACTAATCATATTTGTAATAATTCTCAGGTCTCACAATTACTCATATCAATAGCATAATCAACTAGCAAGCCATAATAATAAATCTCGGATGATAACACTTTCTCAAAACAATCATAATATGATATAACAAGATGGTATCTCGCTAGCCCTTTCTGAGACCACAAAACATAAATGCAGAGCACCTTTAAAGATCAAGGACTGACTAGACATTGTAATTCATGGTAAAAGAGATCCAATCATAGTCATACCCAATATAAATTAACAATGATGAATGCAAATGACAGTTGTGCTCTCCAGCTAGTGCTTTTTAATAAGAGGGTGATGACTCAACATAAAAGTAAATGGATAGGCCCTTCGCAGAGGGAAGCAGGGATTTGTAGAGGTGCCAGAGCTCGGTTTTGAAATAGAGATAAATAATATTTTGAGCGGTATACTTTCATTGTCAACGTAACAACTAAGAGATGGCGATATCTTCCATGTCACACACATTATAGGCGGTTCCCAAACAGAATGGTAAAGTTATACTCCCCCTCCACCAACATGCATCAATCCATGGCTTGCTCGAAACAACGAGTGCCTCCAACATACATCAGGTCCCAGGGGGAGTTTTGTTTGCAATTAATTTTGATTTAGTTTGCATAAAGCATGGGACTGGGCATCCCGGTGACCAGCCATTTTCTCGTGAGTGAGGAGCGGAGTCCACTCCTCTTGAGAATAACCCGCCTAACACGGAAGATAAGGACAGCCATAGTTGATACATGAGCTATTCGAGCATACAAAACAGAATGTTTATTTGAAGGTTTAGAGTTTGGCACATACAAATTTACTTGGAACGGCAGGTAGATACCGCATATAGGAAGGTATAGTGGACTCATCTGGAATAACTTTGGGGTTTAAGGGATTGGATGCACAAGCAGTATTCCCGCTTAGTACAAGTGAAGGTTAGCAAAGGACTGGGAAGCGACCAACTAGAGAGCAACAACAGCCATGTACATGCATTAAAATTAATAAGCATTGGATGCAAGCATGAGTAGGATATAATCCACCATGAACATAAATATCGTGAAGGCTATGTTGATTTGTTTCAACTACATGCGTGAACATGTGCCAAGTCAAGTCACTTAAATAATTCAAAGGAGGATACCACCCCGTCATACCACATCATAACCATCTCAATAGCATGTTGGCACACAAGGTAAACCTTTATAACTCATAGCTAATCAAGCATGGCACAAGCAACTATGATCTCTAATTGTCATTGCAAACATGTTTATTCATAATAAGCTGAATCAGGAACGATGAACTCATCATATTTACAAAAACAAAAGAGGTCGAGTTCATACCAGCTTTTCTCATCTCAGTCAGTCCATCATATATCATCATAATTGCCTTTCACTTGCATGACCGAACGGTGTGAATAATAATAAGAGTGCACGTGCATTGGACTAAGCTGGAATCTGCGAGCATTCAATAAACAGGAGAAGACAAGGCAATACGGGCTCTGGTTAAATCAACAATAAAGCATATAAGAGCCACTTTAATAATTTAATTATGGTCTTCTCCTACCGACCCCCAAAGAAAAGAAAAGAAATAAAAACTATTTACACGGGAAAGCTCCCAACAAGCAAAAGAAGAACAGGAAATATTTTTGGGTTTTCTTTTTAGTTACTACTACAGCAAGAAAATAAACTACTACTAATTTTTTTGTTGGTTTTTCTTAAGGTTTAACAAGCACACAAGAAGAAAGCAGGAAAAAGAAAATAAACTAGCATGGATATTACAGTGAAAGAGTATGAGCACCGACATCTAGCAATGAGTGTGTGCGAACATAAATGTAATGTCGGTGAGAAATACGTACTCCCCCAAGCTTAGGATTTTGGCCTAAGTTGGTCTATTGCCAGGGATAGCCTGGCGGATACCCGTAAGTGTAGCTGGGGTCATACTGCGATGAAGAATAGCTGGGATCATACTATGATGATGAGGAGGACTCTAACTGCCATTGGCTGACAGTCGCCTCTGGATCCCAAGAATAAACAGATTGTCGTGGAGGCTCATCCTGTGGTTCCGGTTCCGGGGATGGTGCAGGGTTCTTGTAAGCTTGGACGGCAGCCCACGTAACGAGGTAAGGTCCTACAAAATTAAACAAGGAAGGAGCAGGCAAGGTAATAGTTTCAGGATAATGTTTATCAAAGAATAATTTATATTTGAGCTCTCCATTCCTGCCCTTAACAAGAAAATCATGTGCTATCATACTCTTATAATCTAGATAAGCATTAGGCACCAATTTTTCTTCTTTCTCATAATGCCTAATAGCTATGTTAAAGTGTGCAGCGAGGCGTGAAGCATAAATGCCTCCAAAGATGGGACCCTTAGTACGGTTAAGACTTTACCGTCTAGCAACAATTCCGCCCATACTAACAGTGTTGTCGCGGTATAAACCATGGAACAGAATAATAATATCAGGAACACTAAGGTTCCCACAGTTCCCGCGACCAATCAAGCATCGACTAGCAAATAAGGCAAAATAGCGCAATACAGGAAACTGGATGCTTGTCGGAGTAAATAACCACGGGTAGCCTAGCCGGCTCCCCCTGGGACCTCTGAAAAAATAATAAGCCAATCAAGCCCTCCAACATCCAAGACGCGGGGCCGCCTTCCCCCGGCCGGGTGACTCTCAGGCCGGCTATCAGGAGGCGGTCCGGCCCTAAAACCTACAGGGAGAAGGCCACAAGAGGGCCGGCTCCCAAGGAGCCGACCACCAGAGGGCCGACTCCGTGGAGTCGGCCACGAGAAGGCCGACTCCAAGAAGCCGGCCCCCAGCAAGCGGCCAAGGCCGCACCCTCAGAATCTGCACCCACATAACGGTAATGAGACGGGGCATGGCTACAGTGAAGCCTGCCATCCCCACATCCCGGAGCGCTGATGGCCAAGCAGTCAGATACGGGGCGGCCATCACCCGTCCGGCGCGGCACTGTTGCCATGCTGACCATGACGTCACCCATGACAGGCTGTCAAGACGACCAGCAGTGGCAGGTCCCTCCCCGGCCGAGAGATACCCGAAGACGGCTCGGTCTCCCCCAGTTGGCCTGAGATATGGCCGGCTTCCCATAGCCGGCTTGTTCCCTCCCTCGAAGGAAGCGCCTCATTAAGGAGACAAGACGAGGTGAGACTACAGTTATCGCAGCCAAGGCGTCGGCACTGTAGCCATGCTTACCCCGACAAAGCCCTCATCATCAGGGTTGAGGCAACAGTAACCAGCCCCCGACCAGGCCCTCAGCGGTGGGGCCAGCTTGTCGACCACAAAGCCGGCAGCCGACGGGACCCACGAGTCGGTGGGCCCCAGCGGCCGGCGGAGAAGCCGGCGAGCGTAGACACTGATGGCTAGGGCCCGCGCCCAGCTGGATTACCATTGTACCCCTGGGGGGTAGGCCTATATAAACCCCCCAGGGCACCCATGCAAAGGGTTGAACTCTGAGACTTTTAGACACCACATAGAGAGAAGAGGAGAGCCAGCCTAGCCTTTCTTCTTCCTCTCATCGAACAACTCAAGGAGCCCCTTGTAGCCACTCGTTCATATAGTGATCATGCGGAGACCCCGCAGAGCAGCAGTAGGGGTGTTATCTCCACGGAGAGCCCCGAAGCTGGGTAAGATTCGCCGGCGTGCATGTCTTCGCCTCATCCCGCTTCTGTGCACCGCGACGCCTTATTGGCTCCCACAATGATAAGCCACCCGCTGGCATATGTCGCACCTACCACCCGACATTTGGCGCCCACCATGGGGCCAGTGCACCGCCGTCCGGAGATCTGCTCGACGGGAACCGCCTTCCTCCCCAAAGAAGCGTAGCCAGCTCGGCACGCCTAATGGCGCTTGCCCCTTACGCTGCCGCGTAAGGCGTCCGACGCTATGCGGTGAGCTGCCTCGCCGATCTTCTTGGCGAGGCCCGATCTCCGACGAGCCCGCCCGACGCCGCACGAAGCTACCTCGAGAGCCACCTCGTCGGCCTCCTCGACCAACTCCACGCCTCCAGCCGAGACGGCTGTGGATTTGGAGTCGGTTGGCTCCACCGACCCGATGCTTGTCGACCGACACGGCATCACTCGACGCTTCCCCACCAACGCTAGGATCTACAACAACCCGCTTCCCGAGCCGACAGTTGTGGCGGTGCCATCACCGAGGTGCTGGTCATCGCCACGGCGGCGCCTCGAGAGAACGCCAGACGCTTCGCAAACGGCAGTCCATGACTTGTCCGTCCCTCCCGCCGACGCCGACGCCAAACACCGAGGCACGCCGCGCCCTCATGGCGGAAGGCCGGAGGTTAGCTCCATGAGGTGCCTTCATCGAGGCTCACCAACAAGTCGATCAGCGCGCCTTGCCGCACGCCGCCTCCTGACGGGCCGAGTCGAATCGGCGCCATCAAGCAGCGTGGTGCAGCCGTCGCCGACATGCTAGGAGTTGACCGCCCAGTCTATTCCACGCCCCTCGAGAATCTGCGCGCCGCCCAAGCGGCCGTGGACGAGTTGAATGGACTGGGGTCAAGACTCCCACATGACCGGACGCATCCAGCAGCTGATCGGTGCTGCTGCGCAGCGGCACGAAGCCGGCGTCCACGCGGAGAGTCCTCCCCCGCGCCGAGAGCACGGCGCAATGTCACGGACGCCAACCGCGGGCAAAACCCAAGCGCGGCAAGAAAAAGAGCCGGCTGCCAGCCACAGCTAAACCCGGATCTCCATCGAGCGTGACATAGAAGGCCGCCCTCGAGCCGTGGAGCGACGAGGCAACCCGCCTCCTCCTCCGCCTCGTGGGGGGAGATATCTCACCCGCCGCCGCCACGATTCGACTCTCGCCGCCGACTAGGTCGCCAAGCGAGTCGGCGAATGATGCTCGCCACCGGATCGACCGCCTAGCGTGATCCCCGGCACTAGAAGAGGAAGACGATGTCGGCCCGCTTTGTTTTGGCCCTCAGATCCGCGACGCAGCCCTTCCCCAAAGGGTTCTCGCTCCCAAGAGACACGCCAAGTACAACGGCTCGGAAGTGGAGGATTGGTTGATTGACTACTCCATCATGTCAAGATAGCAACGGTAACAAAGCGCGTTGTCGTGAAATATGTGCCCCTCATGCTTCAATGCACGACACGAACTGGCTCAACAGCCTTAAGTCAGATAGCATCAATAGCTGGCTAGACTTCACGAAGCCTTTATCCGCAACTTCACAAAGACCTACAAGCGGGCTCCCAAGCCCAGACAGCTATCCTTGTGCATACAAGGACCCACCTAATCAACTCGCGACTACCTCACGCTGGGCCGAAGCCCGCAACTCCCCGCGAGGGGTGCACGAGGTTCAAGCCATAGAGTACTTCACCGCCGGGTGCCGAGAAGGCACCCTCCTCAAGCACAAGCTTCTCTGTGATGAGCCGACTACCCTCGACGAGCTGCTAGTCATAGCGGACAAGTACGCCACCGCCGACTCCTCGATGAAAACCGAGCTCCGGGTGGACGCCTCTGGGAAGGTACTTAACCCGGCTTCCAAGACGCCGGCTGGCGACTCCAACCGACGCTCGTATCAGAACGACAACAAGCGCAAGGGCCCCATGCCGCCTTCAACCAGTCGGCAGGTGGCCACAGTCGAAGACGAACAGCCCGAGGGGCGGCCCGCGCCTAAGAAGCGAGAGGCGGCAGTCGGCTTGGCAGCCGCCTTCTCTACGAAAGCAGGCCCTTGATGCCCCATGCAAGTTCCACAGCGGCGCGGGTTGGCCCAACCACACGACCGGAAGTGCCATCGCTCACGCGAATCTCCAAGGGCGGCGGGCTAGCACCGCCCCACGCTGGTCACCGCCCAGCTCCTCAACAGCCGCCGCCGACCAGCGGTCGAAACCGCTCAAGATGAGTTCCACGACGAGCATGCCGCCTACGCCATCTTTACAAGCCAGCTCAAGATCGCAGCAGAAAGCGCCGACAAAGACCAAGAGGTCAACATGGTCGCTCCAACACCCCCGAGTACATGCATTGGTCAAGGTCTCTATCACCGAGCCGGGCCGACCACCCAGAGGTGATGCCGTCCTCCGGCTCTTATGCATTGGTTTTGGACGCCACCCTCGCGACAGACAGGCGTGCTGCCCCATTCTCCCGCGTGCTGATAGACAGCGGGAGCAGCATCAACATCCTGTACCGTGACACCATGGAGAAGCTAAACATCAAGACGAAGCAGCTCATGCCTAGCCGGACCGTGTTCCATGGCATTGTACCCGCCCGTCCTGCCACCAATCGGCAAGATCAAGATAGATGTTCTCTTTGGGGACAAGGATCATTTCACGAGAAGTGATCTGGTTTGAAGTGGTGGACCTTGAGAGCCCCTATCATGCACTGCTTGGCTGACCTGCTCTGGCCAAGTTCATGGATGTACCCCACACGCTTACCTCAAGATGAAGATGCCAAGTACCAAGGGCATCATCACTATAGCCGCGATTACAAGAAATCCTCCGAAAAGGCCAGCAGCCAGCAAATGGGCTGGCCGAGTCCCTTGTGATCGTCAAGAAAATAAGATGTTGAACCGAGTCATGGCCATGGCTGGCAAGTAGCCAGCCCCGTCCCCGACCCCAAGCAATGTGATGCCCAAGGTTCTTTCCGGTGGCCAAGGAAACGAAGAAGATACCTCCGACCCAGAGCACCCGTAAAGGTTTGTCGCCATTGAGCAAACCGGACAACAATAGAAGGCGAGCTCGTCGATTTCCTTCATGAGAATCGGAACATCTTTGCATGGTCCCCAAGGACATGCCGGTGTTCTCAAGGAATTCGGCCGAGCACAAGCTACACGTCCAGCAGATGCAAACCAGTCAGCAGCCCCTCCGCCGACCGCCGGAAGAGAAGAGAAGGATTATAGGAGAAGAGATAGCCCTGCCCTAGCAGTCGGCTTCATAATGGAGGTTTTCTTTCGGAATGGCTTGCCAACCCTGTCCTCGCGGTCAAGAAGAATAACAAGTGGCGATGTGTATAGACTACACAAGCCTCAACAAAGCCTGCCCCAAAGATCCTTTCGCCTGCCAAGGATTGATCAAGTGATAGACTCCACACCAGATGCGAGCTGTTGAGTTTCTTGGATGCCTACTGGCTACCACCAGATAAAGTTGGACCCAGCTGACCATTTAAAGACCGCCTTCATCACGCCATTCAAGCTTTTCACACCGACTATGACATTCGGCTTGAGAAATGCCGGTGCCACTTTTCAGCGTTGCATGCGTAAATGTCTCCTCAAGCAACTCGGCAGAAATGCCCACGCCTATGTAGACGATATCGTGGTGAAGATGGAGAAAGCGCACCTTGCTAGAAGACCTCAAGGAAACATTTGAGAACCTGCGCGGTTTCAGATCAAGCTCAACCCCGAAATGCGTGTTCAGAGTACCAGCCGCCAGCTTCTAGGCTTCCGGTCTCCGAATGCGGCATTGAATGCAACCCAAAGAAAGATCAAAGCCATTGAGAGAATGGAGATTCCACCAAGCTGCGAGACGCCCGAAGTTTATCGGGTGCCCGCCTCCCTGAACCGCTTTATCACCGGCTTGGAGAAAAGGCTCTCCCCCATCGACTCATGAAGAAAACCACTCACTTCGAGTGGAACGACCAAGCCGACCAAGCTTCCACGAGCTAAAGAAGATGTCGCCACGCCACTGTCTTGGCGGCGCCGACCGAGAAAGAGCCCATGCTCCTTTACATTGCCGCCACCACCGGGTGGTCAAGACCGTCATCATGGTCCATACCTAAGAAGGCCAAGCTCAGCCAGTCCATAGGTCGGTGTATTACTTAAGTGAAGTACTGTCCACCTCGAAGGTAACTACCCGCACTACCGTAAGATGTGCTATGGTGTACTTCACGCCAAGAAGCTCAAGCCCTACTTTCAAGAGCACCCCATCACGGTCAGATGCACCGCCCGCCGCGAGATCATAGGCAGCCGGGACGATCCGCCGGTGGCAAATGGGCCATTGAGCTGGCCCTCACACGAACTTATACCAGCCTCGCACCGCCATCAAGTCCCAAGCATTGGCCGACTTCCTCGTCGACTGGGCCGAGACCCAGTACCTGGCGCCAGCTCCCGACTCCACTCATTGGCGGATGCACTTCGATGGGTCCAAGATGCGCACCGGCTTGGGAGCCGGCATCATCCTCACCTCTCCCAAAGACGACAAACTCAGATACACATTGCAAATTCATTTTGCCGCCTCCAACAATGTGGCCGAGTACGAGGCGCTCATACACGGGCTCCGGCTAGCCAAAGAGCTCGGCATCAGCCGGATCCTGTGCTATGGTGACTCGGATTTGGTAGTCCAGCAATCATCTAGCGACTGGGACGCCAAGGACGCAAACATGGAAAGCTACCGCTTCCTCGTTCAGCAAATCAACGGGTATTTTGAAGGATGCGAGTTCCTCCACGTGCCACGGGCCGACAACGAGCAAGCAGATGCCCTGGCATGAATAGGCTCCACTCGACAAGCTATACCAACCGGCATCTCTCTCCAACGCCTCCTCAAGCCGTCTATCAAGCCATCTCCAGAATCCGATTCCATCTTCGTGCCGCTTAACCCTGATGCAGCCGGATCCAGCTTGGGAAACCAAGCAGGCGGCCCGTGGACTTCGATAGGCGGCTTGGGGACTGCCATAGTCGCACCCGGCCCCGGGACTTCAGAACCCGGCCTGGGGACTACGGTAGTCGGCCCGGGGACTGCATCAACACCACAGGCGGTGGCCGACTCCAGCTCTTCACCACCCATCCCACCCGCCCTAGTTGCAGTAGCCGTGTTGGCTATAGAAGAAGTCATCGCTCCATCATGGGCTCAGCCCATCCTCAACTTCCTGGTAAACAGAGAACTGTCGGCTGATGAGATCGTGGCAAGACAAGTCCAACGCCGAGCCGGAGCATACACAATTGTTAACAGAGAGCTCGTCAGATGCAGTGTCACCAGAGTCTTCCAAAACAAGCGCCGAGCCGAGAGAAGGGCATAGTAATCCTCAAGCGACATTCACTAAGGCGAATGCGCCACCATGCAGCCTCAAGATCACTTGTTGCCAAAGCTTTCCGCCATGGATTCTTTTGGCCGACTGCTTTGGACGACGCCAAGGAGTTGGTCAAACATTGCAAAGGGTGCCAAGTCTTCAGCTCCAAGAAACACCTGCCGCTTGGCACTCAAGACCATTCCCTCACGGCCTTTTGCCGTGCAGGGGACTGGACATGGTGGGCCCGTTCAAAACGGCGCGCGGCAGCATGACACATCTGCTCGTCGCCGTGGATAAGTTTACCAAGTGGATTGAAGCAAAGCCGATTAAGAAGCTGAATGGGCCGACTGCCGTAACATTCATTGCAGATATTACAACTCGGTACGGCGTGCCACACAGCATCATCACTGACAACGGCATGAATTTTTCCAAGGGAGCATTGGCACGTTTCGCGCGACGCAGGCATCCGATCGACCTAGCGCCCGTTGCCCACCCATGATCAAACGGCCAAGTTGAGCGAGCCAACGGCCTCATCCTTTCGGCATCAAGCCCCGACCGTCGTGCCCTTTGGGCGCTCGACCGCTGTTGGTTCGACGAGCTGCCGGTCGTCCTCTGGAGTCTGCGCACTACCCCGAACAAGTCAACCGGCTTCACCCCTTTCTTCCTTGTATATGGTGCCGAGGCTGTCATCCCAACTGACATCAAGTTCGACTCGCCTCAGGTGACCATGTACACGGAAGTAGAGGCCAAGGAAGCATGAGAAGACAGCGTCAACCTGCTGGAAGAAAGTCGGCTGTTAGCCCTCAACCAGTCCGCCATCTACCAGCATGGTTTGTGCCGCTACCACAGCCGGAAGGTCAAGCCAAAATCCTTCCAAGAGGGTGACCTTGTGCTCCGGCTGATCCAGCGAACAGCCGGCCAGCACAAGCTCTCGGCCCCTTGGGAAGGCCCCTTCGTTATCAGCAGATCATTGGGAAACGACTCCTACTACCTGATCGACACACATAAGCCGAAGGCACGAAAGAGAGATGATTCCGGCAAGGAGTCAGAGCGACCATGGAACGCCAACCTCCTCCGAAGATTTTACAGTTAAAATGCGTATGTAACACGCTACCTTTTGTACTAAGTATGAGACAATAGGCCCCTCGAGGAGCACTCGGGGACTGCCATCTTTTATCTATGAATGAGGAGTATCATGCTTATGATTATGTCACTACATTCTTTATTCTCGTCCGGCACGGAGTTCGGACCCAATCGGCCCGAGACTTGCCATTTAAGTTATATTCAAGTTCCACTGCAGTCGGACAAGTAGTGTGCGGCACCCAAGCCCTCTCTTGTCGAAAAGTCGCGCTCAAGAACCGATTGTCCGGTGGCAAGAGTCAAAAGCAGGAAAGGATGCCCACACGAAAAACGGCTAAGGACTAACGAACTTGTATAACAAAAGCCGGCTTCCTCCCATCGTCGGCCGGCTACTAGGCAGGAAAGGATGCCCACACGAAAAACGGCTAAGGACTAACAAACTTGTATAACAAAAGCCGGCTTCCTCCCATCGCCGACCGGCTACCAGAGTAGCCGGCCGGCCGGCTTCCCATTCACCTTGCCACAGTCTAAGAAAGCTCAAGTACTTGTCTTCCCAAAAATGGCCAAGTTCCTCCCCAGCCACAGACTGTAGAGCAGCTGTTCGACTGGGAAGGCGGCGACCAAGGAAAGGCGGCAAAGGAAACAGCCTAAGGATAAAAAGCAAATACGAATTGAAGCCAAACACATGCATGATTATATTTACACAAAAGCCTTTGAAAGGCCGGCATTCAACATAGTTTGAATACACCCCCAGTGGGTGGAACTGCGCGAATTTAATAAAAAGTTGTTCAAAGAGTAACAGCAGGAAAGCAAGAACGGCAGATCAGGACAAGGGAGCGATGGGCGAGTCGGGACGGCCATGGAGGGCAGGCTGGCCGGAGGAGTGGCCGGTGGCGGGTCTCGGCCAGATCATCACCTCTGGCGGGCGGCTGCCGCTCGCCTCGCTTCTTGGAGGCACGATCAGTGAAGCTGGCTGGTCGTCATTGCCGGGCATGACGCTCGCCGCCCTCCCCTTCTTCTTCTTCGCCTTCGTTGCTGGAAGCGATCTCCTCCGCTGAGTCCTCACCTTCCGCCGGGTTCAGCCCGAACCACTCCTCCGGCTAGGCGACGCCGTTGTCATTCACCTCAGGAGCAAAAATGCTGGTGTCGGTATAATCGGCAATCGCCGAGGCGCGCTGGATGATAGCCGACCGCACCGCCACCAGCTCCTCGTCGGCCTCCTGCCGCCAGGTGCTTAGCTGGGCTAAGCTCAGCCCAGGATACCAGGCTCGGACGAACTCCAGCGCCCACTTTGGCGCCCGGACCAGCAGCGAAGCCTTCGAGGCCTCAAAGCAGCCAACCGCAACCTCTAGCGATCAGCAGTCCGGTCGAAGTGCGAGAATAACCTCGCCCGGGCCATAGGCGGTCAGCACTTGCGCCCGCACGCTGCCAAAGCGGTGAAGCATCTGGTGAGCGGTTGCGATCGAACTGGACCGCCGAAGCTACTCCTCAAGCGTCCGGTGGCATCTGGCGCGATCTCGATCCTACCTGCCCGGCGTGCCTCGCGGTGGGCCTCGATGGAACAGCTGGCGGCGGAGTAACGGGGAAATGTCTGCGCGAAGAACAAAAAAGCGGCCACAGAATCGGAAGATAAACAAGAAGCAAGCAAAGGGGCAAGAAGGAAGGCGGCTTACCGTCGATCAGATCCTCAACCCAACCATAGCCCTCGCTCAGCGCTTGCTCCGCCTCGGCCCAGCCCGCCGCCTCGGTCTCGAACTTCGGCTTTGAGGCGGCCTCGCTATCTGCACCTTCTTCAGGCCGCCTTACGGCTCTCCTCTGGTCGGCTAGTCTCTTGGCAGGCGGTCACGTTCTGGGCCAAGCGCTGCCTCGGCCTCCTTGGCACGAAGAAGCGGTCAGGCCCCGCCTAGCTGCTCCCTCAAGTCGGTGTTGGCCTCTGCAAGCATGGAGAAAAAGGAAAAAGCAATAAGGAAGAAGTAAGTCGGGGAAGATCCGACCCGACTGCTCGTGATCGGCCCGAATCTCGGGGACTACACCCAGTGGAGTCTTGTTGTGCGCCATACGTGAGATAAAATAAACAAGGCACTCCTCAGACTATTAGTTAGGTCGGCTGCCTTCAGCTCAGCTCAGGCACAGGAGTTGAAGCAGCTGCTTGCGGAGGTTATGATACTCTGAAAATCAGGCCGGAGTGCGGATAAGAATAAGATAGCCGCCAAGGCCTACTAAGTTCAAGCCCCCTAGCGATCGACTTGGAACTGGGGACTACACCAGTGGGTGCAGCCCAGCGCCTACGAAGAAATCAAGAAAGAAATCGACCAAGGCTAGAAGACTCACCGGATGACAGCGTCGTGAGAAACTCACAGGTGTACCGTTGCAGCGAGGCGGCCTGGGTGCAGAAGCCGCCGACGGACCTCCTGCGCCGCCACGTTCAGCTTGTTCGTTCCATCGCTGGGCGTCCACTCGGACGTGCTGGCGCAGGCCGCCTCCAGATCCTGTGCCGTCGAGCTGGCGCCCGAGGCCCTCTGCGGCTCCGGCGCCCGGCGCCTCTCCCATCGCGCGGTGAGGTGGCGATCAGACCACCAGATCTGCCCCGCCCCCGCTTCGCCCCGGCCGGCCGCTCGGGCGCGCGCAGATCGGCCGCCTAGGCTCGTTCCGGTCGGCACCGGCCGTGGCGCCTCCTCGAGATGATCACGTCGTCTTCCTCCTCTTCATCACCGGCCGGTCACGGTGGCTTCCTCCGGCGAGACGCAGGGGATGTTGGGAGCCCGGCAGCGCGGAGGAATGGCGAGCTGCAGAGGCTGATTGCGCAGAGCCTCCGCCTCCCTCTCCAGCAGGCTGCGGCCTCCGCTGAGCCTTGGCCGCGCGTCGGCTTGCGCTTGGCCGACTTCTCCCGCCTCCTGGCGGCCCTCCGCTCCTCCAGCGCCTCCCAGCGTTCCGCTCTGTTGCCTCCATTAGGTCGGCGCGGGGATCCTGTGGCCAGGAGCTCGAGGACCCTCCCGTCGGTCCGACTATGGAGGCGGCAGAAACTTGTTCGAGGGAAAGCGGCGCTCTGATCGGCAAATCAAGAAGAAGGCTCAGAAGAGCCTCAACCCAAGAAGACAATGAAAAAGCACGAGACACTCAACACTTATGCCGAGACCTGCATGGCTGCTTCACCACCTTGCGGAAGCGGGCGCTTCATGACGCCTCGTCCCACTTGGTCGCGCCGTGGAACCCTTGGGTTTTTCAGCCGGCTGCGAAGAGGCCAGCCCGCCCAACGTTTTTCTCGCCACCCAGGCAGCTGGTGCAGCGAGAGGTCCAGCCTTGGCGATCGCCCGCCCGGTGGCGGCAGCGGGATAACCTCGGCTTCATCATCGTCCAGCCGATCCCAAGCTTGACGCGAGCTCGGGCCGCCTGCCTCTCGGCTGGCTCGACTATGGCATCGTCCATGGCGGCCGCCCCCAGATCAGGGTCGTCGGGGCCGTCCACCGTACGGTCGGCCATGAACTGGCGCTCCGGCCCTGCGGCCCCGGCCACCGGTCGAAGAAGGGGGTTCTGCTCAAAGACAAGCCGGCTAGTCAAAAGTCGGCCGCCACGAACCCGGCAACAAAAGAAGAAGAAAAGAAGGAAAACTCACCATAGGCGGGGGATCAGCCCAAGAATACGGCGCCTTGCCATACTGCCACTCCTCGATGAGCTTGCAGTTGGAGATGTAGTTCACCATGTAAGACACCTCGTCACGAGGCATCTCCTTGGTGCTCGGCCCGGCATGGGTTAAGCGGCGCTCATCTGGCGAGATCATGTGCGGCCGGCCTTGGGCGGGAGCACTGGCGCTCCACGGCGGAGACCAGGTCGGCCCGACCAAGCCCTCCGATTGGATCATCACCGGGCCGGGTGGCGGCAGTTCAGCCGAGAGAGAGCTACGGCTCGGTAGGACCAAGATGGCTGCCTCCAAGCGGGCGGGCGGCTCACGAAGCCGGAAGATTGTGAAAGTCGCCTTGAGGCGGCGTTCTTCACGTAGAAATCGATTGCTGCCATAGCTTCATCGATTGGATCAGCGAAATAAGCGGAAAAGGGTTGTTGTCGGCTGACCTCCGCATGGCGATGAAGGCACCACAGGCGGGCACACCAGCGAGAGCGGTCTTGAGCTTGCCTGGAAGAACTCCCAAAGAGCTCAAGGGTGGGGAGGGCGCCAGAAAACCCTCGCACAGGTGACGAAGGCCGGCGGCAAAGCATCACCGTGTTGAAGTCAGATGATCTGGTGGGCGGTAGAACTTCGAGGAAGGCGGAAGAACCCGCTCGCCCGGCAGGCGAGCAGGCAAGGCGATCTGGCGGAAGATGACCCGCTCGCCCTCCTCCGGCGTCGGTGAAATCTCCGCCTCCGGCGCGAGGCAGGTCTTCACGTAGCCCTCGCCCGGCAACCGCCGTGTCTTGCGAAGCCAATCGATGTGGTCCTCGTGGACGTTGGAGCCATCCACGAGTTAGATAAGCGCCATGGGAGCGAGAGGAAGCAAGAAGAGGCGCGGCGGGGAAGGCGCAACCACGCTGCGGCGAACGCGGCAAACCAAGAAAGGTCGGCAGCGGCAGCACGCGGCGGTGGGGCGTTGCGGCGGCGGAAGGAAGGAGAAAGCGGTAGAAGGAAGGGTGGAAGCGAGGCGGCGTGCGGCGTCTGCCGCTCCCCTCCTCCCTACTTATAGGCTCGTGCGTGGGCGAGGCGGCGTGGGGAACATGGGATTAACTGCGCCCTCCCCCCGTCCCGCGATTATCGCGCCCTAAAGGCGTGCTAAAACCGCCGCGAGAAGCGGCGGTCCGTTTGAAACCTGAGAGGATCCGCACATGGGCGAGGCCTAGGTATGGCGGGCCTCGGCCTGCGGCGGCGATCCGTCGCGTGGGCTAGCAGGCCTTTTAGCCACGTGGCCTTGAGGTGGCCAGCCTTGATCAGCCTTGATTTGGCTCGCGTTCTCACCTTCGGGCTGCAGAACTTCCCGAAGACGGTGCACCCGCTCAAAGTCGGCTCCTAGCTGCCGGCCCCTCAGGATAGGAAGCTGATCGAGCTTCTCATCCTCCATTCAGCCTTGAAGCTCAACCATCTTCGGGGACTACTGTCGGAGTAAATGACTACAGGTAGCCTAGCCGGCTCCCCCTGGGACCTCTGAAAAATTATAAGCCAATCAAGCCCTCCAACATCCAAGACGCGGGGCCGCCTTCCCCCGGTCGGCTGACTCTCAGGCCAGCTATCAGGAGGCGGTCCGGCCCTAAAACCTACAGGGAGAAGGCCACAAGAGGGCCGGCTCCCAAGGATCCGGCCACCAGAGGGCCGACTCCATGAGTCGGCCACGAGCCGACTCAAGCCGGCCCCACAGCGGCCAAGGCCGCACCTCGAAATCTGCACCCACATAGCGGTGATGAGATGGTGCGTGGCTACTGTGAAACCTACCACCCCCACATCCGGGCGCGCATAGCCCGCGGTCGTCGTGCAGGCGACCATCACCGTCCGTGGCAACCTTGTTGCAATGCTGACCATGACCTCACCCACAACAGTTGTCAAGTCGACCGCGGCGGCAGGTCCCCAGTCGGAGAGATGCCGAAGGCGGCTCGGTCTCTCAGTTGGCACGAGATATGGCGGCTTCCATAAGCCGGCTTGTTCCCTCCCTCGAAGAGCGCCTCATTAAGGAGACAAGGCGAGGTGAGACTACGATGATCGCCGCCAAAGCGGCGGCTGCTCATAGCCATGCTACCCGACAAAGCCCTCGTCGCCGAGGTTGAGGCAGCGATAACCAGCCCGACCAGGCCCTCGGCGGTGGGGCCATCTTGTCGACCAAAAGCCGGCAGCAGCGGGACCCACCGGTCGGCGGGCCCGGTGGCCAGGAGAAGAAGCGGCGTGAACCGGCGGCTAGGGCCGCGCCCGGCCGGATTAGGGGTGAGCCTATATAAACCCCCAGGCACCCATGCAAAGGGTTGAACTCTGAGAGTTTTAGACACCACATAGAGAGAAGAGGAGAGCCAGCCTAGCCTTTCTTCTTCCTCTCATCGAATAGCTCAAGGGCCTTGTAGCCACTTATTCATTTAGTGATCATCACGGAGACCCATGCAGAGCAGCGATGGGGGTGTTATCTCCACGGAGAGCCCAAGCTGGGTAAGATCGCGGCGTGCATGTCTTCACCTCATCCCGTTTCCAGGCACCGACGATGTCTTATTGGCTCCCACGATGATAAGCCACACGTTGGCATATGTCGCACCTACCACCCGACAATGCTAGTGATTCTTGCATCAGAAACCTTCCTGGTTTCTCCCACAGAAATAGTTTTAATGAACGTCTCCACCTCATGACGGTGGGGTTCATCCATGGTACCCTCAGGGGGTATGTTGCAAATCTTGCAAAATTCATCTAATGGTAACTTCTTAACAATGTCATATAAATGAAACTCTACTGAAGGAGGTGATTCCTTAGGGAAAAAGTAGAAGTTTTGCACAAAAGTATTTGTGAGTAAGAATCTTGAGGGCGTTGATGCATGACGAAGTCGGTGAGGCCGGCATTCTCAATAAATGAGTAGAAATCTCCATAAATTCCGGCCTCTCTTAAGAATTTATCAGAGGGCCATTCACACGGCCGGATCTCCACGGTACGAGGGGCCTCTGAGCTTCTTCATTTTGTTTCTCCTTTGAGCTTCAGCTCGATGAGCCCCTCAAAATTCTCTTCATCATTTTTCTGAAATAATCTGAAATTTTTAGTAACTTCAAACAAAAGTGAACCAACTTCAATAAAAATGATAGCAACTACTCCTACAAGTGCCTAGGGCCTATATCAAGCATTAGAACTACTTGGAACCATATAAATTTCACATGCAAGCTCAAGAACATGGTCACCTATGCAGCACAAATTTGCAAAGAATAAAGCACTAAAACAAAAACTAGTTGGACCAAGGGAGGAGTCACATACCAAGGAACAATCTCCCCAAGCAGTTTTGCGAGAGGTGCTTTGAGCAAGGAGATCGAAAATCACAGCAAAAGTGGCTGGAACTCGTGCTTGAGTTGGTTTTTCGGGTTTGTGTGAGGCAGAGGAAGAAGATGGGTGCAGGGATAAGTGGAGGAGGGCCACCATGGGCCCACGAGGCAGAGGGGGCGCGCCCAGGGGGGTAGGGCGCGCCCTCCACCCTCGTGGCCGGGTGGCAGCTCCCCTCGCGGTAATTTTTGCACAGTAAATCCTCAAATATTCCTGAAAAAATCATATTAAATTGGCATGTCATTCTGAGGACTTTTATTTTTGGGATAATTTTATATTGCACGGATAAGCCAGGAAACAGACAGAAAAATACTATTTTTACTTTATTTCTACTAAATAACAGAAAGTATAGAAGGGGTACAGAAGTTTGTGCTTCTAGTTTCATCCATCTCATGCTCATCAAAAAGAATCCACTAACAAGGTTGATCAAGTCTTGTTAACAAACTCATTCCGATAATCATGGAACCGGAGAAATTTCGAATAACACTAGGTTACCTCAACGGGGATATGCACATCCCCAATAATAAGTATATCATATTTCTTCTTGACAGTAGGAAGGGGAAATTCAAAACCTCCAAATATAATCGATGGAATTTTTCCAATAGAGTTGATACTATGAACTTGAGGTTGTTTCCTCGGAAAGTGTACCGTGTGCTCATTACCGTTAACATGAAAAGTGACATTGCCTTCGTTGCAATCAATAACAGCCCCTGCAGTATTAAGAAAAGGTCTTCCAAGAATAATAGACATACTATCATCCTCGGGAATATCAAGAATAACAAAGTCCGTTAAAATAGTAATGTTTGCAACCACAGCAGGCACATCCTCACAAATACCGGCAATTATAGCAGTTGATTTATCAGCCATTTGCAAAGATATTTCAGTAGGTGTCAACTTATTCAAGTCAAGTCTACGATATAAAGAGAGGCATAACACTAACACGGCTCCAAGATCACATAAAGCAGTTTTAATATAATTTCTTTTAATGGAGCAAGGTATAGTAGGTACTCCGGGATCTCCAAGTTTCTTTGGTATTCCACCCTTAAAAGTATAATTAGCAAGCATGGTGGAAATCTTAGCTTTCGGTATATTTCTTTTATTAGTAATGATATCCTTCATATATTTAGCATAAGGATTAGTTTTGAGCACATCAGTCAATCGCATACGCAAAAAGATAGGTCTAATCATTTCAGCAAAGCGCTCAAAATCCTCATCATCCTTTTTCTTGGATGGTTTCGGAGGAAAAGGCATGGGTTTCTGAACCCATGGTTCTCTTTCTTTACCATGTTTTCTAGCAACAAAATCTCTTTTATCATAACGTTGATTCTTTGATTGTGGGTTATCAAGATCAACAGCAGGTTCAACTTCTACATCATTATTATTACTAGGTTGAGCATCATCATGAACATCATCATTAATATTTTCACTAGGTTCATGTTCATTACCAGATTGTGTTTCAGCATCATTCATAGAGATATCATTTGGATTATCAGGTGGTTCAGCAATAGGTTCACTAGAAGTTTGCACAATTCTATCATTTTTCTTTTTCTTCTTTTTAGAAGAACTAGGAACATCAATATTATTTCTCTGAGAGTCTTGCTCGATTCTCTTAGGGTGGCCTTCGGGATACAAAGGTTCCTGAGTCATTCTACCAGTTCTAGTAGCCACTCTAACAGCATAATCATTTTTCTTACTATTCATTTCATCAAGCACTTCTTTTTGAGCCTTGAGTACTTGTTCTACTTGAGTGGTAACCATAGAAGCATGTTTGCTAACAAGTTTAAGTTCACCTCTAATATTAGTCATATAATCACCCAAGCATCTAATCATATAAGCATTTTCTTTAAATTGTCTACCAAAATAAGCATTGAAGTCGCCTTGTTTAAACATAAAGTTATCAAACTCATCCAAGCACTGACTAGCAATTTTAGTAGGAGGGACTTCAGCTTTATCATATCTATAGAGAGAATTTACCTTTACTACCTGTGTCGGGATGTCGGGGTCAGGAGGTTCTTCAATAAATAAAGGATTAAGATCATATACTTCTTCAACAGGCGGCATATTAAGACCATGTATTTCTTCAATAGGAGGTAAATTCTTAATGTCTTCAGCTTTAATACCTTTTTCTTTCATAGATTTCTTTGCCTCTTGCATATCTTCAGGACTGAGAAATAGAACGCCTCTCTTCTTCGGAGTTGGTTTAGGAATAGGCTCATTAATTGGAGCAGGAGATGGCTCAGGAGGTGCCCAATTATTTCATTTGTCAACATATTATTCAATAGGATTTCAGCTTCATCCGGTGTTCTTTCCCTGAAAAGAGAACCAGCACAACTATCCAGGTAATCTCTGGAAGCATCGGTTAGTCCATTACAAAAGATATCAAGAATTTCAGGTTTCTTAAGAGGATGATCAGGCAAAGCATTAAGTAACTTGAGAAGCCTCCCCCAAGCTTGTGGGAGACTCTCTTCTTTAATTTGCACAAAGTTGTATATTTCCTTTAAAGCAGCTTGTTTCTTATGAGCAGGAAATATTTAGCGAGAAGTAATAAATCATATCACAGGGACCACGCACACAGCCAGGATCAAGAGAATTAAACCATATCTTAGCATCACCCTTTAATGAGAACAGAAATATTTTAAGTATATAAAAGTAGCGAGATCTCTCATCATTTGTGAACAGGGCGGCTATATCATTTAATTTAGTAAGATGTGCCACAACAGTTTCAGATTCATAACCATGGAAAGGATCATATTCAACCAAAGTAATTATATCAGGATCAACAGAGAATTCATAATCCTTATCAGGAACACAAATAGGTGAAGTGGCAAAAGCAGGATCAGGTTTCATTTTATCTCTAAGTGATTCTTTGTTCCATTTAACTAATAACCTCTTGAGCTCATATCTATCTTTGCAAGCTAAAATAGCGTCAGAAGATTCCATATCAAAAACATAACCCTCAGGAATAACAGGCATATTTTCATCATCACTTTCATCATCGTATTCAGATTCAATAATTTCTTTCTCTCTAGCCCTAGCAATTTGTTCATCAAGAAATTCACTAAGGGGCACAGTAGTATCAGGCATAGGAGCAGTTTCATCATAAGTATCATGCATATCAGAAGTGGCATCATCAATAACATGCGATATATCAGAACGAATAGCAGAAGCAGGTTTAGGTGTCGCAAGCTTACTCATAACAGAAGGTGAATCAAGTGCAGAGCTAGATGGCAGTTCCTTACCTCCCCTCGTAGTTGAGGGATAAATTTTTGTTTTCTCGTCTTTCAAGTTCTTCATAATGTCCAACACGTATAAATCCCCAGTGACTCAAATAATAGAGCTATGCTCCCCGGCAACGGCGCCAGAAAAAGGTATTGATAACCCACAAGTATAGGGGATCGCAACAGTTTTCGAGGTTAGAGTATTCAACCCAAATTTGTTGATTCGACACAAGGGGAGCCAAAGAATGTTCTCAAGTATTAGCAGCTGAGTTTTCAATTCAACCACACCTGGAAACTTAGTATCTGCAGCAAAGTGTTTAGTAGCAAAGTAATATGATAGTGGTGGTAGCGGTAACAAAAGAGTAGTGCAAGCAATAGTAAATATTTTTGGTATTTTGTAGTGATTATGTGATAACAACGGAAAAGTAAATAAGCGAGAACCGATTATAAGGAAAACTTCGTGAGGCACGGATCAGTGATGGATAATTATGCCCTCTGTTGGAAAAGGCAGTGCCTAGGAGGCGCTTAGGCACGCCTAGGCGCTAGGCAATGGCCTAACGCCTCGCCTAGGGCATAAATGGAGATCTAGGCAGGGCAAGCAAGAAATTGCCTACCCAAGCAAGAAATCATGCGACATCTTGCCTTGATAGGCCAAGCGGGTTATATTCCTATGGCGGTGAGCGGTAATTAACTTATTTATATGCCCTAAACTAATATCAACACCCATATAATAATCACAAATACACTGCCAGTAAAAATTATATTACCGCCTAGGCCGCGCCTAGTGCGCTTAGGCACCGCCTAGGCACTAGGCGAAGGCCAACCGCCTCGCTTGCGCCTACCGCTTTTTCCAAGCCTGATTATGCCGGATGCGGTTCATCATGTAACAGTCATAACATAGGGTGACACGGAACTAGCTCCAATTCATCAATGTAATGTAGGCATGTATTCCGTATATAGTCACACGTGCTTATGGAAAAGAACTTGCATGACATCTTTTGTCCTACCCTCCCATGGCAGCGGGGTCCTAATGGAAACTAAGGGATATTAAGGCCTCCTTTTAATAGAGAACCGGAACAAAGCATTAGCACATAGTGAATACATGAACTTCTCAAACTATGGTCATCACCGTGAAGTATCCCGATTATTGTCACTTCGGGGTTGTTGGATCATAACACATAATAGGTGACTATAGACTTGCAAGATAGGATCAAGAACACACATATATTCATGAAAACATAATAGGTTCAGATCTAAAATCATGGCACTCAGGCCCTAGTGACAAGCATTAAGCATAGCAAAGTCATAGAAACATCAATCTCAGAACATAGTGGATACTAGGGATCAAACCCTAACAAAACTAACTCGATTACATGATAAAACCCATCCAACCCATCAACGTCCAGCAAGCCTATGATGGAATTACTCACGCACAGCGGTGAGCATCATGAAATTGGTGATGGAGGATGGTTGATGATGACAACGGCGACGAATCCCCCTCTCCGGAGCCCCGAACGGACTCCAGATCAGCCCTCCCGAGAGGTTTTAGGGCTTGGCGGCGGCTCCGTATCGTAAAACACGATGATTTCTTCTCTCTGATTTTTTTCTCTCCGAAAGTGAATATATAGAGTTGGAATTGGCGTCGGAGGGTTTCCAGGGGGCCCACGAGGTAGGGGCGCGCCCTAGAGGCGCCCCACACTCGTGGGCGGTGTGGGCCCCTGGTCTTCATCTTAGCGAGGATTTTTATTATTTTTTATAAGACATCCCGTGGAGTTTGGTCATTCCGAGAACTTTTGTTTACGCATAAAACAACATCATGGCAATTCTGCTGAAAACAGCGTCGATCAGGTTAGTTCCATTCAAATCATACAAGTTAGAGTCGAAAACAAGGGCAAAAGTGTTTGGAAAAGTAGATACGACGGAGACGTGTCAGCACGCGGCGGCGAACGTCGGTGAGGAAGCTGCCAGAGGGGGAGAGGGGTCCAGGGAGTAAGCGATGACGAGGGCTATCTGTTGGACACGCTCACGCGCGCGAAGCCGACGAGAGGAGGAGGGGCCCGAGCGCAAACGATGTTCTGGCCGCGCACACTGCATGCCAAGTCGGTGGTCACCACCAGTAATGGCATCATGAGGGGGCAACAAGCTGGCAAAGGTTGTCTAGTGGTACGTTCTTCCAGGGGAGGTTTCAAATGCGGTGGTAGATCGATGAAAATCTCTATGGTTAAATGGTAATTAACAGCTGAAGTTTACTGCAGTAAACTTGAACGTGCACTGGTGATCAACAAGAACTTGATTGGAGCCAAAGAGTTTGTATGGGGTGATTAGCTTAGGAAGGACTATAATCCTAGAGAGTTTAAGGAGAAATGGACCAGTAATGAATATAGTTGCTTCACAACTTCATTTTTTGTCCAGAAATGAGATTTGGATGATGCACTCACATGGAGTGTCAACTTGAGCTCAAATTGGGCAAGGCAGGGTCATACGATCATATGAAGATGCTCAAAAAGTCTCATACCAATTGGCCAAGCCAAAATGGTACTTGCTTCACAAACATCTATTCTGGATAGAAACTTGCAAACATTCTAGAGGAATAATGGCTTGATGAAATGTTCCCAAAATGGGTGGAGAGAGGTTATATGGATACTAGAAGGCCTAGAAAAATTTGCAGCCTTAATGGAGCAAGATAAAATATACTTGCTTCACAGACTGAAAATTTGGACAGAATCAAATAATTGAAGATGAGCTCACATGGAGGCATGACATGATCTCTAATTTGGTGGAGGGCTATAATATGATGATATGAAGGATCATGAAAAATGTCAACTCATTTGGATATGCCTAGCTTGTACCTCCTTCACAAAGCTTCTTTCTGGACAGAAACTTTGGAAAATCATAATTAAATAATTACTAGGCAAATGAGGTTGCATTTTGGCATGTGGCAATGATATGGACAGGAAAAAATGTCCAAGTAATTTGAGGTCAATTGAGCAAAGGAAAATATCACTTGCTTCACAATGTGCCATTTAGGGCAGAATAGGAAATGAATTATTTGAGGATTATTTTTTATCATGGCAATGAAAAGTTTTGCCACATTTTATGAATATATGACCCAAACAATTTATGAGAATTATTTGGGAATTTTAGGAGTGATGGAAATATAGGTTGCTTCACAACCTAGGGCAATTTGAGTTATTCCTTTAATAGAAAAAGGAATATTCCCAATAAAAAGAATTTTGGGATTTGGTCCAAGGTGGAAATGGAAAGGTCTAGGGTTGGAATTGGGTATGACAAGCCACTCTGGGAAGAAAGAAGAGGGCATCTTCTTCAGTTTCCAGACCACAAAGCCACGAAAAAAAAACTCAGGCAAAAACCTCAGAAAAACAAAAGAAAAAGAAAGGGCCAAAAATCAAGCTGTTACAAACCTTACCCCCTTAAAGAAATCTCGTCCTCGAGATTTGGTTTCTCAGGGGACAAGTATGAATATTCTGGCTTAAGGAAACCGTTTCCGACTCGGGTATCCTCTTTCCTTTATTGTTGTTCCCATTAAATTTTTACCTGACCGGCCTTGGGGTGGTTTGCTTTACTGTATCCATATTCTGAAAGATCTTATCTTGCTTGTTCATGCTTATACAGGCTCCCATTTCTTTTTAGATCTGCTGACTTAGCTGAGTGATATTTGTTATCATGACTGAAATATATGTCTGTCTCACAAATTCAAGAGGGATTTTCAATGGGTGTGTCACCCGACACTGACAACCTTTCATGAAGTGGGGATCAGATATTTCTGATGAACACCCAAGCTCTGACTCCTTGCATTGGGTTTCCCCGCTAACGGCAGGTCCTTCGGGTTTCAAACTGTGAGTTGAAGCATAACCGTTTCCTGACAGATTCTGACTTATTGCGGGAACTTCTGAATTATTCCGGTTGGCCTTACTGTCTTGAGTATCGGATCCATACCAAATATTTGACTGTCTCCTATCGTGGCCAGCATAAAGGGTTTGACCTGTATGATAATATTTGTAGACTTGACTGATGGTGGTTCTGATGGACGAAATTTTATTCATTCCAAGCTATCCTTTGGTGATTCTCATAACTAAGGGCACATGCTTCCAGACTGTTATTCCTCATACCGATTACTCATGCTGTAGGCATCTCCATGAGGATCAATACTGTCTTAGACTGTCCGGGGTATCTGCACCACGCGGGTCTTGCAACAATTTTCATACCTGCATTATCGGCCTTGCTACTTCTTTACTGTGTTTCTTGTCTGGATCCTTGGGCGAAGGAGCGGGGTCATATTGTTTCTCTGTGTGACCATAGTTTCTGTCGAGTACAAGATTCTGACAGGCGTACTCTTATCCGCATCCTCTGACAGGGTAACCCATTAAATGGCAGGTTCAACACCTCTCAAGTTCTGACCGTAGGAAAATGATCATCCGAACCCTTGCAAGAAATCGGCAAATAAATCAGTAGCCACCAGAACGGTCTTTACAACTCAGATCTGGGACATTACTGAAATAACTCAACCTCGCTCAAGACGGCCGAAAAGAAGCTCAGAGCATGAGACCGGGTCGATAAGAAGAAAGTGGTAGCTCCCTAAAATAGCCAAAAAGCAGCTATAGGGCTACTGTCAACAAAAGAAACTCAGTTGTTGTACGAGACGGCTGAAAAGCAGCTCAGAACTCGTGATAGTCGTTGAAGAGAGAAATAAAAATCGTCATCCACCCCGGATAGCTAGAAATAGTTCATATCGCAGGCGTGGTGCCGTCATTGGAGAAAAAGGGGACAAGGGCTCATCAGGATCATTTTCCAGGTTCACAGGTACTTGTACTGAGCTCATTGATGTCGTCAATCCTCATAATCTTTTGTCACACTGCGGTGTATACTAGCTTTCTTCTCTTAACCATCCTCACGTGGTTGTCAGATCCCTATCCAAGTGACTTGTAAGATCTCGGTGGTATGCTCACCGCATATATATGAGAATCTGATTCCGAGACAGACGTGTGCTCCAAATGATTCTTGCTTCTGACCAAACTGTTGCGGATCTAATTCTTGGGATTCACGGCCATATGCTGTAAATTCACAATGTACTACCTTGTACCAATGTCATACTGAGGAAGATTGGGTGGCTTGTGCTCGAAACTTTCATCGGACAGCTTGCTGAAGAAGACTGGGTATCGTGCTTCAGAAACTTACCCCCTTAAAGACTTTGCTGGGGAAAGACTCGGTACCTTATGCCGGAAGCTTTTGCGGTTTCTTACTGAAGAAAACAGAGTACCTTGCACGGGAAATCATCCATGTATCATACTGAGGAAGATAGATGAATCTTGCCTTGGAAGCTTCTCCGGTAGGTTGCGAGGGAAAAGTGGGTTTCTTACACCAAAAGCTTCTCATTGTGATATGTGGACCGATTACCACATATACATACCATCTTAATTTCTTGAATGAAACGGGGTTTTACTGGACTATCCTTTCTTATGAGTATTAAATACATGCCATGTTTTTTCTTGCTTCCGGGCATATCATGTTTCAAAATCACCCTTAACGAAGAATCAATCTTGTAGCTGAGCCATACCTTTGACTGATAATATTCTGTCAGTCTTGCACACAATTTATCTTCTTGATGATTTAATCATTTTGTTGTGAGGAGTGCACGCTAATGCAAACTTGATAGTGACGGTCCATCCAGGATTTCTTTTGCATTCAGACAAGATATTCCAAATTTCACTACAGTCTGCTGATAATTCCATTATGTTTAGCTGAGTTTCCAAATATATGCATTTCTTGCTGACTCTTCGGGTCCAGTGTCAGTTGACGAGCACTTTAATAGGGGAAAATTTGTGACACCGAAGGCCCAAAGAAACAAAAGAAACGACGAAAACAAAAGCACACAAGCATACAAATAATATAAATAATCAAGCAATCGTCACATATTACTGCTACTCACCTATAATATGCATGCACACCTAAGCACACAAATCTCGCGGAAACTCCGGTATTACGGTCTAATATGCTATGGCGGTGTGCACAAAAATTATATCCATGTGTGGAAGGAGTTGGCGTAACCGAAGCTACACCAAGCACTGGCTGAACACCGACTGGATCTGGATGGATACAAAGACGAGGACGAACTTGGTGATCAAGTAGCGAGACACAAAGGTCATGACCACCTCATTATCAAGCATACGAAGGAAACCGTACACGTCAAAAGAATGAAATGACAGGGCAAGATAACGGTGGAAGACTGGGTATGGGATCGCCCTTTTCTGATAACAAAGATCAGCAAGGGTTGCCACGGGGACGAGATGGAGAGCATGATTCAGGATAGAGACAAGTATATCACCGAAATAAATATGGGTGGGTGGCGGAAAGATATTGAAACGATACCTGAGCATAACTCCTGCAAAAGGTGTCTGGAACACCTGGTACCAGGGCATCACTCTGCTGGGACAGGGATGACGCCGAACACCGAAAAGTAGGCATGCTAAAAAAGGGGTGCAGGTAGTGGATCAAAAACGATGCCACCTACACTCACAAGATTAACTGTTAGCGATAAAATAATAATCTATATGCATGCTATGCAACAAACAAATGCAACAATCAAGTGCAATAAATCAACTGGGGTCCATACTACCGCATTCTAACGTTCGCGCGGGCTAGGGCATCCTACAGCCAGACCTGCTCTGATACCAAGCCTGTTGCACCCCAGCTCAAAGAAAATCGGAACGCCCCGTATTCCAGCCCAGAGATCGAGATGAAGTCTTCTGGAATACGACACTGGTTAGCATAGAACAAATCAACTCTTTATTACAATCTATTTGGGTACAATGGTTACATCAGCATAGCGACACTATGCCTGCCACTATTGCTCTATGCAAGCAGCAGACAACTCGAAGCAGCGGAATAACTCTAGCAGCGGAACAACGATGATGGTGGTGAACTCCACTCCGCAGGGACTCTGGCTGGAACGCTTATCCTAGCTCGCACGAACGGAAACCACGACAAGCAATCAAGCAATCGCGGCATGACCTGCAAACTGGCATGACACGCCAGGTCAGTACATTGAATGTACTTGCAAGCTCCAATAACCAGAAGCATTCAAGACAAACAACAGCATGGCAATTACAGGTTAAGCAGGCATTATCATGAGATCATCAAGATAACATGGTCTGAACAACATGAACATTATACAGCTAGAACCACATGACCATGGCATGAACATATAAATCTGACGACACTAGCATGCAACATGATGACACTATATGCACCACTTATTCTGCTCGGGTTACCTCGTAACCATCACATGCATCACTTACCAACCGCGAACATCACACGATCATCTCAGGATCAAATCAAGCTTGGTATAAACAATACCATAGTAATCATTAAATGACCACAAGGAGCTTGATCTTTACCCATGATTCTCGCACAACATCATGAACATCCAACAACTCGGTATCCTCGATACCATGGTGATCATTCACAGATCACAAACGGAACCACTCTTTGCTCAACGGGTTACCTCGTAACCAAACGGTGATCAATCACGGATCACATAACCCACTTATCTCATCATCAAACCAGGGTTGTTATTAGGCACATTATTATTACTACTGTTGACCCACAGTGTGACCAACTACGAACTGGTCCCTTATCCGTGGGCGCGACTATCGATAGATTTAATATACACTCTGCAGAGTTTAGCACACTGTACCCACACCACGGAACCCATGGCCTCTCACTCCCATTCGGGTGGATCAACGGTGTTCCTACAAAATCGTCCTACTGCCATGACACTCTCCCGGCCATTCCGACTCACTCCCCACTGGGCTAAGTCCTGGGTGGCCCCGTGCCTACCAAAGGCACCAACGGCCACCGTCGTGGCAAAACGGCCACCGTCGTGGCAAAACGGTCCCAAACGGGGACAATCCGGATATAACAACAACGGGCACACAAGGCTTATGTCTGCCTACCTGATCAGGGTAGCGCGCGCCCATAACCTTCCCTCGTGGGAGGCACCGGCGAGAGGCACGACAATAGACCCAGTTAGGACCTACGCATAAAGGCAAGCGTGGTTGCACTGGTCAGCTCGATATGGTGGCACCATGACTTAGCTAACAGTTGTTCTAGTTCAATTTAATCCGGTTAAACTTGAATGCAAATATGCTGAGCCATGATAAAATAACATTATGCAAATTACAATGCATGAACATGATATCAACACAAGCATGGAGGTGCAACATAACTATTAACCATATCAACCACGAATCATATCCAACTGAGCATGGCATACTGATTAGCATGAACATCACAAGTACATACTTCTCAGAAACATAGCATGACCTCTAGCATGAACAATAAATATCATGCAAGAACATAGCAACGATGCCATCATGCAAGCATTTAACCAACTGGAAGCAATGGAACATGCATAACAACGTACTCGGGCCAGACGGCAGTCATGCACCGAAGACCATCACCAACATCAACATGTACTACTAGCAAGCATAAGCATATGAAAGGAATACTAGCAACTAGTAGGGCATGATAACCAGGTGCATAACATCATAGCAAGAAAGTAAACACTAACCCAGCAGCATTACCGAAACAACGATAACCATATTTTAAACAAGCAAACATTTAATAAATATTCAATTTGAAAACCATGGCTACTACATGACTATCATGCAAGTGGGTATTGGGGCTTGCCTAGGAATGAAGAAGGCACCGGGGAGAAGTGCGGTGAAGCCGCAGAAAGATTTACTGGAAATAGTTCTCTCTCAGAGGGGCTGTTTATGTGCAAGGCAAAAAGGTCATTTCCAGAATATTAACACATGGTGAAAGTGTGATCAACATAATGGGCTTGACGAGACGAAGAAATGGGCTTTGGATTCACCTTAAACGGAGCTACGAGCAAAAAGTTATAGCCTGACGAAGTCCAGGGACCAATCTGTAAAAAGATTTCTACAAACAGGCCCCTAAGCTGAAAAACAGAAAGCACATTTACTTGAATACGCCTTCACAGCAGAGAAAACTTATTTCTAGCCGTAGTTAAGTGAAAATACACTTTCCCAGAAGGGAAAACGCATTTCCAATTGAACTAGGACCAAAGTATGCTTTCCTTAAATGAAAACGCATTCCAACAGATGCCTTCCAAGCCGCAGCAATCGAAGACCCAGATCACAGGAGCGAAAGACTTCCCGAGGAGACCCCTAAGAAGAAGAAGGCTTCGCCCGACCCAAGCCATCAGGAGGAAGGCACCTCCGGAGGCGTTGCGTCAGGATTCGCGCCCGTTCAGGGAGCGCCACCCTCTGTCGCATAGGAAGGCGCGCCCGGCGCCCTCCTCGGGCAAGGCTCGGGGGCTCTTTCTTGGAGAGCCATCGACTTTGCCAAGGTCACGAGGGAAGCGCTCGGGCACCACTTGGAGGCGTGCTTCAAGGCATGTTTCCCTTGGGAAGGTATGAGGCAAGGAGGGCCAAACCCTCAGGAGTTCATCGCGAGAAACACTCAGGAGCTACAGGAGTCGAGAGACATGCGCGGCAGCCGCCGCTCGCCCGCCGTAGCCCCACATCCAGGCGAGGATGGTAGGCTGCACGTCTGCATCGACGTGCCAGGGCTCAACCGAGCCGCGTCTTAGGAGCACCTCTGGCCTTCGCGCGTGGGGCATTGCGAGGGTCCACCTCACAGCTACGTTCGCATGCCTTTCGGCCTGCCAAACATGGTCGCCGCTCATCAGCGCCTGCTGAGGAGCATTCTGGAGGCTCAGGAGGTCAGGCATTGTGCGGTCCTGGCGGAGATGGAGATGGCCCTCGAAGACCCACCTGTGCCCCCGGAGCCTCCCGAGGCTCCTGGGCCTGGGGGCTCGTGAGGGTCGACGTCCTCACCGCGCGTCGCCCGCTTCTTCAGCATCACTTCATCTCCAACGGCATCAGGTGACATCTTTCAAAGTTCCATTTTTAGCTGGGAGCGCCCACAGGGCCGCATCATTCCCAGGTCGCATGGGTCCATCCCTGCGGCATGTATCCATTTTGCTTATGCTCTTTACCTACCTTGTTGGGGGCGCCCCCCGGGCTGCATCATCCCCAAGCTGCTCGGGCCTGGCCCGGTGGCGTTTGCTTTTCCGCATCTATCTGAAATGGATTTGCTCCTTCGTGCTTAACCTGATTTCCATGGTCGTCATCTGCTGCTTATCGCGGACTTCTCCACTAATGCAAAGCGCTTGCACGTTAAAAGGGGGGTACCTGAGCATCGCGACTCATGGGCTCCTACTGGCTCTCCAGCCCTCACCCCCTGGCCTTGACCCACGGCATCACGACCTGTCATACCAGCGGCGGCTGAGCTCGCTCGAGGGCCGGGACCTGAGGACATAGAGCATTTTCATTCTAACCACCTTGCGGGAACACACCATTGATAAAGTTCCAGAGCCAGGCGCAAACCGCCCCGAGGTAGGGCCTCGTGAGTCCCGCGCTGGCTCACGGGTGCCCAGATACACCTCTCCTAGCCCTACCGTGCCGGCCACTTGTCAGGGCGGGGCTATACACGCCCCGGGGGCTCCTCCCGGAGGGGAGCCCCCCTCCCACGTACCAGTGGAAGCACCATGCTCCGCGCTGGCTGACAACACTACCGAGGAGCGGCTATGCCCGTACACATACGGAAGCACTATGCTCCATGTTGGTGATAAAAAACTGAGGGCGGCCCACGGCCGTGCCAACCTCAGGGAGCCCAGAGCTCAGTGTCCGGCACCGTCGCAACGCCTCCCCTCGGGAGTGCCATGAGGCTGGACTGACGGGCTACGCCGGGCCACGCCCGGAAGACGCCACCCAGCTAGGTCCCTCGGACCTGGTCGTCGCGCACCCCTCCCCGAGCGGAGCCAAGGTATGAAAACTCGTTTGAATGTCAAGGGGGACTCCTAAGCATCGCGACTCAGGAGCCTAACTGGTCACGTAGCCCCTCACTCCTTAGTCCCGTCCTGGTTTCCGGTCGGGGCTAACGACGCTGAGGTATGCGCGGGGCGGGCCTGCCGCCGACGAAACGACAAATCCACTCCTATGCCCCCCTTCCCTACTTGTTGTTTGCGCGTCAAGGGGGACTCCTGAGCATCACGACTCAGGAGCCTAACTTGCCACGTAGCCCCTCACTCCTTAGTCCCGTCCTGGTTTCCGGTCGGGGCTAACGGCGGCTGAGGTATGCGCTTGGCCGGGCCCTGCCGACGTAGAACACAAGCAAATAGGAGGGGAAAATGCAAATTCCAGGGAATTCAAAGCAAATATTACAAGCCATAGATTGTTTCACAACGCCAAACACAAGTTTAAACGCCTCCACGAGGCATGGTGCATGTTGCAGGAGTAAAAATAGAATAGAAGTCGCGAAGGGATCACTTTCCAGTGGCGCCGCCACCTGTGGTGGAGTCACGCTAGGCGACTCCGCCTCCTGAGGCCGCGAAGCTGGCGGCACCGCGCCCGGGCAAGGTGCTGAAGGCGCGGAACCTCCCTAGCAAAGCCTCGGCTCGGCCTTTCACGGCCTCAGCAGCAGCGGCGGCAAGGTCGCCGCTCATGGGTTCCAGCAGGTTGTCGAAGTCGACGTTGGGGTCGCGCAGGTAGACGTGGTTGAGGACATGCATCAGTGCTGCAGAAGACAGGGCACGCGCCTCGGCCTCGGCCGTGGGATCGAGGCCATCTGCGACATCTTCAAGCGCACAGACCAGGAAGGGAAGCAGCTCGGCGGGGCCGTCCTCTGCACCAGCTAACGGCTCCTCTAAGCTGCCCTCATAAAGCGTATTCAGCGCGGCGCGAGCTTTCTCCTCCAGCTGCGCGAAGGCCACCCGATCCTCGGCCAGGACCTTCACCTTGCCGTCTAGCTCGGTCCTCTCCGCCTTCAGCGACCGCTCCAGCGTCTCCAACCGGCCGCGGCGGTCATCAAGCTCGGCGTCCCGGTCCTTGATGGCAGCGTCCTGAGCCTCCATCTCCTTCTCCTTCTCCTTCTCCTAGCGGCCGCGGACCTCCTTGGCGAGCTCGTCGCGCAGGCCTTGCAGCTCGACCTCCAGCGCCTTGCAGCGGCCCTGGGCAACCGCAGCGTCGCCCAGGGCAGCGTCGCGAGCGGCCTTGGCCTGGCAGGCGGCCTGCTTATCCCCATCGGAGGTCGACACGGCCTGGCTCAGCGCCGCTCGGACGGAGGCGGCAGAACGGGCCCAGCCAGAAGCTAGCTCCAGGAACCCGGCCACCAGGCGAGGGTCCGCGCTCAGAAGATCCTCCCGCAGCTGGCGCAGTTTGTTGGCGGCCCGGTCCAGGACGGCGGCAGAGGGATCAGAAGAGACGGGAGCCGGTGGAGCAGGCGGAGAGGATGGCAGCGTGATCACGGCTTGGCAGGAAGGAACCCCCTGGGCCTTGGCTACCCTGGCTGCAGCATCGAGCGCAGTCACCTCCAGAGTCAGCGGGGCCACGGGGGCTAACTCCTCACCAAAGCGTCCCAGCTGGCCTCGCGAAGACGATCGGGCAGGGGAAGCGCGAGCCTCGCCGCCTCCTTCCCCCGCAGATGAAGGCGCCACCCCGGCAGATGAACTCGCCCCAAGCAGGGCCACAGAAGCCCCTCTCAACCTTTTTGCTGCAGGTGCCGGCCTGGCAAAAGAATGCAGACGTCAAGCCTCGGCGGCAGAAACCAAGCAAAACACGAATCGAGCACTTACTGGTCGGCGTTCGCGGACTCAAGCAGCTTCCGGCCAAACTTGAAGCCCGGGAGCCTGCAGCTGGGGTTAGCCTTGGGAGGCCCCGAAGCAGAAGGCACGTCAGGAGGGCCGGAGCTGGCCTCAGACCGCCCCGGGACTAGAGCAGACCCTGGGAGAACCAGCCCCGACATGCCCTTCCTCGTGACCAAGGGAGAATTCTCCCCTCCTCGCCTGGCGCCGGCCTCGTCGTCGTCCGGCATGGAGCGGAGGGCCCGGGACCTGCGCCGAGGGAAGGAATCCCCCGACTCCTCGCCAGTCGCCTCAGAGTCAGACTCTTCCTCCTCCGCCTCTTCTTCCTCCTCACTCCCGCTGGAGCCGTCGGAGGACACGTTCACCATCGCCAGCGCCGCCAGATCCTCGGGAGCTTCTGCAGGCACATGCCCCTCACCATTGAAGGTGGGCATGGTGTTCACCACCTGCTCCCAGTCGTCGTGAAGGAACAGGGGGACGGGAGCGCCCTCCAGGCTCGCCACGTCTCCCCCAACCAAGGAGTGGAGGGCCGCGACCAGATCTTCGTCGGCTAGGGCCTCGGAGTTTAGGCGCAGGGCGGCGTCCGCTTTCCCAAGCCTCCACAACGGGAGCGAGTGTTCCTGGAGTGGAGCCACCCGGTGCCCCAGGAACTCCCTCAGGAGTGTAGCCCCGGTCAACTTCGCCGCCCCTAAGTTGCCTGGCCTCAGGTCCGCGTTCATCCTCTTCAGCACCGCCTTCGCACGGGGGTCGACAAGCTCCACGCGGGACCATGCGTCAACGGCCTTGGGCTACCCCGTAGGCAGCACCAGTCGGGGGTGGAGACGCCCGACGTCCACCATGACCCACTTGCTCCGAAAGCCTTCGATCCTCTTCCCAGGCTTCGAGATGGCATTGGAGTTGGAGTATGCGATAAAGCTCTCGCATGCTGAGATATGGGCACGAGAAACCCGGAGGGAAAAATAGTGGCGCAGCAAGGCCACCGAGGGCTTTACCCCAACGTGAGCCTCACAATAGTAAGCGAAAATCGCCAGGAGAAGAACAGAGTTGGGGTGGAGATGCAGAGCTTGCAAGTTGTATTGGCGGAGAACAGCAAAGAAGAACTTGGAAAAAGGAGGCACCAGACCGGCGATGATGGCGCTCACAAAGAACGGATAGAAGGTGCTCCCCTTGTCCTCAGGTTGGTCGGAGCCGGCCTTGAGCGCAGTCGCCCCCTTGCTGCCCTGCGCCACCGTCATCAGGCGCGTGAGGGCGAGGTTCTTCTCTGACAAGTTCGGGGGATCCAGAGCCGGCGAGTACCAGGCCTCGGTTGGGGACTTTTAGGTGCCATGGCTTGCCGGATGGGAAGGATTGAGACAGATCTGGAGGATTTCAGGAGCAGGAAGGAGAAGAGCGAGAAAGGGGATCTGGAGCAAGGAGAACGAGAACAAAGCAAGTAAGTCTGGCCCGGGCACCTCTTTTTGTCAGATGGACGGTTGCCGAGGCGTCGTGGGGAAGCGGAGACGCCCACGTCCAATCAATCGCCACGCGGCTCCCAAGGCCACAGGCCATTGGGGCCCGCGGCGCTTCGCACTTGCCCCTTCGCTTCTCTGCTAAGCCAAGCCCGGGCGCGCCTTGGGCCCGGGGGCTACTGTCGGCGTTCTAGGAACGGGGGTCCCCAGACTTGCCTGCCTGCGGCCTGCGGCGTGGCTCAAGTGGGGGCCTAGTGCGGCCCAGCTTCATCAGCTCAAGCTCAAGACCCCCGCGAGGGGCCAAGCCTCGCGGGGCGGACGACAGGAAGCTTCCTCAGGAACAGCCTCATCAGGCAGGCTCGCGAGGAGGCGGAGAGATCAAGGCAAGGGCACCTCGCGACGAGCCCGTGACGCAAGCCATGACAATCCAGACCAGGCGGGCGCCGGCCTGCGCAGTGTCCTTGTTTCCCCTTCGCTGCAAAGGGGGCAAGCACAGACCAAGGCATCAGGCAAAGGTTACCATTCCGGTGCAACGAGACTAAGACCAGCAGAGCGGTAGGACGGAGGTCACCGTGGAGCCCAAGACGGCGTCATCGCCAGTGCTTTTGGCAGCCGAAGACCACCTTTAGTCAGGATAACTTGTACTAGATGTTCCCCTTCAAAATGGCCAATTGTTGGCGCCCTTCCCGCTCATTATTTGGGAAGAGGACCAGGGCCTTTATAAATAGGACTAGCCACCAGAAAGAGAGAGAGAGATCCAGAGAGATCCGGGCCAAGTAGAACACACCGCACCAGCTCAAGAACACCTCTCGCGAGGCCATTCTTCCCCTGTATTGTTCATCATCAGCCCCTGAGGCAATCCACCACACCACACACTGGAGTAGGGTATTACACCACAACGGTGGCCCGAACCAGTATAAATCTCGTGTCCCTTGTGTGTTCTTCTTTCTAGCCTAGATTCCTTGTGAGCCATCGAAATGCGAGTCGGTAGGGGAAAGATCTTCGTGCGCACCCCAGAGTTCGAACCTTAAAGGTCTGCCGGAACCCGAAATCCGACATCTTACACTAACGGAGCTCATGAGATTTTCTGTTGAAGTTTTTTGTTGTGAAGTTTTCAAGTTTTTGGGTAAAGATTTGATGGATTTTGGAATAAGGAGTGGCAAGAGCCTAAGCTTGGGGATGCCCAAGGCACCCAAGGTAAAATTCAAGGACAAACAAAAGCCTAAGCTTGGGGATGCCCTTTCCTCGTCTATCGGTAACTTCACTTGAGGCTATATTTTTATTACCACATGATATGTGTTTTGCTTGGAGCATCTTGTATGATTTGAGTCTTTTCTTTTTAGTTTCCCACAATCATCCTTGTTGTACACACCTTTTGGAGAGCCACACATGAATCAGAATTTGTTAGAATACTCTATGTGCTTCACTTATATCTTTTGAGCTAGATAATTTTGCTCTAGTGCTTCACTTATACCTTTTTAGAGCACGGTGGTGGTTTTATTTTATAGAAATTATTGATCTCTCATGCTTCACTTATATTATTTTGAGAGTCTTTTAGAACAGCATGGTAATTTGCTTTGGCTATAAATTTAGTCCTAATATGATGGGCATCCAAGATGAGTATAATAAAAACTTTCATATAGAGTGCATTAAATACTATGAGAAGTTTGATACTTGATAGTTGTTTTGAGATATAAAGGTGGTAATATTAAAGTCGTGCTAGTTGAGTAATTGTGGAATTGAGAAATACTTGTGTTGAGGTTTGCAAGTCCTGTAGCATGCATGTATGGTAAACATTGTGTGACAAATTTGAAGCATGAGGTGTTCTTTGATTGCTTTCCTTATGAGTGGCGGTCGGGGACGGGCGATGGTCTTTTCCTACCAATCTATCCCCCTAGGAGCATGCGCGAAGTGCTTGGTTTTGATGACTTGTAGATTTTTGCAATAAGTATGTGAGTTCTTTATGACTAATGTTGTGTCCATGGATTATCGCACTCTCACCCTTCCATCATTGCTAGCCTCTTGATGCACGTGCATTGCCCTTTCTCACCTTGAGAGTTGGTGCAAACTTGGCAGGTGCATCAAACCCGTGATATGATACGCTCTATCACACATAACCCTCCTTATATCTTCCTCAAAATAGCCACCATACCTACCTATTATGGCATTTCCATAGTCATTCCGAGATATATTGTCATGCAACTTTCCACCGTTCCGTTTATTATGACACGCTTCATCATTGTCATATTGCCTTACATGATCATGTAGTTGACATCGTATTTGTGGCAAGGCCACCATGCATAATTTTTCATACATGTCAGTCTTGATTCATTGCCCATCCCGGTACACCGCCGGAGGCACTCATATAGAGTCATATTTTGTTCTAGTATCGAGTTGTAATCCTTGAGTTGTAAATAAATAGAAGTGTGATGATCATCATTATTAGAGCATTTTCCCGTGTGAGGAAAAAAAAAGAGAAATGCCAAATAAAAAAAGACAAAGGCTAAATAAAAGAAGAGAAATGCCAAAAAAAGAGAAGGCCCCAAAAAAATGAGAGAAAAAGAGAGAAGAGACAATGCTACTGTCCTTTTTCCACACTTGTGCTTCAAAGTAGCACCATGATCTTCATGATAGAGAGTCTCTTATTTTGTCACTTTCATATACTAGTGGGAATTTTTCATTATAGAACTTGGCTTGTATATTCCAACAATGGGCTTCCTCAAATGCCCTAGGTCTTCGTGAGCAAGCAAGTTGGATGCACACCCACTTAGTTTCTTTTGTTGAGCTTTCATACATTTATAGCTCTAGTGCATCTGTTGCATGGCAATCCCTACTCCTCGCATTGGCATCAATTGATGGGCATCTCCATAGCCCGTTGATTAACCGCGTCAATGTGAGACTTTCTCCTTTTTGTCTTCTCACACAACCTCCATCATCATATTCTATTCCACCCATAGTGCTATGTCCATGGCTCGCGCTCATATATTGCGTGAAAGTTGAAAGAGTTGAAAAGGCTAAGTATGAAACAATTGCTTGGCTTGTCATCGGGGTTGTGCATGATGGGAGCATTTTGTGTGACGAAAATGAAGCATGGCCAAACTATATGATTTTGTAGGGATAAGCTTTCTTTGCCTATGTTATTTCGATAAGACATAATTGCTTGATTAGTATGCTTGAAGTATTATTATTTTTATGTCAATATTAAAATTTTGTCTATAATCTTTTGGACCTAAACATTCATGCCATAATAAAGAGAATTACATTGAAAATTATGCTAGGTAGCATTCCACATCAAAAATTCTGTTTTATCATTTACCTACTCGAGGATGAGCATGAATTAAGCTTGGGGATGCTTGATACGTCTCTACCGTATCTATAACTTTTTATTGTTCCATGCAAAAGTTTTTGATATTATATGTTTAGGATGTTTAATGGGCTTTAATAGACTCTTTTATATTATTTTTGGGACTAACCTATTAACCGAAGGCCCAGTGCAAATTGCTGTTTTTTTGCCTATTTCAGTGTTTCGCAGCAGAAAAGGAATATCAAGTGGAATCCAAGCGGGCGAAGCCTTGCAGGATCTTTCTTGGAACAACGCCCCCCCACCCTCGTGGGCCCTCGTAGCTCCACGACCTACTTCTTTCACCTATATATACTCTTATACCCTAAAACATCCGGGGAGCCACGAAACCACTTTTCCACCGCCGCAACCTTACATGCCGTGAGATCCCATCTTGGGGCCTTTTCGGCGATCTGCGGGAGGGATTCGATCACGGAGGGCTTCTACATCAACACCATAGCCTCTCCGATGATGTGTGAGTAGTTTACCACAGAACTTCGGGTCCATAGTAATTAGCTAGATGGCTTCTTCTCTCTCTTTGGTTCTCAATACAAAGTTCTCCTCGATGTTCTTGGAGATCTATTCGATGTAATACTTTTTGCGGTGTCTTTGTCGAGATCCGATGAATTGTGGGTTTATGATCAAGATTATCTATGAACAATATTTGATTCTTCTCTAAATTCTTATATGCATGATTTGATATCTTTGCAAGTCTCTTCGAATTATCGGTTTAGTTTGGCCTACTAGATTGATCTTTCTTGCAAAGAGAGAAGTGCTTAGCTTTGGGTTCAATCTTGCGGTGCTCGATCCCAGTGACAGAAAGGGAACCGACACGTATTGTATTGTTGCCATCGAGGATAAAAAGACGGGGTTTATATCATATTGCTTGAGTTTATCTCTCTACATCATGTCATCTTGCCTAATCGTTACTCGTTCTTATGAACTTAATACTCTAGATGCATGCTGGATAGCGGTCGATGTGTGGAGTAATAGTAGTAGATGCAGAATCGTTTCGGTCTACTTGACACGGACGTGATGCCTACGTTCATGATCATGCCTGGATATTCTCATAACTATGCGCTTTTCTATCAATTGCTCGGCAGTAATTTGTTCACCCACCGCAATATATGCTATCATGAGATAAGCCACTAGTAAAACCTATGGCCCCCGGGTCTATTTTACATCATATTAGTTTCCCATCAACTAGCCATTTATGTCGCCCTTTATTTTGCAATCTTTACTTTTTGATCTATACAACAAAAATACCAAAAATATTTATCTTATTATCTTTATCAGATCTCACTTTTGCAAGTGGCCATGAAGGGATTGACAACCCCTTTATCGCGTTGGTTGCAAGGTTCTTAATTGTTTGTGCAGGTACTAGGCGACTTGCGTGTAATTTCCTACTGGATTGATACCTTGGTTCTAAAAAACTGAGGAAAATACTTATGCTACTTTGCTGCATCACCCTTTCCTTTTCAGGGAAAACCAACGGATGCTCAAGAGGTAGCACCAATCCCTCGAGAACCTTGGGAGCTTATAACTATGGATTTTGTTGACAGGTTGCCCCAGTCCGGCAAGTACAACTGCTTGTGGGTGATAGTTGATAAGCGTACCCGCTACGCCCATTTCCTGCCACTGGTGCATCCGTATATGGCATCCAAAGTGGCTCAGCTGTACATGACACAAATCTACAAGATCCATGGGTTGCCAGGAGCAATTGCCTCGGACAGGGATCCTGTGTTTACTAGTTACTTCTGGCAAGAATTGTTCAAGTATGCCGGGACTGAACTCCGTCTAAGTACAACCAATCATCCACAGACTGGCAGGAAGACGGAGAGGGTCAACCAATGTGTTGAAATATTCTTGAGATTATTCACTCATGCGTGTCCAAGACGCTGGAGTTTCTGGATACCCTTGGCACAATTCTGGTATAATTCTTCGCATCACTCAGCAATTGGGATGTCTCCATTTAAGGCGATGTTTGGGCATGAACCAAAACAGTGGGGTATATCGGCGACCAGCTCGTGCCCTGTTCCTTCCCTAACCGCCTGGCTCGAAGAACATGTAGTGATGCAAAGTCTGGTGCAACAACACCTGCATCGTGCCAAGAAGTACATGAAGATGCATGTAGACCAGAAGCGCACTTTCAGAGAATTTGAGGTCGGCGACCAGGTTTTTCTGAAACTCCAACCTTATATCCAGACGTCGATCGCTCCCCGTGCCAATCATAAGTTGTCCTCCAAGTTTTACGGCCCCTTCCCTATCATCGAGAAGATCAACTCGGTTGCCTACAAGCTACAACTTCCACCCAAGCCACGGTGCATCCGATGTTTCATGTATCACAGCTCCGACGAGCTCTCCTACTAGGTACGCAGGCCCTAACTGATCTTCCTTGCAACTCTAATGAGCTAGCTGTGCCCAGTGAAATACTGCAATCCAAATGGCGACGGAAGAATGGAGAAATGGTGGAACAATTCAAGGTCAGGTGGACGGGCGCAACGAGCATGGACGATACCTGGGAGGATCGCCAAGCACTACAGGCTCGCTTTCCCCTAGCTGCAGCTTGGGGGCAAGCCGCCACTCAAGGAGGAGGGGATGTTAGAGCCCCTGACACCACTGGCCCACCTACCAGCTTGCCACACCAGGCCAAGGCGCGGCCCGACCGCATCAGGAGGCCCAACCAACGCTACCTGGGCCCTGAGTGGGCTACGACGTTGCAGGCAACTACTTAACCTAGTCAACACCAAGAAATAGTCATCCAGAGGATCAAGGCAAAGGCACCGCGGCTACCTTCTTTCCCCCTTACTATTCTTCGTGTTCTTCCTGTAACAGAGAAACACATTCGATCCTGGCTCGATCTGTAATCGCTACTGCTTCAGAGAGTGTTAATAGATCGAGGGCATCACTACTCTATCAGCAGCGCTCCTGCTGTCCATGTGACCCGAAATGCAGAGAGCATCTCCAACAACTTTTGTATATTGGATTGCTAAAAACTTGTTATAGCAAGAGGTGAGAAGGTTTACAAAGCCAACATGTTTTTTTTGCTTTGGCAACCTTTGTATATTGGATTGCTATATTTGTACAAAACACACAATGACATATGGGGATAGTTTACCATACACAAGATAACACATCACACAACACACAACGCACGAACACACGCGGCATACATGGCCTACCGGTCATTGAGATAGAAATATGAGGGGACCACTTTAGGAGGTTTTGTAAAATTATAGCAAGTGGCCTCTCCATTTTGTAAATATATAAAGTATGGATGAAAATATAACAAGTTTTGTAAAAAGAATTGATGAGTACCCCTTATACAAAGGCCGTTGGAGAAGATTTTTGTCTAAAATACTCCCTACATCTCATAACATAAGAACTTTGGCTGAGAGAAAATGTGACCCGAAATGCTCCCCTTGTACACGTGGACCACGAGTTTCTCTGAACCCACCGCGTGCCAAGACGACCCTCGCATGCAAAACGCAACCTGTCGAGCCTCTCGTGCGCCACGACCGCAGTTCGACACTTGGACACTTGGACTACACGAGCCACCGTTCAGCGAGGCAAGGCAACCACTGCTGACCGCTCCACGGCTGGAGCAAAACCAGAGACGCAACGGGACCAGCACAACTCCCGCGTGCGCCCCCACGCCATAGCCCAGCTGCTCAGCCACATGAACGTCGCCGGCCCCGCCACCGCTTTCGTGCCGAGCGCCAGGCCAGCGCCCCGTGCCCCGCGGCCGCTCCGGCGCCCCAGCGCCCGCTGCAACCTGAGCCCACGCGCCGCCACCGAGCCGCCGGCGGCGGCGCCCGTCTACGCCCCCACTGCGCGGGATCGGCCTCTGCGGACGCCGCACAGCGGGTACTTATATAAACGGCCGATTCGGAGGGTTCGTTCATTTTTATATGATATCGGAATTCCTGAATCAGGCGCTGGGCGATTTGAGTGGGGTTGCGCGTCGGTTTGGAAGAAGATTTTGCCGCTTTCTGTTTGGATTGAAAAATGCAGTAACTCTAGCTCACAGATTCACCCCCAGCCGTCCGCATGCTTGGTTTTCTGAATAAGGCTCACTGAATTTAACCCCAACCTGATATGATGCAACTCTCAAGTGGGGCGGACTGAGATTCTGTAGAATGTTGCTAATGTGCTACTCTGCATTCACAGGCTACTAGGACTGATGTGACACTATGTTCATGTTGCAGGAGATTTAGAAGCTAATAGTGGCGGTGAACTGTTTGCAGGTATCACTATGATGGAACCGCCAGGGCTTTCTTTGAAGGATGGTACTTCAAGGTGTCCATTCCAGAATGCAGGCAGAGCTTCTGTTTCATGTACTCTGTTGAGAACCCATTCTTTCGTGATGGGATGACTGCTCTCGACCGGACATTGTATGGTCCACGGTTTACCGGGGTGGGAGCGCAGATTCTTGGTGCGGATGACAAGTACATATGCCAGTTCTCTGAAAAATCAAACAACTTTTGGGGGAGTAAGATACTTGTTCAATCTCTTTTCTTCAATTGTTTTTCCTTACAAATGCTTCTTTTCTGTCACTTCTGCCTTAAAAACATTTTAGTTATTGAGATTAAGTTGACATAATAAGATTGTGGCATGCACTGTCATTGTCTATGTATTAACTGGTAGACCTATATTTCTTGCAATGAGGTTTATAGAGCCAAAATAAACAGTATTGTTCCTTAATGTTCTAATGAAATGTAGTTGTGTTGTCATATATATTTGAGATCTTATGGTCTACATCTGATGAAAATACAAACATGAAGCTGGATAATCCATCACCAAAAAAATCCTCACAAAATTACTTCTGTACATTGCATAATCTGTTATTTCTATTCGAGAAATCTCAAAAGGATTCGGAACCAGACCAGAGAAAGCATTGGGTCTGATTTTTCCCGGTCGAACCCCTACTCGGTTTTATTTGGTTGAACCACTAATCTGGTCTGTTTAAAAAAAAATTGCTCCAAATAGGAGGTTGTCGGACATCAACTAGTACCTTCAGTCACAAAATAGCGACATTTCAGACATCATCACAGTCACAAACTTATATTTCAATACATTGTAAATCATAATAGATAAATAGAGCTATAATATCTCAGTGTTTCTCTTCAACAAATAAGTATAGATTAACTGCATATTTTTGGAAGCCCCGTTTATTTACCTATGAGGAATTACTGCACGTTAACAACCAAGCAGCGAAAGTAAACCAAGATGCAAACTTATTTCACTCATTTTTCTGTTGTCTGACAATTAGTATTACTTTCCCTGTTTGCTTGAACTTTTGTAATTCATCACTCTCTGGATTTCCCAATTAATAAGCTGCAATTCAATAGGTAGACATGAGCTAATTCTCGGAAACACTTTCATTCCCAATAAAGGCTCAACTCCCCCGGAGCGTGAAATCCCTCCTCAGGTAGATGATTTATGGCTTCTTATAAAATTTGAGAGCCAGTTTGATGATCTAAAGTTTTTTCTTCCTTAGTATGACTTCCTAGTAAAACATATTGAATAACATGTGCTGAGATGCTCCATATCTATTTGCTACCTAGCGAGTCATTCGAAAAGGCTTATTTTCTTGTTTGATTTGTGGTTATAACTACTTGTTTTCCGTCTCTACACTAGTTATTTATTTATGTATTACATTCTTCCATGTTCATCTAACTTGCTAGACTCTGCAAGATTTTCCAACGAATTAACAGATTTGTATGTCTAAAAGCTTTATACTTGGTCAATGCTTTAGTTCTATTCTTTGTTTCTGGCGTAGTCTTAAGTTCTTAAAAACTATGTAAGGAGATTTTTTTTTTGCGGATAACTATGTAAGAAGATTGATTTACTCCCACTTCTTATATATTGCTTTGCTTCCCATTGTATGTTGCCTTAATGCGCTTACTGAGCATCTTGTTGTGACATTTCTTGTTGATATTTTTAACTGCTTCTGCTGTTGAGTAACTGAAAGCAAAAACAAAAAAAAATATCTCTGGAAAGAAAAATTTCCAGTACAGATGCATGTATGATTGGATACTACCCCAGATTGCAGGTCTTTGAATGACCTGAAAATGGAATTTTAATTCTTGTGCTGATGTCACATACTTCTAGTTGTCTTTCTGGGGATTCATGGATTTTAAGTTCTCTACAGTCTTATGGCTTGCAAAGACTTCCTAACATTCTGAACAGTTATCTATGTTTGATGATTTAGGAATTTTCTAATCGCGTTTTGGAAGGCTACCAAGTCACACCAACTTGGCATCAGGGCTTCATACGTGATGACGGAAGGCATGTGAAATCCCATGTTTGTTGAAGATCTGTATTTTAAATGATTAGTAGGTTGCTTATTTAGAAGTATTACATTTGTTGTTACTGAATCATTATCGTCCTTTCAATGTGTGATAACTGCATCATGTAGTTAAAATTTTATGGCACTGAAATATGGTTCAAAATATATAGCCATGGTTCTAGACAACATTAAGAAATATTGCTATGAAGATCCTGATTACATCTTAGTATAAGAGAAGGTAAACAAATCAAAGACAATGCTTTGATTGAGTCAGTAGCCTTCCATAGTTGAGCAGTGGCGGCGGTGTTTCAACATTTTTCAGAATTGATGCTGTTCGTGTGTGAATGGATGAAGACGGTGCCTTCTACCCTAGGCCAGTATGCCCTCCACTATGGATGCAGGGCCAAAGAGCCGCAAGTTTTTCCTTGCCGCAAGGTGAAGCCTCATAATGTGTTATCTTCAGTCTGGGGCTTCCTTGGGCTGCCGGTATCCTCCCCTAGCAGCTCGTGGACGAGCCTCTGGAGAGGTGTGGGCGCGCCCGGCACCAAGTTGGGGAGAGGATCCTTGTGATCTTCCAGTTAAGAAATTTATCATTTAAATTAAGAATATATTGTTTAACTTGGGCCTTAAGCTAGTTAGAGACAAGAGCTACGATTTGTTACTTGGATTGGATTGGATTATTATGCTGGCCCCCACCCCCCACCCACCCAATGTGGAATAAAGGACGTGCTACAAAAACAGTTCTTCTATCTTGCTTGTAGTGGCGAGAGCCTTTCCATAGCCCTTGTACAGAACAGGGTAAATTCCTTAAAGCTGCCTCCTATAACTGCAGCAAAATGTACCATATAAGTTGTTGACATGGAGATTGGGTAAAGAATGTATGCACACTTCTTATATTCTAATTGAAGCTAGTTGTTGCCCCTCACAGGTCAAAGTATGTGCCAAATGTCCAAACAGCTCGTTGGGAGTACAGCACCCGTCCAGTGTATGGCTGGGGTGATGTCACATCTAAGCAGAAGTCAACAGCTGGTTGGCTTGCTGCTTTTCCATTCTTTGAACCTCATTGGCAGATATGCATGGCTGGTGGCCTATCCACAGGTTTGTTTCTACCATCAATTGAGATGTTCGTCTCTCATGTGTAGAACTATCTCGAAGATGGCACATGTACTGCCGATTAATTTTATGGAAGGAAAGGGTCATCTCTCATGTGTGAAATTACCATGTTCAGTGGAGCCATAATTCTTAATCCGAAATACAAAATTGGATGTGCTCATAAACTTTGCTTCACCCAATCTTTTTCCCTTTAATAATGTTCACAAAAATCGTAGTTGCATTTAGGTAATCGGCACATACCGGTAGTTGCATCTAGTCTTATCTTGTCTCTGAGTCCAGTTTTTATCTTCCATTGAGTAACTTCTCCAGTCCAGTCCTACATTTTAGTACGTTATTGTTTGTTAAAAGGTATGTTTTCCACATTTCTTTCATGCTTATAAGCAGACATCTACAATTTTGTGGGTCATCAGTCGTAGCAGTACTATGATATTATCTGATGTAAAGACACTTTTGAAGCTGGTTTGCTTCATGTTACTGGAACAACTAATGTGCTTGATTATAAAAGAGTTATATTGGTTTCTGTGATGTGTGAGTACTTTCCAGGATGGATAGAATGGGATGGAGAACGGTTTGAATTTGAAAATGCTCCCTCCTACTCAGAGAAGAACTGGGGTGGGGGGTTCCCCAGGAAGTGGTACTGGGTGTGTTTCTCTATCCTCTTTCTGAGCTTTGATCTTCTATTAGTCTTGATTCATAATCAAAATATGGAGTGCATAGTAACTCATTTAAGGATCAGAAAATAGGCCTACTTCGTAGTTTTGGTTCTGTATTGCCATTAATCTTCACCCATGGTTTCAGTATAAATTGATGTGAAAAAATGGATGTACTTGTTGACAAGATAGAATTCTACAAGCAAAATGCATTATACATATTTCATCATCATCGGTCTCACCTTGTATTCCCAAATTTAAGCCAGCCAAAAATTTGGCAGCCTATGATATCTTGACTCTTGCTTGGTTGGTTTCCCAAATTTTGGCTGCCCATGAAAACTTACCCACCCTCCTCACATTCTCTTCACAGTTCTTGCCAGCTGTCGAACAAAAGGTAGAGGAATAGATTCCTCAAAAAAAAAATTGATTCCTCAAAAAAAAAAAAGGTAGAGGAATATCTAGCCAATTTTTTGGCTAGCCATTGTTGCCTTGTTGGAGTCTACATGGGGTGAATAGACTTATCACAAAGAACCACTAGACAGTTTTAGTTGATGGAATTTAACTTTAAGCTACATTTCTGTAAAACACCCTGCACAAGCAAGATTATGAACTGAAAGAGATAAAGCAAACTTTCATGAAAGTAAATGGAGTAAGGGATAGATATCGCAGCCAACACAAGGATTTGCTCCGAGGTTCGATTGTTGGCGCAATCCTACCCCTCGTCGGTGGAGATTCGGACACAAAGTCTCGTCCAAATGGCCACAATGGTTTAGGACACAAAGTCCTGGGCCGCACAAAGCACCTTGGCCCACCTATTCCACCATAGCGGACACTTAGGAAGCCTCTCATATCTTCTTGGTTTGAAACTTGGAGCAAATGAGTTGTGAAGTGCTTGGAATGACTTGGCACAATGTGGGATGGGGTAGGGTTATTTATGGGCTAGACCTAGAAATCTTACCATTAGACACTAATTAGCACAGCTCGGAGGCTCCGGGCAAAATCACTAAGGTTCCGAATAGGCCAAGGGTGGTAACTTCCAACTGGCTCGGAGGGTCCGGCCATATCACACGAGTCTAAAGCCGAAAGAATAGACCTTGGAGGATCCAGAGAAAAGTCTCTTGGAGGCTCTGAATGAAGGAAGTGATATGTCCACAGAGGCTCTGGTGGTGGGGGGGGCTGGGAGGGTCTGAACTATACTGGGACACAGGGATTTTGCTACTGCCAGGAGGTTCCCACCACACAGCATTCGGAGGATCTGAACTATACTGGAACACATGATTTTGCTACTAGATAATCTAGGAATGTTCAGAAGAACTCGCTCGGAGTGTCGGAACTTCGAAATCAAACTTAGCTGGCTCAGAGGTACCAGACAGAAGTAGTGCCACGCTGAGCATGGCATTTCTCCATATCAGGTGTCTTGATGACACTAAGTATATTCCAGTCCTCAGTTGTTAATGATGTACGTATTATTTATTATCTGTGGTACACTGAAGATCGCCTTCTGTAGGCATAGTATTACCAAGGACAGTTGATATTTTTTTAGCCTTCTAGCCATAATTTGTTACATAGGCTCCCAGTTGGATAGTTGTGAAGTAGGCTATTCGTTCTGTATGGTTGTAGAATTTTAGTTAACTCTGCAATTGCATGCATAACCCAAGATACCAATTGTAACATCTTTGCTCATGCAGATCCAGTGTAATACCTTCTCAGGCACATCTGGTGAAGTTGCTTTAACTGCTGCTGGTGGATTAAGGAAAATTGGACTGGGAGATACCTACGAGAGTCCTTCACTGGTATGTATCTGATACTTTCAACTTAATCTGTGGTGCATACTTCCATTTTGTGTTATATGTTACTTAGCTCATCGTGCAAGCATATGCAAGTTTGATCTCTGGATATCTGCACAAAAAGAAGATGTGTTTTGGGCTTATTTATCCGAGAAACCTCGGAAGGGGAGGGTCTATTTATTGAGAAGAGTAGAGTTGACCCTGTTTAGGCTAAAAACCATACACCACTCAGTTAATTAGAGATAAACTGGGCAACGTGGCTTATTGCTTGATAAAAAAGGAAGAAGTACACTACAACAAGTTCCTGTCGAAAAAGACCACCCCTTCCCTATTTCTCTTGGCATTTGTAATTGGCCCCACTTATAAATCTGACAGTCAGGCTGGCAAACCACCAACAAGGATATCATGGTGGAAAGAGCACCGCCTTCTGAAAGTCCAAATATACTCCCTCTGATCCGAATTAACTGATGCAATCGGAGGGAGTGCATATTCCTGCATATCATTGGGCACCCGAAGATGATAATAAAATGCAGTTTTACCTGTTTTGTTGTTTGTTACAAGTATTTAAAGCAACTTAATTAACATAGTGAGTAGTAAGTATTATTTCTAAGTAGAACATGAAATTATGTTCCATACTGTTGCTGTTCTGTTACCCGCAAATGGACTAGTGAGATATTTGGCGGTACTTATCCTCATAAAAACTGTTGTTGCTCTGTTCAGATTGGCATCCATCACGAGGGAAAATTTTACGAGTTTGTGCCTTGGACTGGGACAGTAAGCTGGGACATTGCTCCTTGGGGTCACTGGAAGATGTCTGGCGAGAACAAAAATCATCTGGTAACTATTATTATTACCCAATGCGGTCAAAATTGAACTCTACTTGAATGTTTGCCAGTACTTGTGTTGGGTTTCTTGACATGTATTCATAACTGAGCAAATGCACACTTTTTTACCTTTTTAGTTGTGTAGTCTTGAATGTTTTCAATTGCTATAATCTTTGTTGCGCAAACTCAGGTGCACTTTATGCATTTCGCTGTCATATTTACTGGAGGTGTTTTGAACTTTTGGGGACACTTGCATTACATTCTATGCACTGATATATCGTGCATTCCGACACATTCCACAGGTAGAAATAGAAGCAACCACCAAAGAACCAGGGACTGCTTTGCGAGCCCCAACAATGGAGGCGGGATTGGTACCAGCATGCAAAGACACCTGTTATGGAGATCTCAAGCTGCAAATGTGGGAAAAGAAATACGATGGGAGCAAAGGGAAGGTATGCATACATGGTTGATTGTTTGCACAAGTCGAGGCAACTTTTCTTCCGTGCTGGAAAAATCGAACTTGTTTCCAAGTAACTTGCATATTGCACAACGACACTTAACTTGCTTCGTTGCAGATAATACTTGACACTACAAGCAACATGGCAGCGGTGGAGGTTGGGGGAGGTCCCTGGTTCAACGGGTGGAAAGGCACGACTGCTTCGCCTGAGCTTGTGAATAACATCGTTGGTACTCAGATCGACGTGGAGAGCCTGTTCCCAATTCCATTTCTCAAGCCCCCTGGTCTGTAGGTTTATTCAGAGGAACTGTGAAGAAATTGAAGCCAGTCTAGGTTGCTTTGGCTTTAGTTCTGCAATCAAGTGGCCCTGTTCTCTCTCAAAAGAAAAGAAAAAAAAAACCTGCCCTGTTCTGAGCATGTTGGCTCAGCAGTTGGTGATGCATACAGATTAAGTTTCCAATGGCTCAGAAAAGCGCCACTCCATCACCTCTTGGCTTAGTTTCCAATGTTACCGAAGATAAACCCCATTTAAGGTGGAATTATATTTTTCTTTAGAACGGGAAAAAGGCCTGGAATAGGAGAAGGGTTCAGAACTTGCGTACAGTTCTAACACATACCCCCTCCGCCCTGTATTACTTGTCGCAAGCAGAAATGGATGTATTTAGGGCTAAAAATCCATCTAGATATATCCATTTCCGCGACAAGCAATTTGGGACGGAGGGGTACAAAATAAGCACCGGTGCTTATGGAAAAAATGATTTATTTCTTAAAGCATCGTCCCTGAGCATCTTTTTTTTGGGGGATCCCAGGTGGTACGTCAGCCAGGATCTGGCCGACACCTTATCTACCGGTACATGGAACCAGTTGGTCCAAAGAGCAAAGTCATTACAAATGTTGGTGATTGTGAAGATAGCAGTGTGATCTTCATTCCTGAATACAGCAGCATTCCGAGAATCCCAGATTTTCCACAGAATTGCAAGGAGCACCTCGGGCCATGTAGAGGAGTCGAGACCTGGGGGGAGCTCAGGAAGCCAGAGATCTTGGAATCTGACAGTCGGGGTGAGGCCGAGCTGCAGCCAGACCAGCTGTGCTTTAGGGCATCGGATGAAAAGGTGAGTTGTATCCTCAGAGGTAGCCGAGCACCTTGGACACATAGCATCCGTGCCAATGTGCTTATGGAACAGATGTACAAGGCATAAGGAACAATGTAGATGTGTGCATACTGTATGTGTGTATGGTGGTGTCTGCATCTTCTTTGTGATAACCAGAGGTTCGACCAGGGAACCAGTGATCAAATCCCCTAATCCAGTTTTAAGAAAGGGATATGGCAACACAGCAGGCCTAAAACTACACACCACACCAAATAACTTGGTGCTGGAACTAACTGTATTACTTACTGAAGGAATTAGCTATACAGGACGGCCAAGAATCCACTGATAGACAAAACACTCTTAAGCCTTAATATACAGAGGACTCGGCAACAGATAGTAGCATGCAAGCCACATTGATCAAGGCGACGTGCTTCGTCCTCGTACGGCGCTCAAGCACCGACAACATGACAGAAGCACAGCTTGCAATCAGGATTCCTGGAATGTGTGGTTGCTATGCTCCTCACCTGCACCAACACTGCCACCATCAGTTACACCGTTCGTCGCCCTCTACCGTGTTACGAGTATGGGGAATAAGAAGCTGCGTTACCATTGCTGTTTCTGTTCCGTCCAGCTGTGCTGCTCCTCGTGGTCTTTGCACGAGCTTTGCGGCCCTGAAAGCGCAAATGTATAAAAAAAGTTAAAGGTGAATCACACCCGTTTGAGGTACCAGGTTGCGATGTATTTTTTATTTCCTCTACAAACCGCAATTATAAAATTCCTTTTTCAACATGCAGCAAATGAAATGTTTGGTCCAGCCACCGACTACGTGGAGAAAGCACAGAACGATAGCCCGCAAATGTGACAGAAATACTACTACTTATCCATTCTAGGGAATGTCAAGAACCAGATATGGCAAAAACACAGCGCATTCGACATAAAGGTGGGAGAAGAAACTGAAAAGCAGACTAACACACATCACTTGCATCCAGTTAGTGTAAAGAACATCGCAGATACCACATTATCACCATTGTCATGCACCTGTGGACCGGCTGGGACAGAAACAGGACCCCTCAATAACCACCCAGTTTACAGTTAACACCGATTCATAAGCTCCTTCGGCCATAACATTTCCAAAATACAAGTTCAATTAGCCTATTGTTGTAGGTTCGCATTTTATTTAGATTCACATGGCGCCTTAAACCTATGCCCCAGCTCCAATTTTATTGAAATCAAGATTTGACACATTGTGCAAACAGAGTCCAGCATTCAGAATTTAAACAATAACCAACCAGTTTACAGTTAACATGGATTCATAAGCTCCTTCGGCCTATTGCTGTAATTTAGCATTTTATTTAGATTCTTGGCGCCTTAAACCTAATGCCCCAGCTCCAATTTTATCGAAATCAAGATTTGTACACATTGTGCAAACAGAGTCCAGCATTTAGAATTTTAAAAATAACCAACCAGTTTACAGTTAACACTGATTCATAAGCTCCTTCGGCCATAACATTTCCAAAATCACATGTTCTTAAAATTAGCCTGTTGTTGTAATTTAGCATTTTATTTTGATTTACATGGCGCATTAAACCTATGCCCCAGCTCCATTTTTATTGAAATCAAAATTTGTACACCTTGTGCAAACAGAGTCCAGCATTCAGAATTTAAACCTGGCATCATTTGGCAAGTTTGGTGGCTAAGACTAAAAGGACGATTAACGATACAGATCTTAGTGAATACTCACAAAATATGAGAGGTAATTTTTCATGCTAGTGGATCATTTTAAAGAATGTCATGATGTAGAAAATCTAGAATTCTCTATCCACACCAACATGGAAGATCGGTGAATAGTTAATTCTGCATCAGCAACAGAGAATAGTTAATTTTGCATCAGCAGAACATGATGAAATGCAAGAACTATTGTGAAGAAGAACATTATATTATGTACATGAGCTTCCTGATGTATCAAATCTCTCAACAATCACAAAGAGACGAACTGAGTGCAAAACTTAAATAAGTTCCAAAGCTATCTGTGAATAATATTTGTGGCCGAGTTGACATTGCATGTGTATTTACAAATCAGGCTTAACTGGTAGAAGTCTTGAATAACTGAATACTGTACATACCAATGTAAGCAGAAACATTAGCATGTTATTCTACCACTACAGCGCATCTTGAACATTTTGGACCCACCACTGCATGGGCTGTAAAGGCGTTGCCAGTTTCCTTCCAGTGGGACTAATGGTTTGTCCATAGTGGCAAATCCGCAGAAGACATTGAAATTGTAATTATCATAACAGAAATATCCATTATTTAGTTCATAAATTCTTTCACATTATTTATTAGCTGAATTCAAAGTTGAAGTGCCTGGTTTGAGATATAGCATTAATGGAATGGTTTGAAATCATTAAATGTACACATTGTTCTTCTTCTGTGAAGCACTGTAACTTTATAGTTATTTTAATGCAATTTTAACTTTATTAATTTAGCAGTCAGTACACCATATCTTCTGTTATGAAATGAGCATACCTGTATATAGAAGTAATTAGTTACTTATACACATGAAAAGTTCAATAGACAGTAGGCTATTGAACTCGTACATGGACCAAGTCAACTTTGTGACTGGTTTTAAGGTTGCAACTGAACATTTACAGCGTTAAGAGGGCTCAAATCAACCTTTTGCTAATCAATCAACAGACAAACTGAACATACGGAGCAGAATCTAACTTTTTGTGAGGGTTCATGAGGAAACATAACTCATTTCCAATTAATGAGGAAGCGCATCACGACACTCAGATCAGAAACATACGAGCTAGCCTGTCCGCAACAATTAAAACGGTCTACCACTTCTTCAGATACTAAAGGGGGACAGACAATGAGATTTGGGACACCAGCGTCGATAGCAGATGCCCGGAACAAATGGCGGGTTTACCTTGCCCATGCACTTCTCGAGGTGCGGGGCGAAGCGGCCGGCGACGACGGGGCGGCCGCAGTTCATGCAGTCGACGACGTCGGCGGCGATGGCGGGGTGCGTCTGCCCGAAGACGTCGGGCGCGCCCTTGTTCCCCCCTCCTCCCCCGGCCCCGCGGGTGGCCCCGTCCTCGGCGCCGGGGTGGTCGCCGGCGACGCGCGCGGCCCAGAGGCGGAGCTCCTCCTCCTCGGCGTCGACGCTGCGGTCGAGGCCTAGGCGCGTGATGCGGTGGCACTCCGACGCCACGTCCGCCACCGCGAAGTCGAGGAGCTCCTCGAAGCAGCTCAGCACGAGCTGCGCGCGCCAGAAAAGGGGATTCGTCAACCGAAATCGCGGGAGGAATTTGAGAAATTCAGCCCGGCCTGGCGTACCTGGGAGCGAGGGCTGACGGGGGCGTCGTTGGAGGACGACATGCCGGCGGCTTGGTTTCCGATCTGTGTTGAGGGGTTTTGTTCAATGGCGGTGCGCCACCACCCCCTGGTGGCGGAGCAGAGGACTAGAGTGAGGGGAAAAAGGAGCGCCTGGGGGCTGGAGCACAATTCGGTATCGTGCAGTCATTTTCTAGCCACCGTAAGATTTTCAATCCAAGGGCTTCCAGTCGTCTTTAACCTCTAGCCACCGGCTGTCTCCCTGCGTACAGCCGACGTCGTGCCCGTGTATTGCCACCCATTAGGGCGGCTTCAACGCGCCGATGCAAATGGACGTGGTTTTTTATGCACTTTTTGTCCGTTTGGATTAGCCGAACGAACACACATGTTTGATTTTTGATTTGGATCGGCATGTGCATCCAACACGACCGATGCATTTTAGTCCGTGATCTTAGAAAAAATAAAGCGCACCTAAAATTTTTAAATTTAAAACATAATTAAACATTTAAATTAAAGCCCACAATTGCCGAGTCCACTTCAAACATAATTACACATTAATAAAAACTTAAAAAATCCGCCTTGTAGTCTCCCAGCCCGCAAGCCCTAGGAGTCAAGGGCAGCGGCGGCGCGGCCCACGATAAAGCATGTGGGTACGCTACTCGTGCCGCCTCCTCCAGCGTCCGCTGCGCGGCGCGCGCTCCTCCTCCTCGCGCTCCCACCGCTCCTCCTCCTCCTCCTGTGCCCATCGTTGCCGGCGCCGTCGTCCCGCTCCTCCGCCAGCCAGCGGGCCCTCCACTGGGCGACGTAGGCCGCCTCCTGCTCCGGCGTCACGCCCAGCCACACGACCGGCGCGCTCACCCACTCCCGCACCACACCCTCCCACTAGTACCTCTCGAGGGCGGCAGGTGGTGCCGCGTGGGCTCGGGCTTGGGCTGCTCCCAACCGGTCCGACTGGGCAGCCTCAAACGCTGATCCCTCCAGCTGCGTCATCAACTCCTGTGTCGATTGAATTCGCTCTGCATCATGTCCCGGAGGACTAAACAGGAGCTGCCAAGGAGGCTATGATCCAAGCTGGCCTGATGATGGAGCGACTGAAGGTGGTGTACGAGTTCAATAAGGCTGCTTATGACGCCAGTTCTGCCCTTTAGACCAATGTCCGAGTAAGTACGATTGTAGGTTGTTCTGTTAGGATATGCTATTTGAAACTTGAAGGAAATATGCCCTAGAGGCAATAATAAAGTTGTTATTTATATTTCCTTATATCATGATAAATGTTTATTATTCATGCTAGAATTGTATTAACCGGGAACTTAGTACATGTGTGAATACATAGACAAACAGAGTGTCACTAGTATGCCTCTACTTGACTAGCTCGTTGAATCAAAGATGGTTAAGTTTCCTAGCCATAGACATGAGTTGTCATTTGATTAACGGGATCACATCATTAAAGAATGATGTGATTAACTTGACCCATTCTGTTAGCTTAGCACTTGATCGTTTAGTATATTGCTATTGCTTTCTTCATGACTTATACATGTTCCTATGACTATGAGATTATGCAACTCCGAATCTTGGAGGAACACTTTGTGTGCTACCAAAGCGTCACAACGTAATCGGGTGAATATGAAGGTGCTCTCTGGTGTCTCCGATGGTGTTTGTTGAGTTGGCATAGATCGAGATTAGGATTTGTCACTCCGATTGTCGGAGAGGTATCTCTGGCCCTCTCGGTAATGCACATCACTATAAGCCTTGCAAGCAATGTGACTAATGAGTTAGTTACGGGATGATGCATTCTGAAGCGAGTAAAGAGACTTGCGTAAGCGAGATTGAACTAGGTATTGAGGCAACCGACGGTGAATCTCGGGCAAGTAACATCTCGATGACAAAGGGAACAACGTATGTTGTTATGCGGTTTGACCGATAAAGATCTTCATAGAATATGTAGGAAACAATATGAGCATCCAGGCTCCGCTATTGGTTATTGACCGAAGATGAGTCTCGGTCATGTCTGCATAGTTCTCGAACCCGTAGGGTCAGCACGCTTAACGTTCGGTGATGATCGGTATTATGAGTTTATGTGTTTTGATGTACCAAAGGTAGTTCGGAGTCCCGGATATGATCACGGACATAATGAGGAGTCTTGAAATGGTCGAGACATAAAGATCGATATATTGGATGACTATGTTTGGACATCAGAAAGGTTTCGACAGAGTTCGGGCATATACCGGAGTACTTGGGGGTTATCGGAACCCCCGGGGGAGTATATGGGCCCTAATGGGCTTTAGTGGAGAGAGAGAGGGGCAACCAGGGCAGGCCGCACGCCCCCTCCCCCTCTGGTCCGATTTGGACTAGGAAGGGGGGCGCCCCCCTTTTCTTCCTCCCTCTCTCCCCCTTCCTTCTCTCCTAGTCCAACTAGGGAAGGGGGGAATCCTACTCCCGGTGGGAGTAGGACTCCTCAAGGGCGCGCCATAGAGGGCTGGCCCTCCCCCGTCCTCCACTCCTTTATATACGGGGAGGGGGCACCCCATAAACACACAAGTTGATCATTGATCTCTTAGCCGTGTGCGATGCCCCCCTCCACCATAATCCACCTCGGTCATATCGTTGCAGTGCTTAGGCGAAGCCCTGCGCCAGTAGCTTCATCATCACCGTCATCACGCCGTCGTGCTGACGAAGCTCTCCCTCGACACTCAGCTGGATCGAGAGTTCGTGGGATGTCACCGAGCCGAACGTGTGCAGATCGCGAAGGTGCCGTACTTTTGGTACTAGGATCGGTCGGATCGTGAAGACGTACAACTACATCAACCGCGTTGTCATTACGCTTCCGCTTACGGTCTATGAGGGTACGTGGACTACATGCTCCCCTCTAGTTGCTATGCATCACCATGATCTTGCGTGTGTGTAGGACTTTTTTTTTGAAATTACTGTGTTCCCCAACAGTGGCATCCGAGCCAGGTCTATGCGTAGATGTTATATGCACGAGTAGAACACAAAGAGTTGTGGGTGATAATAGTCATACTGCTTACCAGCATGTCATACTTTGATTCGGCGGTATTGTTGGATGAAGCGGCCCGGACCGACATTACGCGTACGCTTAGCGAGACTGGTTCTACCGACGTGCTTCGCACACAGGTGGCTGGCGGATGTCAGTTTCTCCAAATTTAGTTGAACCGAGTGTGGCTACGCCCGGTCCTTGTTGAAGGTTAAAACAACACACTTGACAAAAAATCGTTGTGGTTTTTGATGCGTAGGTAAGAACGGTTCTTGCTCAGCTCGTAGCAGCCATGTAAAACTTGCAACAACAAAGTAGAGGACGTCTAACTTGTTTTTGCAGGACATGTTGTGATGTGATATGGTCAAGACATGATGCTAAATTTTATTGTATGAGATGATCATGTTTTGTAATGGACTTATCGGCAACTGGCAGGAGCCATATGGTTGTCGCTTTATTGTATGCAATGCAATTGCCCTGTAATTGTTTTTACTTTATCACTAAGCGGTAGCGATAGTCGTAGAAACAATAGTTGGCGAGACAACAACGATGCTACGATGGAGATCAAGGTGTCGCGCCGGTGATGATGGTGATCATGACGGTGCTTTGGAGATGGAGATCAAAGGCACAAGATGATGATGGCCATATCATATCACTTATATTGATTGCATGTGATGTTCATCTTTTATGCATCTTATTTTGCTTTGATTGACGGTAGCATTATAAGATGATCTCTCACTAAATTTCAAGGTACAAGTGTTTCTCCCTAAGTATGCACCATTGCGAAAGTTCGTCGTGCCGAGACACCACATGATGATCGGGTGTGATAAGCTCTACGTTCACATGCAACGGGTGCAAGCCATTTTTGCACACGCAGAATACTCGGGTTAAACTTGAGAGCCTAGCATATGCAGATATGGCCTCAGAACACTGAGACCGAAAGGTCGAGCGTGAATCATATAGCAGATATGATCAACATAGTGATGTTCACCATCAAAAACTACTCCATCTCACGTGATAATCGGACATGGTTTAGTTGATTTGGATCACGTGATCACTTAGATGATTAGAGGGATGTCTATCTAAGTGGGAGTTCTTAAGTAATATGATTAATTGAACCTTAATTTATCATGAACTTAGTACATGATAGTATTTTTGCATGTCTATGTTGTTGTAGATCAATGGCCCGTGCTACTGTTCCTTTGAATTTTAATGCGTTCCTAGAGAAAGCTAAGTTGAAAGATGATGGTAGCAATTACACGGACTGGGTCCATAACTTAAGGTTTATCCTCATTACTGCACAGAAGAATTACGTCCTGGAAGCACCGCTAGGTGCAAGACCCGCTGCAGGAGCAACACCAGACGTTGTGAACGTCTAGCAGAGCAAAGCTGATGACTACTCGATAGTTCAGTGTGCCATGCTTTATGCCTTAGAACCGGGACTTCAACGACATTTTGAATGTCATGGAGCATATGAGATGTTCCAGGAGTTGAAGTTAATATTTCAAGCAAATGCCCGGATTGAGAGATATGAAGTCTCCAATAAGTTCTACAGCTGCAAGATGGAGGAGAATAGTTCTGAGCATATACTCAAAATGTCTGGGTATAACAATCACTTGATTCAATTGGGAGTTAATCTTACTAATGATAGTATCATTGACAGAATTCTTCAATCACTGCCACCAAGCTACAAGAGCTTCGTGATGAACTATAATATGCAAGGGATGAGCAAGACAATTCTCGAGCTCTTCGCGATGCTAAAGACTGCAGAGGTAGAAATCAAGAAGGAACATCAAGTGTTGATGGTCAACAAGACCACCAGTTTCAAGAAAAAGGGTAAAGGGAAGAAGGGGAACTTCAAGAAGAACGGTAATCAAGTTGTTGTTCAAGTGAAGAAGCCCAAGTCTGGACCTAAGCCTGAGACTGAGTGCTTCTACTGCAAAGGGACTGGTCACTGGAAGCGGAACTTCCCCAAGTATTTGGCGGATAAGAAGGATGGAAAGGTGAACAAAGGTATATGTGATATACATGTTATTGATGTGTACGTTACTAATGCTCATGAGAGCACTGGTATTTGATACTGGTTACATTGCTAATATTTGCAACTCAAACAGGGGCTACGGATTAGCGAAGATTGGCTAAGGATGAGGTGACGATGCGCGTGGGAAATGGTTCCAAAGTCGATGTGATCGCCGTCGGCACGCTACCTCTACATCTACCTTCGGGATTAGTTTTAGACCTGAATAATTGTTATTTGGTGCCAGCGTTGAGCATGAACATTATATCTGGATCTTGTTTGATGTGAGACGGTTATTCATTTAAATCTGAGAATAATGGTTGTTCTATTTATATGAGTAATATCTTTTATGGTCATGCACCCTTGAAGAGTGGTCTATTTTTGTTGAATCTCGATAGTAGTGACACACATATTCATAATATTGAAGCCAAAAGATGCAGAGTTGATAATGATAGTGCAACTTATTTGTGGCACTGCCGTTTGGGTCATATTGGTGTAAAGCGCATGAAGAAACTCCATTCTGATGGACTTTTGGAATCACTTGATTATGAATCACTTGGTACTTGCGAACCATGCCTCATGGGCAAGATGACTAAAACTCCGTTCTCCGGAACAATGGAGCGAGCAACAGATTTGTTGGAAATCATACATACTGATGTATGTAGTCCGATGAATATTGAGGCTCACGGCGGGTATCGTTATTTTCTCACCTTCATAGATGATTTGAGCAGATATGGGTATATCTACTTGATGAAACATAAGTCTGAAACATTTGAAAAGTTCAAAGAATTTCAGAGTGAAGTGGAAAATCATCGTAACAAGAAAATAAAGTTTCTACGATCTGATCATGGAGGAGAATATTTGAGTTACGAGTTTGGTCTTCATTTGAAACAATGCGGAATAGTTTCGCAACTCACGCCACCCGGAACACCACAACGTAATGGTGTGTCCGAACGTCGTAACCGCACTTTATTGAATATGGTGCGATCTATGATGTCTCTTACTGATTTACCGCCATCGTTTTGGTTTATGCTTTAGAGACGGCTGCATTCACGTTAAATAGGGCACCATCTAAATCCGTTGATACGACACCTTATGAAATGTGGTTTGGCAAGAAACCCAAGTTGTCGTTTCTTAAAGTTTGGGGCTGCGATGCTTATGTGAAAAAGCTTCAACCTGATAAGCTCGAATCCAAATCAGAGAAATGTGTCTTCATAGGATACCCAAAGGAAACTATTGGGTACACCTTCTATCACAGGTCCGAAGGCAAAATATTCGTTGCTAAGAATGGATCCTTTCTAGAGAAGGAGTTTCTCTCGAAAGAAGTGAGTGGGAGGAAAGTAGAACTTGATGAGGTAACTGTACCTGCTCCCTTATTGGAAAGTAGGTCATCACAGAAATCAGTTCCTGTGATCCCTACACCAATTAGTGAGGAAGCTAATGATAATGATCATGAAACTTCTGATCAAGTTACTACCGAACCTCGTAGGTCAACCAGAGTAAGATCCGCACTAGAGTGGTACGGTAATCCTGTTCTGGAGGTGAAGTTACTTGACCATGACGAACCTACGAACTATGAGGAAGCGATGATGAGCCCAGATTCCGCGAAATGGCTTGAGGCCATGAAATCTGAGATGGGATCCATGTATGAGAACAAAGTGTGGACTTTGGTTGACTTGCCCGATGATCAGCAAGCCATAGAGAATAAATGGATCTTCAAGAAGAAGACTGACGCTGACGGTAATTGTCGTGGAATTGTCACGACAGATGTCCTCTTGCAAGGACTTAGTCGTGGAGCCATCGCAACTAGGAAGCTTAAATGGGTTAATCGGGACAAAGGACACGAGAGAGTTTATACTAGTTCGGCCCCTTACGGTGAAGGTAAGGCCTACGTCTAGTTGGGTTGGTATTGCTCAGGTTTCGATGACCAGGGAGCGAGATACGCTATGCCCGGCTCTCGATGAGTTGTTTCTTGCCCTAAGCCGCCAGTGGGTCGTCCCCTTATATACACGGGCTGACGTCCTACGGCCTACAGAGTCTCGGCTGGCTCATAGACAGTGTCCGGCTCGGTGACTAGTTAATTCTATCTTATGATACAAGTCATGCCATCATGGCGGTTTACCACTATGGGCCTTAAGTCGCCTGTGGGCCTTAGACCCTTTATTGAATCGCCATCTTCATGCTTGGTCTTGGGCCTCTTCCGACGAGTCCTTCTTTGCGTAACTCGGCCCCTTACGGGCAGTTTACACAAATAGTTATATCCCCAACATTAGGCCTCGGATTGATTTGAACCGGTTCATGTCAATCTTAAAATACCTTAAGAAACAAGCCTTCAGTCTTCTGTCTGTCCAAAGGCTTTAACCCGCCATGACGTCATCTTCTGGATCCACGTTAACCCGCCGTGACGTCATCTTCAATTAAATTCATGTTTTACTCCGGTGTATCCTCCAACGGATCTTTGCCTTTACTGACCATTCTGAAAATAGAGGCATCGGGGCCGCTGGATAATGATGTTCGGTCCCCTCGCTTCTCGCACCGTCTTAGTCAGCCTTCCCTTATAAATAGGTATGACCTAGGTCTTCCATTCTCCCCCCTTTCGGTCATCCTCTTCCTCTCACTGTCTCTCTGTCACTCGAGCTCCGCTGCCGCCGCCACCATCGAGCCCCTTGTCTTCACCAACTCAGGCCGCTGCATCAACCTGAATCCGACCAGAAATCAACGGCGAACCTCCGCAGCCAGTCCACATCCGTAAGTTTCTTTCCTCCCCTGCCTTAGATCTGCATTACAACTTCTCGAGTTCGTCGGTGTTCGTTGCCGCCCATGGCGAACCTTTGATGTACTTCACCTCCGACGCCCTGTTCAGATCGTCAAATAGCGTAGAACTGCTGCGGTGACTGTTTCACGCTCATCTCGAATACAAACAGATCTCTTTTCTTTTGTTCAGAGGCTTCCTTCGAGTGTATGAACTTCTCTGCACTGGTTTTAGGTCTAGAAATTTTTCTTTTCAGAGCGACCGTTTGATCCAAAATAATAACTGCAACTTGTGAAACCTGTTTGTTCCACACTTAGCCAAAAAACTGCCTCTGTCGAATTTGTTTAACCACCGTAGTCCATGTGGCCGGTTTAAGAAAATGACACTGATTTGTCAACCTTGCTTGCTTCCGGCGATTTAAGAAAATTTAACTGCCTTTGATACCTGTAGCGGCTTAAATATCACTGCATAGTTACCCATATGTCATTAGGCCCCTTCTTAAGCCGCCATCTTGAGTAAATTAATAATGCTCTCCTCCGGGTTATGTGTTGAACCGGAATTTTTTTACTTTGTCATAGGCTTCAATTTGCACAATGGCACCCAAGGCTCCCAAACCTCCCGTGACCTGTAACTGGGTCAAGTCCACCGTTACGGAAAGCACTTTGTCTGAGTTTGCAAAGTCTGGCCATCTGCCCAAGAAGGAGGTCATGTCTTATCGTGCTCCTAACCCGTCAGAGGAGAAGCCTCAACCCAAGGAGGGGGAGGTGATCGTGTTTACCGATCACATGAGCCGGGGCTTTGCTCCACCCGGGTCAAAATTCTTCAGGGATGTTTTGCAGTTCTTTGATCTCAGACCTCAAGACATTGGACCCAACTCCATGTCAAATATTTGCAACTTCCAAGTCTTCTGCGAAGTATACCTTGGAGAAGAACCCAATTTACTTTTGTTCAGAGAGTTGTTCTACTTAAACCGGCAGAACGAACGCGCCAACGGGCCCAGTCTAGAACTTGGTGGCATCTCGATTCAGCAGCGGAGAGACTGCCTTTTCCCTTATGCTGAACTGCCGAGTCATCCAAAGGATTGGAACCAGACGTGGTTCTACTACCAGGACAGTTCTCCAGCTGATGAAAACCCACTGCCCGGCTTCCGCGCCTTGCGCCTTGAATCCAACCACCCGCTGCCAGACAAATTGACTGCTGTTGAACGTCTTCCACTCGCTCCCACCATCAAGAAAATCAAAGCTCTCTTGGGGAACGGCTTAGACGGTATTGATTTGGTCCGAGTCTGGATCTCCTGGCGGGTGATTCCGTTAAGCCGCCGCCCCGGCTTAATGTGTACCTACTCAGGCGAGAAGGATGACCCAGTGTGTCATAACTCTGACGATTTACCAGATGATATGGTGGAGGCCATGACCCAGTCTTTGTTGAAAGAAAGCACGGTGGTTAGTAATGCCTTTGGCTTACTTCCTTTCTGCAAGAAGAATCTGGCCCCTGCAGTGAGTCATCATCCTCAATAATTACCTTTATTGTGTTATACCTTGCTTTTACTCATAACCCTTTACCATGATTCATAGGCAAATAATGACTTCTGGAAGGTCAAGTATGACCATGAGGCTGCCAAACAAGCCAGAGCGGCAAAGAGGGCCGAAAGGAGAACCACTAAGACTGGAACTTCAAGGAAGAAGAAGCCAAGCGCTTCAGATATGTTAAAACTTGACGATAGTGATGATGATGAAGAAGAGGTAACTTTTAACTCCCTTGACTCTTTTATCATCACCTTACTGACATTAATTCCTTTCAGGAAGACATGGGAAATAGCCAAGCTGTCGAGGAAGAGGTAACTATAATCTCCTCCGACTCCGAGCCTTTGCCGCGGCAGAAAATTCGAAGAGTGACCCGGAAAGTAAGATTTTCACATCCTTTGGCTTACCAAGATCCTCAATTTCTTTTGAAGCAACAGCTTTATGAAAGCCGGAGGCAGACCCGGACCAACAAGGATGCAGAGCTCTCCTCCGGCTTACCTGACGTAACCAGGAAGCGTCGGACTGAGGTTATCTCCGATTTATGTTTTGTTTTACCTTTGGCGGGTTTAATTTGTCAACCTCTCAATTCATCTGACTCCAATTATCAGGATACCCATCCTTCCTCCGACGAGTCTATGCAATCCAACATGCCGGCTTTCAAAACCGCCCCCGGGCAATGTAAACTTGTTTACCTTATGCTTTATCTTACTCATGCTTTTGTCCTCACCCTTCTGCCTTGTCCACAGCATGCAAGTGAAGCCCAGTAAGAGGGCAAACAAGAATAAGCCGTCCCAAGAGCCGGTCATGACTGAACCGGAGCTCGGAACGGCTGCTCCTGATGTTTCTGCTCCCGAGCCGCCGGCTGAACCATCTCAAGACATTCCAGTAACTACCTCTGACCTGCCTGTTGAGCAAGTTCTGAACGACTCTGATAACCCGGAGGCTCCTAGCCCGGCTAAAGCAGATGACCCGGAAGTTGAGATTACCAAAACTCAATTTATTGAGCCGGGAAGGACCACTGTGCTGGCTAAGTGCTCTGCCAAAGAGGAATATTTGGAACGTCGAAAGGCCAAGCTGGACGTCGCTGACTACACTCATTTGAGTATTGGAGAGATCGTCTCTGGCTATATCAATCAAGTACATAGCAGCCGTGACTTGGAAATTGACATGGTGAAGCAGATACAGCAAAAATCTGAGGTATGACTTATGCTACTTTTCCTTAACCATACTTACTGTACCAACCCCCAAGTCTATTGCTTATAAGCAAATATGTTGTAGACTTAGAAAACTGCCTAGCACTGCTTGTCCGGCTTAGAAAGAAGATAGTTAACCCGGTTGTAGCATGATACTTTGAACTTGCGATACACATTAGCCCCCAAGTGTCAAGTATCTTTGCTTGCAAAGAACTTGGGACTTAATTTCCATGAACCGGCATAGTAATTTAGAGTTCTTCAGTATACATTAGCCCCCAAGTGTCAAGTACCTTTGCTTGCAAAGTGCTTGGGACTGTTATCTTATAATGATTCTGACTATAACCCGACATCAATGCAGGCCACCATAAGTCAATTTGAGTCAGAGATTGCTGACCTGAAGAATTGCCTGGCAGCTCAAGAACTTGAAATCCAAAAAGCCAATTCCAAGTTTGAATTCAGCGTCTCTGAACAAGAGAAGTTGAAGAAGAGCTTTGAGGCGGAGAAGAAAACCTGGGCTGATGAAAAAGCCTCTCTGGTGATCCGGGCCGAGACAGCAGAGGCATCGCTTGCAGTAGCAACGGCCGAGCTGTCCGGCTTAAAGCGCCAGATATCTCAAATGTTCTCAGCAATCTTTGGTAAGCTACTTATGCAAACCTTAAACACTGCAAACCTCCTTTCAATGACCATTTCGGTTGTTACCTCCGGCTCACCTTATGTTTAATAACGCAGGCCCCAGGAGCACAAACCTCAAGCAGAACATGTTGATCAAGTTGAAGGCAGTTTATACTCTGGTGGAACAGCTCTACACCGGGTCACAACGTGCTCTGGCCGTTGTGGCTTTATCAAATGATGTTTCCCATCTCCTGCAAGACGTGCTAAAGCGGCTTGCTATGCTACCTCAGCGAGTCCAAGAGTTAAGGCGAGCATCTGCAAGAGCCGGAGCTATATCCGCATTGAGCCGGGCCAAGGCGTGGCTTCCAGAGCTAGACCCGGCTGACATTGCTCTTGGGTATCCAAGTTTGAAGGAAGATGGCACCTTGTTTAATGAGACGGATTTCACCGCCTGTGTGAAAGATATACGCCCTGTGGCCACTCTCATTGGGAACGATACTGACCTTACCAAGTATCAGCCGGGTTATGACAGTGAGAATCAAAGACTCCCAACACCTCTCTATGATGACGTCAGCCTGATCCCTCCAATCCGTAAGCATACCTTTGCCCCTGAAGTCGACCCAGCCGGTTTAATAGATGACGAACCTGAGTTTGAAGCTTTGAGTGGCATTGAGTGGGCATCGTCCACCTTCCAGGACAGGGCAGCCGATGGAGAGGCGGAGAAGGATAACCCGGAATCTTCAGGTCAACCCCAGGACTGAACCGCCAGGCGTCATATTTTTATGTCTTTGTGGAAAAAACAATGATTCATTATTCAGACTCGGGGAGTCTTGTAATAGGGTAGAAAAACACTTGATTTTTGCCATGCCTTCGCGCATGTTTATGGCGCTCAACACTTCCTTAAGCCGCCACCGTCATATGCTTCCGGTTTATATTGATCTTCTATTTGCTTTTATGCTAACAGAGTTTTACTTGTATTGTCCTGTATATAAAACCAACACAATTCCCTTGGCGACTTATCGCATCGGGGGTCACATAAAGTATTGATAACCCGGAATGTGAACCAAAAAATCATGTAAAGGCCGGTTTACAATTATACCTATTAGACATAATCATAACAACATACCTGTGATCCTTTGATTACCTTGTCGGTTTATGTGACTCGAATAATGAAGGCAAACCTTATTGACCGGGCACACATAATACTTGTTCCTGTGCTAGCAATGTTATATGATTAACATTAAACTGGTGGAATAAAGACCACCTCATAAATGCTTTGAAAAATGATCTCAGAATAGTCAATTAAATGTGACTGTAAAGTGAAATGAGACAATAAGTAAAATTCAAAGGCTTCTGATTCGAATACGATCAGTGAACCGTTCCAAAGGGGTTAAGCTAAGATTCGGATACGATCATATAGCCCCCAGTGGCTTTGGCGATGCCGATCAAGTGGGTATCGACAGTTATGTTCTCTTTGGTTCGAATACGACCTATGTTTGAACAGGAAGCCCCCAAGTGACCATGAGAGTTGTTTAATGACGCTGATTCGAATACGATCCACGTCAGACCCAAAGGGGTTAAGCTATGATTCAAATATGATCAAGAAGCCCCCAAGTGGGTTTGGCAGTATGCCGATCAAGAGGGTATGGACAACTATGTTCTCTTTGGTTCGAATATGACCTATGTTTGAACAGGGAGCCCTCAAGTGATCATGGCTAGATTCAGATATGATCATAAGCCGGACCAAAGGGAAAGCCGGATTCAGATATGACCCGCTCCCTGTTGGTTGTTTCAACGCCATGACAAAGAAGACATGTACACTTTTGACGATGCAAAGGACAGAGGTCCTGCTTTATTGCTTTTATAATATATACATTGTCGAAATATGTACATTCTGAGAGCCGGTGGCTCAAGTATAGTAAGGCCGAAGATGAGCGATGTTCCACGGCCGGCGGGTCTCTTCCTCTGATTTACGTGAGTCTTTGTGCTCTCGAACATCTATGAGGTAGTATGACCCGTTGTTCAGATTCTTGCTGACCACAAAGGGTCCTTCCCAAGGGGGGATAGCTTGTGCATATCAGACTGATCCTGGATGAGCCGGAGCACTAAGTCACCTTCCTGAAAGGTTCTGGACCTAACCCGGCGGCTGTGGTAGCGGTGCAGGTCTTGTTGGTAAATCACCAAGCGGGCTATTGCCAAGTCTCGCTCTTCGTCCAACAAATCAAGTGCATCCTGACGAGCTTTTTCATTGTCAGCCTCAACGTAAGCCGCCACACTGGGTAAGTCATGACGGATGTCACTTGGCAGGACCGCCTCTGCTCCATACATCATGAAGAAAGGTGTGTAACCCGTGGATCTGTTAGGTGTAGTGTTGATGCTCCAAAGTACAGAAGGTAATTCCTCCACCAAGAGCCGGGGTTTGATACCCTTCAAGATCTCCTGATTCGCTCTTTCTTCTTGAACATTGGATTGAGGATGAGCAACAGCCGAAACATCAAGCCGGATATGTTCTTGTTGACAGAACTCTTCCATGGCACCTTTGGAGAGATTAGTGCCATTATCAGTTATGATGCTGTGTGGAAAACCAAAACTAAAGATCACCTTTTTCATGAACTGAACCGCCATGGCTGCATCACACTTACTAACCGGCTCTGCCTCAACCCACTTTGTGAACTTGTCCACTGCCACCAGGAGGTGCGTCTTTTTATCCTTAGACCTTTTGAAAGGCCCGACCATATCAAGCCCCCAGACTGCGAACAACCAAGTAATTGGAATCATCATCAACTCTTGAGCCGGCACATGAGCTCGTCGTGAGAATTTCTGACATCCGTCACATTTACTGACCAGATCCTTCGCATCAGCATGAGCCGTCAGCCAATAAAAACCGTGGCGGAAAGCCTTGGCCACGAGAGATTTTGAGCCGGCATGATGACCGCAATCCCCTTCATGGATATCATGAAGTATTTCCTGACCCTCCGCAGGCGACACACAACGTTGAAACGCCCCAGTGACGCTGCGGTGATGTAACTCGCCATGAACAATTGTCATGGATTTGGATCGCCAGATGATTTGTCTCGCCAAGGTCTCATCCTCAGGCAACTCGCCCCGGGTCATGTAGGCCAAATATGGCACTGTCCAATCCGGGATGACGTGAAGAGCTGCTACCAGCTGTGCCTCCGGGTCTGGCACCACTAGGTCTTCCTCTGTGGGTACCTTGACAGAAGGATTATGCAAAACATCGAGAAAGGTGTTAGGAGGCACCGGCTTACGCTGAGATCCCAGCCGGCTTAAATCATCAGCCGCCTCATTCTTCCTTCGATCAATGTGCTCCACTTGATAACCCTTGAAGTGCCCAGCCACATCATCAACTTCACGACGGTAAGCCGCCATAAGGGGATCCTTGGAGTCCCACTTGCCTGACACCTATTGAGCCACAAGATCTGAGTCACCCAAGCACCTTACCCGGCTCAAATTCATCTCTTTGGCCATCCGGAGACCATGGAGTAAGGCCTCATACTCAGCTGCATTGTTAGTACAAGGAAACATAAGCCGGAGCACATAACAAAGTTTGTTACCTCGAGGGGAAGTTAAAATGACTCCAGCCCCCGAGCCTTCTAACTGCCTAGACCCATCAAAGTGAATAGTCCAATATGTGTTATCTGGCTTCTCCTCAGGTGCCTGCAACTCTGTCCAATCATTGATAAAGTCCACCAAGGCTTGAGACTTAATAGGAGTCTGAGGAATGTACTTCAAACCGTGAGGCCCAAGCTCAATGGCCCACTTGGCGACTCGTCCTGTGGCCTCTCTATTCTGGATGATGTCTCCCAAGGGGGCAGAACTTACCTCAGTAATAGGGTGACCTTGGAAGTATTGCTTCAGCTTCCGGCTTGCCATGAACACCCCGTAAACAAGCTTCTGCCAATGTGGATACCTTTGTTTAGACTCAATGAGCACCTCGCTGATGTAGTAAACCAGCCGTTGAACCGGATGCTCCTTGCCAGCCTCCTTGCGCTCCACCATGATGGCAACACTGACAGCTCGTGAGTTAGCAGCCACATACAATAGCAATGGCTCTCTATCAATGGGAGCCGCAAGGACTGGCGGCTCAGACAACTGTCTCTTTAGATCTTCGAAGGCAGTATTAGCAGCATCACTCCAGACAAAAGTGTCCGTTTTCTTCATCATCTGATACAGCGGTAGGGCCTTCTCACCTAACCGGCTTATGAACCGGCTTAAAGCAGCAACACGACCCGCCAGTCGCTGAACATCATTGATGCACGCCGGTTTAGCCAAAGAGGTAATTTCCTTGATCTTCTCCGGATTAGCTTCAATGCCTCTGTTTGAGGCCAGAAAACCCAAAAGCTTGCCTGCAGTTACACCAAATACACACTTGGCCGGGTTAAGCATCATCTTATAAACCCAGAGATTATCAAAGGTTTCTTTCAAATCAGATATCAAGGTTTCCTTCTCCCTTGACTTCACCACTATGTCATCCACATAAGCATGAACATTGCGCCCAATTTGATTGTGGAGACAGTTCTGTACACATCGCTGATAAGTCGCCTGGGCACTCTTGAGCCCAAATGGCATAGGTACATAGCAGAAGGCTCCAAACGGAGTGATAAAAGCCGTCTTCTCCTGGTCCTTAACTGCCATCTTGATCTGATGATAGCCAGAGTAAGCATCCAGAAAGCTCAAACGCTCACAACCCGCCGTAGCATCAATGATTTGATCAATACGGGGTAGAGCAAAGGGATCAGCCGGACAAGCCTTATTTAAGTCCGTGTAATCCACACACATCCGCCAGGTGCCGTTCTTCTTGAGCATGAGCACCGGGTTAGCCAACCACTCCAGGTGAAAAACTTCAACAATGAACCCGGCCGCTAAGAGTCAGGCCACCTCCTCTCCAATAGCTTTCCGTCTCTCCTCATTGAACCGCCGAAGAAACTGCCTGACCGGCTTATACTTCGGATCAATATTAAGAGTGTGCTTAGCGAGTTCTCTCGGTACACCCGGCATGTCAGAAGGTTTCCATGCAAAGATGTCCCGGTTCTCACGGATGAACTCGATGAGCGCGCTTTCCTATTTAGGATCCAAGTTGGCACTGATGCTGAACTGCTTAGATGAGTCGCCTGGAGTAAAATTAACAAGCTTAGTTTCAGCAGCCGATTTAAACTTCATTGCCGGGTCATGCTCTGTGGTTGGCTTCTTTAGAGAGGTCATATCCGCTGGGTCAACGTTATCTTGATAAAATTTGAGCTCCTCTGCCGCACAGACAGACTCGGCATAAGCCGCATCGCCTTCTTCACATTCCAGAGCTATTTTTCAACTCCCATGCACGGTGATGGTGCCCTTGTCATCCGGCATCTTGAGCCGCAAATAAACATAACATGGCTGAGCCATGAACTTGGCATAAGCCGGGCGCCCAAACAGAGCATGATACGGGCTCTTGATCTTAACCACCTCAAAAGTTAACTTCTCAGCCCTGGAATCGTACTCATCTCCAAAGGCCACCTCCAGTTCAATCTTACCGACTGGGTATGCCGATTTACCAGGCACCACTCCATGGAAAACGGTGTTGGATGTCTTTAGATTTTTGTCAGTCAAACCCATGCGTCGAAAGGTCTCGTAATAGAGGATATTGATGCTGCTACCTCCGTCCATGAGCACCTTAGTGAACTTATATCCACCGACCTGAGGTGCTACCACCAAGGCTAACTGACATGGATTGTCAACCCGGGGAGGGTGATCTTCCCTGCTCCACACAATAGGTTGCTCTGACCACCTCAAGTAGCGGGGAACCGCCGGCTCAACAGAGTTTACAACCATTTTATGAATTTTATGGTCTCGTTTGCATAAGCTAGTAGTGAACACATGATACTGTCCACTATTTAGCTGCTTCGGATGGCTCTGATAACCCAATCGGTCGCCACGACCTCCCCGACCAGCATCATCGCCGATTATATCCACCTTGATTTCCCTGAAAGCCGGGATTTGAACCACCACCCGGGCCATGAAAACCGCCAGCCCCTGAGCCGCCACCTGATCCATGATTACCGTCGAACATGTTGGAATTCTTGAAAGCCTTCATGATCGTGCAATCCTTCCATAAGTGAGTCGCTGGCCTCTCCCGGGTGCCGTGTCTTGGACAGCGCTCATTGAGTAGCTGCTCAAGAGATGGGCCTGACCCGCCAGATCGAGGGGGCAGTTTCCCCTTGCGTCTCTGATTGTTACCCTGCGCATTGGCGTTGGCCACAAATTTCGGGTTGCCATCAGCTTTACGCTTATTACCTCCTTGATTTGCCGGGTTATGCTGCTGACCCTTTCCATTGCCGTTCTTCTTTCCCTTCCCTGTCTTTTCCTCATCAGACGTGGGATCCTTGGTAGTACCAGAATCGGCATATTTGACTAAAGCCGCCATCAGCGTACCCATGTTATTGCAATCACGCTTGCGGCGCCCCAGCTTCTGTCGCAATGGTTCAAATCGGCAATTTTTCTCCAACATGAGGACTGCTGAGCCAGCATCCATCTTGTCAGATGAATGTATTATCTCCTTGACCCGGCGCACCCAATGAGTGGTAGATTCACCCTCCTCCTGCTTACAGTTAGTTAAATCCACAATTGACATGGACTGTTTGCAGGTGTCTTTGAAGTTCTGAATGAACCGGGTTTTTAACTCTGCCCATGAGCTGATGGAATTAGGCGGCAGACCCTTTAACCAGGACCGTGCCGTTCCATCCAACATCATGGTGAAATACTTAGCCATAGCAGCGTCACTGACCTCCAGCAGCTCCATAGCCATCTCATAGCTCTCAATCCAGGCCCCGGGCTGTAAGTCAGTGTGGGGACCGATTCTCCGGGTAATAATTCCCAGAAAATGGCCCTTGTGCTCATCAGCCCCAGGATAACTGTTAGCTGATGAGGCACCAACTTGATACTGAAATTCCAAGCAAATACAAAATATGTAGTACAAGACCATTCAGTCTCATGAGTACAACAAATGGTTTCTAGTGGTTGATGGCGAAGCGGGCTGAAAATCATCAGTTTTATGGGACTCCATTCCCCACGGAACAGTGACTGTGTTAACTCCTATCTTCGCGAGGCTGTTATCACCGCTGCTTAGGTTCCGAGAGGCTGTCATCACGTCGCTCCTCTCCGTGCAAGAAATCTGGCCAAGACAATAGCGAGGACAAGCCGGTGAGTACTTTGAATGTACTCGCAAACATTATGAACACAGGATAATATAATAATGATGTGTTGAAAATATTTATGCTCATGACGTCTACCACAAAAGGTAAATAAATCTCGATGCATGTAAGCAGGTTATTTATGGAAATGCAATATCATAATAATAATAATAAAAGGCACCGATCAAGGCTCAAGCAACGCCACATAAAGGGCTTTAAAAAAAATGCCACCGTCAAGGCGTCGAGCGACACCACATACTGTGGCTTTAAAAGAAATGCCACATATCATGGCGTCGGCGACACCACATAAAGGGCTTTAAAAGAAATGCCACCGTCGAAGGCGTCGAGCGACACCACATCTGTGGCTTTAAAAGAAATGCCACAATCGGGCGCTTGAGCGACACCACATCTGAGGCTTTAAAAGAAATGCCACGGTCAAGGCGTCGAGCGACACCACATAAAGGGCTTTAAAAGAAATGCCACCGCCAAAGGCCCGAGCGACACCACATACGAGGGCTTTAAAAGAAATGCCATAGTCGGAGCGTCGAGCGACACCACATAAAGGGCTTTAAAAGAAATAAAAAACAACCATAGTGAATATCCAGGAGGTAGAACCGTCCCAGGGATATTCGATAATATCAATAATATCATGGATTAGTCCTCAACAAAATAATAATCATCATTACCACATGTCGCAAGTCGTAATATCAGTTTTGATTTAACAGTTTCACCTCCAAGACCGACACTAAGACCGACACTTGACCCATCCTGCATCGTAATCCTTAACCATGGACACGGCTATTCAATAGGTTTAATCTCTGCAGAGGGTGTACTCTTTACCCACGAGTAACGGATTCCTTTAGTCCATCGGGACTAATTCCGTCTACGGTCTTTTTGTTAAAAGCACACCTAACTTGCACACACCAGCTTAACTCACACGTGTGCCGAATCACCCACTACACCGTCAAGCAAACTCTAAGTGGGAGGCTACAACCTCGCGTAGCATGGGATCAAATTTATATCGCAGCTCTAAGGGTGGCCTCCCTCTCGCTCTCAACCGAAACACCCATGACCCTGCACCGGTGGCGCCTACCAGCTACAACCGTATCTTCCACCCCGGCCTCTCTCAGACGGTGTGTGCTAGAAAGAGGTTGACAACTTACTGAACCGTACTCTACTTGTTGTAGAGACGAGTGGTAGTACAAAGCAAGTATGGGGGTTACTGGAACAAGACTCGATCTACGGTCGACTCAGGAGGTTTAAGTATTTTCCCTGCATGACATGTATAACAAATATATCTCAACCAACACGATCACCTCTCACCATACCTCACTATGCCATACCGGACATGACCGTCCCAACGGGGACCGGCAACAAACTCATGCCTACCCAAGGCAGAGGCTTTCCCGGATTCCTTCCGGCATGCAAGCAAGGCACATGAGGATGATTATTATCACAAGTGTGATCATTCCCAACAGCATGGAAATCACAAATATGCATCCATGCACATGATCATCTCACATGAAATAACAAGTCCTCCAAAAATGAGGTAGTGTTATAAGCGTGTCAACGAACACACATAAGTATTATGCCGGGTTCGAATGCTTGCCTTGTGTCATGGGAAGGCAGGGTGCATTTCAAACTCTTGAAATATTTCTCCTCTCTTCAAAAATCCTATTTTAGAAATATAAATGAATTAACACCCAAAACTAAAAACAGCACAAAAAGTTGTTCTGAAATTTTTTCAAATAAATCTTAAAATAAACTAGACAATATTTGAGAGAGGCAGGAAAAGAATTAATTCATTTGGAGTTATATTTGAAAAGATACAAAGGTCAAAGTTTGGTCAAAATCTGTTATTTAGAATAAAACAGAAAAGAAAAACGTTTCAAATAAACACGCACACGCGAAAACGTGCTTGAAGTGCTTCCACTTAACCCATGTGGACTGGGACGGGGTCACTGACAGTGGGTCCAGGGGCCCCACTGGTCAGGTTTGACCAGTCCCCACTCCCTCCTCTTCTCTGCCCGAGCAGAGGCGTGGCGTCCGGCGATCGTCGCCGGCGAACGGCGTCTTTTCGCGGGCATCTAAGAGCAGGGATGGATCCGCCACTCCTAGGCGGTCCTTCCGGTGGTCGCAGGGTCGCCGGAGGTGGAGGGAGTCGCCGGCGGCGAGCTCCGCGGCGGAGGGGGGCTTCGGTGACAAAGTGATTTTTGGGCTGCGGTGGTCTCCGACCAAAATTGATCGAGGGGTTGCACTCGCGAGAGGGAGGGGGAGTTCTTGGTGGAGAGATTGGAGAAGGAGAGGCCCTGGTGGTGACGGAATCGACCGGGGCTTGGCAGCGACGAATCGCCGGACTCGGGAAGAAGGCCTTCCCCTCCTCGAATGCTGGCCAGGGTAGCTCTAGGAGGATCACTGGAGGTTGATCGAGGGCTAGATGGAGCTCCGGGGCCCTTATATAGGCGGTGGAGGTCGGTTCGATGCGGCCGGCGATAAGGACGACGGCGAACCGCCTCCCTGTAGCGTCAGGGCGTCGTGGCGACGACGGTAGCTAGCCGACGGGCGAGGTGATAAGTTTGCGCTGTTCACAGGGGCAGGTGGCGAGCCGGGGTGGCTTGGGCGGCGCTGGCTTGAGCAGGGTTGTCGGGCGGCCGTGGCGGCTAGTCCTTGGCTTGCCGGGACGCGCGCGAGGCTCGCTTGGCGCTGCGGTGTGGGGGGGGGCATGCAGCGCAAGGGACACGGCGTCTTTGGCTGCGGTCGGTCACGGGCTGGGGTGAGGCGGGGTGACGCTGGCGGCTCGGGCGCGCGCGTGCAATACGCTGGCGTGCTCTGGCGGCCCAAAGGCACGACGGAAGGTGTTCGACACAATGCCGTGGCACGCTACAGGTCACAGGTGAGGTTGGCAGGTAACAGAAGTAGGTTAGTGATAGAGGGAAGCTCAAGGGACAAGGTGGTTTGGTCAGGAGACAAAGTTCACTATGTCAACAACAATTCATGTCAAAACTGATCATGCCCTCCGGGTGTTTGACAAAATGCCACAGCACTTAGGCTTTTCTTGGAGTGGCCAAATCTTCCAGATCGGTGTCTCTGTGGGTGCACAAGAGGGTGGTGAGGTTAGTTGGTGAAAAGCACAAACTTGCTAGTGCAAGTTTTGCGTAACTTCAAATCTGGACAGGATGTGAATGGCATCATTTCATGAACCAAAAATATGCCAAGGGTTGCATGCTCCTGGACTTAGGGGTTTAGCATGGAGGATTACAAGTAGGGAAAAGAATCTAGGGCCAAAGAGCCAGCAATAATAGGGATGCTGCACAAACCATCTTGATGGACCAGAATGAAGATTAGGTTGATTTACTCAAAATCTTCAAAGGACATCCTTGGATTATTGCATATAATGGAATCATATGCTGCTACTGACATCCCATAATTTTGGTGGAAGCTAGAAACAAATATTTAAAAGGGTTGTAGTGTAAAATTGCCCACTGGACCAGAGAAGAAAAACATGTGTAGCACTCAAAATATGCAATGAATGAAATATATTATTGCACAAAAATGATATAGAGACACCACATGACATCTCCAAATTTTGGTTGGATTTTTAGTTAAATTTATCAAATGGTTGTAGTACAAAAAGAGCTCCAAAACTAAAAACAAGTCATTTTAATGAATATAGCTCAGGGTGGAGTAGTTTAATAAATAAATCTACTGATTAGGAAATTGTTTTAATGAGAGGGCATAGAAGTCCAATATATTTTGGAAGGATCCACTTGGTAAGAACTCCTTAATATTAAAAGAAAAGTTTTGAAATCCACAGAGATATTCTTGCAGGCAAAAATTTTAAACTCTTGGCAAAATTTTAGTAACTAAACCTGGTTAAATTTTTGGGGTGTTAAAATTACTACCCCCCTTAAGAAAAAATCTCGTCCTCGAGATTTGCTAAGAGCCGTAGAGAAAAACAAATACTCCATATGCGTTCGAGCGGTTGTGAGTCTGCTGCCGTGGTGCTGCGCGAATGAAAATAAACTATGTAGTAAGGGGATAAACGATGCAGCAACTCGGGGAAAGGAAATCTCATTCTAGGATTTTTCGCGGTTACACAGGTTGCTCACGAAGAAAACCACTCACAAACGTAAGAACTAAATACTCGACTCGTCACACAAATTTGAGGTACCACGCATAAGTTACCACATAATAGTAAATGCTGAAATAACAAATACAGCAGTGACGTCTAAAATGAGAATGGTAACTGGTCAGGGTCTCGAGGAAAAGTCTCGGGTAGTGGAACACACTCCTCTTCTATCAGAGGAAGTGGATTGATCAGTCGATGTATGAGTCTCTCCGGATCGGGCCTCAGTGGTCTGCCGATTGCAATCTGAGGGTTCAGATCAGTGAGATTCTGGAGATAATCCATCACTTGCTGATTCAAATGCTCTTGCGCGATGATGTACTAGATGAGGTTGGCCAGTACTGGGTCTCTCTCAATCCGCCCACCGGGGAAACATGTTACTCCCCCGGGCGTTGCACGGCTCGGAAAGTAATAATATCCTCGTTCGCGGGCATAGGGTACTGCGGACCGAAGGCGGGCAATTGCTTCCTTCGCAGCAACTTCTATGGCGGGCGTGGGGTTGGTATAGATCTCCCACGAAGGAAACCTCCGTTGGATCTTGGTTGGGGTCTATGGGAGGAATGTGTCTGGTCCCCAATATTCCGAGGTGGAAAAAGTGATTCTCGATTTGAACAGCTCAGTCTTTCGGGTGGCTGGGTAGAACCCATGGTACCGCAGTAAAGTCCCACAATATTTTGACAAAGCTACAGGGGTTGCATCCGGGGTTCTCGGATGAATCTTGGGGCTCGGCATGACAGAAAAGGTTGTGAGGGTGGTGCACAAGGTGTGGGGTGCTTGGTAAGGTCACGAGGTGGCCTTTATATAGCAATGGAGCTGGGTCATTTTACCATAGTGAAAGGTAATAAATTTACCACTTAGCTCCAAAGGTCGGTCGGTGTTAGAGATACACATATCTCATAAAGAGACGTGTTACTGTGGTTGTCGTCGGTGTTGGTTTTGGTAGCTGTGCCCGGAAGATACGCAACTATGCGCTGACAAAATACGCAAGGCTACTATTAAAACAGAGGCACAACGACAGGCTGCGTTTATACACAAGATTACGTGATTACAAAGCGGGGATACAATGGGACTCGGCACTACTCGCACAGCTTAGTTTACCTCGTTTACGTCTAAACGGGCGTGTCTGGTGGATGTCGAGGCTTCTCCATGTGTCCCAAAGTTGGGATTTGTCGGAGATGGCGGAGGAACTGCAGGGTCGGGGTAGCGATGATGACCATCGCGGGGATTGTTGGCCACAATCTCGTTGGAGTGTGTTCCCAAAAGGCGACGAAGCACTTCTGGGGTCATCACAGTATCTTGGATGATGGCTGGGGCTGACCTCAGGGTATCAATCGGGTGTCCGAATAGCACGACTGGGTTGTCGGTGTCGGCCTCGGTTTCTCTGCTTACCGGGGCTCGGCGAGCCAGCTCTCCTCGAGCTGTGATCAGATCAATAGTGATTTGATCGAACAATGCCTCTAGTGCACTTACATAGCGCACTAGGTGCAACAACGCGGGATCCGCCTCGTGGTCTCCGCTGGCAACTTGGGGTGGTCTACCATACCCTTCACGCCTGGGGTAGTAGTAGAATGAGCGACAGTTAACTCTGGGCGACTAATGCCGGAGTTGAACTATAGCTTCTCGAGCAGCTAGCTGGATGGCTTGTGGCTCAAAGGAAGTTGTTCTTCCGGTGAACCTGTAGGGGCGTTCAGGAGATAGACCCCTACCGTAGATGTGCACAGTGGCCCAGAATTGGCGGTCTTCACCGCTCATGGGTCCTTGGTACACAACATATTCTGGGGGCTCTTCTAACGCGTAGGCACGACGGGTGAGGTTTGCGAGTATGGTCACGAAACCTCCAAGATTGGTTGCTGTGGTCTCATTGTGCACTATGGGACCAGGCATTATGGCTCGGTTTGGGGTAGAGGTTGTGCCGTGCTGGTTTGAGGCTAGCGTGCCCTTTTATAAAAAGGATTTGAGTCTTCCTTCGCACTCTTGCGAATGAGACATTATGGGCACCGGTCCTTTGGCGCGTGATTGACAAGGCTAAGCGGATAAGTTGGGCACCGATCGCCAAATGTGTCGGGTCCTTTGTGTGGCTATCTTGTACGGGAAGCTTGGCTGGGGTTTGGTTAGGGTCCGTGGGTTGGTTTGCCTAAGTTTAACGACCTGGCTGGGATAGGATTAGCCAATGGTCAGCCTGGCTCTGATACCAAGTCTGTGGGGACCGATTCTCCGGTACTAATTCCCGAAAATGGCCCTTGTGCTCATCAGCCCGGGATAGCTGTTGTAATGATGAGGCACCAACTTGATACTGTAAATTCAAGCAAATACAAAATATGTAGTACAAGACCATTACATTCTGCGAGTACAACAAATGGTTTCTAGTGGTTGATGGCGAGCGGGCTGAAAATCATCGGTGTCTATGGGACTCCATTCCCCACGGAACAGTGACTGTGTTAACTCCTATCTTCGCGAGGCTGCTATCACCGTTGCTTAGGTTCGGGGCTGTCATCCGTCGCTCCTCTCCGCGCAAGAAATCTGGCCAAGACAATAGCCAGGGACAAGCCAGTGAGTACTTTGAATGTACTCGCAAACATTATGAACATAGGGATAATATAATAATGATGTGTTGAAAATATTTATGCTCATGACGTCAGTCACAAAAGGTAAATAAATCTCTGATGCATGTAAGCAGGTTATTTATGGAAATGCAATATCATAATAATAATAATAATAATAATAATAATAAAAGGCACCGATCGGGCATCTGAAGCAACGCCACATAAAGGGCTTTAAAAAAAATGCCACCGTCGGGCGTCTGAGCGACACCACATACATGGCTTTAAAAGAAATGCCACAGTCGGGCGTCTGAGCGACACCACATAAAGGGCTTTAAAAGAAATGCCACCGTCGGGCATCTGAGCGACACCACATACGTGGCTTTAAAAGAAATGCCACGATCGGGCGTCGAGCGACACCACATCTGAGGGCTTTAAAAGAAATGCCACGGTCAAGGCGTCGGCGACACCACATAAAGGGCTTTGAAAGAAATGCCACCGTCAGGCGTCTGAGCGACACCACATACAGGGATTTAAAAGAAATGCCACAGTCGGGCGTCTGAGCGACACCACATAAAGGGCTTTAAAAGAAATAAAAAACAATCATAGTGAATATCCAGGAGGTAGAACCGTCCCAGGGATATTCGATAATATCAATAATATCATGGATTAGTCCTCAACAAAATAATAATCATCATTACCACATGTCGCAAGTCGTAATATCAGTTTTGATTTAACAGTTTCACCTCCCAAGACCGACACTAAGACCGACACTTGACCCAGCCCAGACTGTAATCCTTAACCATGGACACGGCTATTCGAATAGGTTTAATCTCCGCAGAGGGTGTACTCTTTACCCACGAGTAACGGATTCCTTTAGTCCATCGGGACTAATTCCGTCTATGGTCTTTTTGTTGAAATCACACCTAACTTGCACACACCAGCTTAACTCACACGTGTCTGGAATCACCCACGACACCTGTCAAGCAAACTCTAAGTGGGGAGGCTACAACCTCGCGTAGCATGGGATCAAATTTATATCGCGCGCTCTAAGGGGTGGCCTCCCCTCTCGGTCTCAACTGGAAACACCCATGCCCCCGGACCAGGTGGCCTACCTACCAGCTACAACCGGTATCTTCCACCCTGGCCTCTCTGTACGGTGTGTGCTAGAAAGAGGTTGACAACTTACTGAACCGTACTCTACTTGTTGTAGAGACGAGTGGTAGTACAAAGCAAGTATGGGGGTTACTGGAACAAGACTCGATCTACGGTTGACTCAGGAGGTATAAGTATTTCCCTGCATGACATGTATAACAAATATATCTCAACCAACACGATCACCGCTCACCATACCTCACTATGCCATACCGGACATGACCGTCCCAACGGGGACCGGCGACAAACTCATGCCTACCCAAGGTAGAGGCTTTCCCGGATTCCTTCCGGCATGCAAGCAAGGCACATGAGGATGATTATTATCACAAGTGTGATCATTCCCAACAGCATGGAAATCACAAATACGCATCCATGCACATGATCATCTCACATGAAATAACAAGTCCTCCAAAAATGAGGTAGTGTTATAAGCGTGTCAACGAACACACAAAAGTATTATGCTGGGGTTCAGAATGCTTGCCTTCAGGTCATGGGAAGGCAGGGTGCATTTCAAACTCTTGAAATATTTGTCCTCTCTTCAAAAATCCTATTTTAGAAATATAAATGAATTAACACACAAAACTAAAAACAGCACAAAAAGTGGTTCTGAAATTTTTTCAAATAAATCTTAAAATAAACTAGACAATATTTGAGAGAGGCGGGAAAAATAATTAATTCATTTGGAGTTATATTTGAAAAGATACAGCAGGTCAAAGTTTGGTCAAAATCTGTTATTTAGAATAAAAACAGAAAAGAAAAACATTTCAAATAAACATGTACACGTCGAAAATGTACTTCGGAAGTGCGCTTCCACTTAACCCACGTGGACTGGGACGGGGGTCACTGACACTGGGTCCAGGGGTGTAACGCCCCGAATACAATTTTCCATAATTGTAACTCCAACTCTTGCCTTTTCCGGAGATGTGATATGTTATTTCCTCCGTGGTTGGGTTTTTGTCTTTCGTTTTGCATTTTGTTCATGTCTTGCATCTCATCTCATGGCATCATGTGCATTGCATCCACATGTTTTCATAAAACCCGTATCCGTTCTTAGTTGCCGCGTCCCCCTTGCTTTCGTTGATCGTTCCGAGACCAATCGGGTTTTTGCTTCCCTCTTGACCGTGACCACCTAACCTCTCTTGCCAGCTCGCAGCCCCTCAAGCGTCCGAAACTTACCCGAACCCGAACCGGTCTGTCGTTACCGATGAATCCGGATCATCCCCAAACGTCTATAAAATATCTCCGTTTTATTTATTGGACTTCCTAACCTATTTTCACGGAGCCGTTGGATCGTGATCGGCTGAACCTAAAACTTCCCTCTTTTCCTATATATATATATAGACCCCAACCCTAAAATTTAGGAGAGATGTCCCATCCATCCTCCTGCCCGCCGCCACCTACCTACCTTTCTTCCTCAGGATCCCCTCATTCCACCGATCCAATCCCACCAACCAGAACCAGCCCCGAAGCTTCCCCTCGATCCCGCCGCCTCCTTGCTCGGGAGAGCAAAGGCTCGACCCCGAGCAGCATCAGCGCCCCGTGCCTCCTCCTCCCTTGGTCCTGGACGCGTCCGGCCGCCCGCAGCCGTCGTCGTCCGCGCCCGCAGGAGCCAGCAGCTCTAGCCCGAGCCCTCTGCTTCTTTCCCGCCGGCGTCCGGGTCCGCAGCCTCCTCGTCCACGACCACCTCACCTCGCCGGAGATGAGTGCCTCGACAGCCCCGCTCCTTTTCCCCTCCTGCTTCTCTATCTCTCTTTCTCATGATCTCCCTCTCCTTCTCTTTGTTTTTCGCTCACAGGAGACCACCATGGCGCTGCCATTCAAGCTCGTCGTCCTCGGCCCGGGCTGCTTCAGGTCCGCGCGCCTCCTTCCCAGCCCTCTTCCTCTTTCTACACCTGATGCTCCTAACCCCGTCGCCTCTCTGTCCAGGAGCACCGACGTCCGCAGCCGCAGTCCCATGCGCCTCCATCTTCCGCGGCCAGCCGAGCCTCCCCCGCTGCCTCGTCGCTCCGGAGACCACCTCCAGCAGGAGCCCCCCATGGCGCTCTTGTGCCCGAGCTCTTCATCAGCCCTGCGTCACCGGAGCTCCCAGCGACATGGATTTTGCATCGACCTCGATGTTCGCTGCCTTGCCGCCCTGGCAAGCATGGCCTCACCTTCGCGCTTCCGACGACTGGCCTCATAGTCGCTGGCAATCCCAGGCAGTCCCCGTTGCGACCCTGCGTCCCTGCCGAAGCCCGCGCCAAGTCCCTCGCAAGCCGCCGCTCGGATCAGGCGTCACCGCGTCGTCCCTGTCGCCAAGTCATCGCCCGCAACGGTGCAGCCGCCCCGCTCCCCTTCTTCACCGGAGTTCTTCGCCGCAAGACCTCCCTCGAGGAGCGCCGCCGCCCTGCTGCCAAGTTCCGTCGCTGCCGCTGCAAGTTCCACGCCGCCGCCTGTGTCCTCTGCTTCTGCTCCCTGTCGAGCAGAGGACACCGCCCTGCTTCCCTGCATCGATCGGTCGTTGACCGCAGCATCGATCCGAGCCGGCCTCCTCGTGCCCGCGTGGATCGCATCCCGCAGCCGGCCCAGCGTCGCCCCTGCCGGCCTCTCTCTCCACCGACCGGGCCTTGGCCCATGGTGAGCAGATCCCCAACGCCACTCCTCTGTTCCTACTTGGGCTTGGCCCGATTCTGCTACTGCTGCTGATGTCCTGCGCCTAGTAGTTTCGGCCCGTCTCATGATTTTTTTCCAGATTCTGCGAATTTAGCATTATCCCAGGTTGTACAGATTTGCAGATTACCCCTCATGTTCATGCATTTAATATCTCACAAACCGTGCATCATTTGTAAATAATTTATATATGTAAAATGCTTAGAATTTTGTGTAGATTAATTATATGCCACTTTCATCCATGTTTAAAATGTTTAAAATGCTGTTTAATTAAGTTTGCGTAAATGCCATGCTAAAATGATTTATTTCATAACTAAATAACCGTAGCTCCAATTTTAATAAACTTTATATGGTAAATGGGGTAGAAAAATGCATAGACTAACTTGCTGCACTTTATTTTCCTGTTTAACAACATTAAAATATGATTTAGAGCAGTACAGTACCAAATCTAAAATACGCACTTGAGGATTTTCCGGAATTGTTGTTTGTTGTTCCGGCCTCATTTAAACTTGCCTAGACAGGTAGTTTTCTTTTGCTTCACCCCTTGCCATGTTTAACAACATTTAATGTTGTTGAGTACCTAAACGAGAGCGAACTAAATAACTTGAATGTGGTGTTTTGTCAATATGCAACTCGTTGCATATTGAGCTCCACTTAATTTGTAGTGTTGTTTGTTGCACTTTGCCATGCCTCATTAAAACGGACATGCATCATACTTGATTGTGCATCATGCCATGTTTATGCTTGTGAATTTACCATGTTGTTTGTTTCTTTCCGGTGTTGCTTCCATGTTCTGGTAATGTTGCGATTGTGAGGATTCATTGGACTACTCCCGTTCATCTTCTTCATGGACTCGTTCTTCTTCCTAGCGGGATTTCAGGCAAGATGACCGTCACCTTGGATCTCATTACTATCATAGCTATGCTAGTTGCCTCGATGCTATTGCTACGCTGCGTTACCTACCACTTGCTTTTCAAGCCTCCCAAATTGCCATGAACCTCTAACCTTTGTCACCCTTCCTAGCAAACCGTTGTTTGGCCATGTTACCGCTTTTGCTCAGCCCCTCTTATAGCATTGCTAGTTGCAGGTGAAGATGATGATTGCTCCATGTTGGATTATGTTTATGTTGGGATATCACAATATCTCTTATATTATTAATGCATCTATATACTTGGTAAAGGGTGGAAGACTCGGCCTTATGCCTGGTGTTTTGTTCCACTCTTGCCGCCCTAGTTTCCGTCATATCGGTATTATGTTCCCGGATTTTGCGTCCCTAACGCGGTTGGGTGATTTATGGGACCCCCTTGACAGTTCGCTTTGAATAAGACTCCTCCAGCAAGGCCCAACATTGGTTTTACCATTTGCCTCACCTAGCCCTTTTTCCCTTGGGAGTCGCGCTCTCAAGGGTCATCTTCATTTTAGCCCCCCCGGGCCAATGCTTGTCTAAGTGTTGGTCCAAACTAGAGCCACTTGCAGCGCCACCTCGGGGAAACTTGAGGGCTGGTTCTAGTTGTACGTACTGCTCATCCGGTCGTGGCACGAGGCGAGATCTGTGCGGATACTATCGGGATGTCGGCACGCAGGGAGGTCTTGCTGGTCTTGTTTTATTCTTTGTCGAAATGTCTTGTAGCCGGATTCCGAGACTGACCGGGTCTTCCCGGGAGAAGGAATATCCTTCGTTGATCGCGAGAGCTTATCATTGGCTAAGTTGGGACACCCTGCTGTGGTTTGAACTTTCAAAGCCGTGCTCGCGGTTATGTGGCAGATGGGAATTTGTTAATATCCTGTTGTAGTAAACTTGAAGTAAACTCTTCTAAAATACACCAACCGTGTGCGTAATCCGTGAGTGTCTCTTTTCGGGGTTGATCGAGAGGAGAACACGGTTTCTGGGTTATGTCTGACGTAAGTAGGAGTTCAGGATCACTTCTTGATCATTACTAGTTGACAACCGTTCCTTTGTTTCTCTTCTCGCTCTCATTTGCGTATGTTAGCCACCATATATGCTTAGCCGCTGCTGCAACCTCACCACTTTACCCCTTCCTTTCCCATTAAGCTTTGCTATTCTTGATACCCATGGTAATGGGATTCTTTGAGTCCTCGTGGCTCACTGATTACTACAACAACAGTTGCAGGTACAGGTTGTGCGATGATCATGGCGTGAGAGCGATGTTTGCTTGTTTTGGAGTTCTTCTTACGCTTCTTCGATCGGGGATAGGTTCGGTCGGCAGCCTGGGCTAGCAGGTGGATATTGTTTGAGTTTCGTTTATGTTTCATCCGTAGTCGGATGTTGATCTTGTATTGATGTATTGTTGTATTCATGTGACATTGTATGTCTTGGATGTATCCCCACTATTATGTAATGTTGATGTAATGATATCCACCTTGCAAAAGCGTCTTCAAGATGCGCTTCTATCCTTGGTGGGACCTTCGAGTTCCTTTAGGATAGGGTCGCATCTTGGGCGTGACAAGTTGGTATCAGATCCTCGACCGACCATAGGAGCCCCCTTGTTTGTTGGCCGTTGTTGAGTCTAGAAGAAAACTATTTTGAGTCTTAGGATTATACATATATCGGAGAGTAGGATTATTTTTACTCCTCAGTCCTTTCATCGCTCTGGTGAGGCCTCCTGCCGTAGATCTTTTTTCTTTCCTCTCCTCAAATTTCACAAAATTTATTTAGGATCACGCGGGTATCTTGGAATCGTTCCGATGGTTTTGTGACGAGAACATTGTTCTTGGTGCCTCCTGACATTTAGGGGTTGTGGCAGTGTCCCGGGGAGTTGAGCTCCGAGGTGTTGTCGTCACAATTTTATCGTTGCAGTTCTGGAATACCGAGTTTTGTCGACATCGAAAATCTCTTTTATGCAGTTGTTGGTGAGAGAACCTCGACGCCACCCGATCTTCGGGAGTTCGGGAGTATTGCCATAGCTTGTATAACGGATGCTTTTCGAAGGTTGAGGTACACGATTTCGGAGTTTTCTTGGTTATGTGTTGACGGATGGATACAACTGGATCTAGGTATTGTTAGTTTGGGTGATATATTTTGTGTCCCTGATCCCCAACACAGCATTGCATAACCAGAAAGTTTGGGAGTTTATAGGTGGGAATTCAAGTAGCTCCTAGAATATCTTTCCGACAGATGCATGATATGAGATTGGGTAAATCTCTATCATATGTATTTGTTCCGGCTTATTCTGCAAGCCAAATCCTTTGTTTTGTTTTATTTGTGGTATTCGAGTTGCTTCAATGTCAAGTGTTGATTCCATACCTTTCAAACGGTGTTCTCATATTGCTATGTGAATACTAATCCTTCTTGATCATCGAGGTCGTCATGTTAATTCTTTTCCCAACCGGCGTGCTTCTCTTCAAGTGGATCCGGTCATTTTCAACATCCGCAAGATCAACTCTAAGTTTTTCTCAACGGTGTTTGTTTCATCTGTCCCAAGTTGTCTTTGTTTTCCCGCCCTCCCACCCTTTTCTGCAAGGACTTATATATTTTAATCAAGTATCCATTTATTCATGTGAAGTCTCTTCACTCTTTTTAATCAATGTTCTGATCCAGTGATCCCTCATGAAGATGCTCAACAACTCCAAGTTCATCATTCTTCATTCTCGTATTCTTTTCCGGTGGATTTTTTTGCAGAAAACTTTCAATCTATTCATCTTCCATCACGACAAGACAACGAACACTAGAAATAATAAAATTACATCCAGATCCGTAGACCACCTAGCGGCGACTACAATCAGCAGGCGAGCAAGCGCGCCGCCGTCATCACCGCTCCTCGCGGAGTCGGGCACAACTTGTTGTAGTAGACGGTCGGGAAGTCGTCGTGCTAAGGCCCAGAGGACCAGCGCATCGAACAGCAACCGCCGCTGATAAAGAATAACGTGGATCGAAAGGATCCAACCTGAAAACACACGAACATAGGCGAACCACAACCAGATCCGAGCAAATCCACCGAGGATAGATCCATGGAGACACACCTCCACACGCCCACCAACGATGCTAGACGCACCATCGAGCAGGGGACTAGGCGGGAGACCTTTATTCCATCTTCGAGGAGCCGCCACCGCCTCTCGTCTTCTGAGTAGGACACAAACCCTAACAAAATTTGAAGGAGCGACTTTAGCGGAGCCCTCCCGGCGGTCCTTGCCAGGATCCACCACGCCCCCATGGCCCTAGGGCCACCGGAGACGAGGCGGACCTGCGGCGGAGCCGACGAGAGGCACGAACCCTAACTTTTCTTGGAGGAGGAGGCGGCGGCTAGAAAGAGGCTCTATGAAAGCATTAGATTTAAAAAAAAACACACTAACTCAAGCTTTCAGTGTTGATCATATTCCTTTCCTTGTTGCAAATGCTTTCTCTTGCCGATGCACCTCTTAATCATTCACTTCTCACTATTCATTTGTTCTGGAGTGTTGAAGATATCTCGGAAGGATCGTCTTTTCATTCCAGATCCGTTCAAGTTATTTTGAGGTTGTTATCCCATTCAAGCCATTTAATTCTTCCGGTGCAATCTTTATTTCAAGCAATCCTTCAACGGTGTTTTCTTTGAGTGGGCCCTAACCCACAGGTCTTTTCCCAGGATCTTACCTGACTCTTCTAATTTATCCCGGAGCTATTCCCAAATTCTTTTCAAAGCTTGACGTAAGAATGAATTTTCATCAGTCATATGTCTTTCTTCAAAATCTTTCAAATTCTTTTCATCGTTGGTTCAACCTTTCCAATTTTCATCCCGAAGTATCTCAACAATTCATGGTGATGTTTTTCATCGTCATTCTCAACATTTGAAGACCCAAGAAGAGTTTCTCTTAAATCTTGCTCCATTCTCTTCAAGATTCATGGTTCTAGCTTGATGCCATCCTCTCATAACTGTTTTCGATTGTGAGAATTCTTTTTCACCCATCCGGAGCATGTCATGAGTTGTTTCCATTTCTTTCCTCCGAAGGCCATCATGTCATAATTCTTCATTCTCAGCGTGTAGCTATCGTTCTCCAAATCTTACCGGTGAATCGTTCAAATATCCTTTAATCAGTTCATGATCTCTTCATTCTCTTGTATCTAAATCCCCTTAAGTATCTTCATTCGTTTTCCAATTCCTCCCGGTGATTCGTTCTCTTTTCTTCATTCATTTTCAATTCTTATGGTGGTTCGTTCAAGATTTCACTTCCTTCGTTATCATATTAATTCATTCGTTGTTTCCAAATTCCACCGGTGGTTCCATCAATACCTTCTCAAGTTTGCGCTATATCTCTCTTAATCCTTTCTACGGGAATAAGTAGTATGCCAAATCCATTGCTTGTCATCAATTTAATTTGATGAAGGATAAGCATACAATAAATATTATTCTTATTTCCTCGAGTTGATTAATTCTTTTCTTCCGGAGATTGTTCATGATGAAGTAATTCTAGTTAAGTGTTTTCATCTTTTCTTTTCCGGAGTTCCAAGTCCTCTCGGTTATATAATTGCGAAGCTCCATCTAAATCATTGCAAGGTTTCACCTTGTGTCTTCAACTTCTCTTTCTTTCTATCATCCTTTTATTACCGGAGTTCTTCATGGAGGCTCTACATGATGGTTTGTCAAGGATTCTTTTCATTCTTCAATTGTTCTTTAAGATTTCTCTCGAAGTTATGATCCGCCAAGCTATACTCTAAAAATAAACATGATGCTCAACACATGTTTTGTTTTGAGGAGTTCAAGCATTCTTCATCTTGCATTCCGAAGTGCAATTCTTTCTACTTTATCTTTTGAGATGGTGTTAAGTCATCCTCGACAATTTCTCTTCATGTTTCATGATTCACAAGTTGTTAAGAAGGAGATATTTTAAAACCATCATTTTCTCTTCGATCATGAGTTGTTTCAACCCATCATAATTTCTTCGTTGGAGTATCTTGATATAGATTTCACCTAAAAGCCTTCCATTGGGAATGTTGCTATTTGTGGTGCTTGTCTATGATCCAAGTTATCTCTTTATCATCTCGGTGAAGAAGTTTTTTTTCATCTCTTTGGTGCTCTCAATCAAAATCAATGGTTTCCATTAGTGGCCGGTTGTCACCTCATAGTCTTGAGATGTTTCCATAAGCCCACTACAAGCTTATTCGTTTCGTTGTTGGTTTTCAAACAACTATATTCTAACCTTCTTGCAAGGATGCCTTCCAAATTCAATTGTGGTAGAAGTTGGCATTTTCTTCTCCATTCTTTTATTTCAATGATCTATCTTCTATTCTTTCTTCCGGAGGCATGGTGATGTTGCTCTCTTCACTCATCATCTCGAATTGTGAGGATCGTGTTCTTTTCCTTGCTTATCCATTTAACCAGAGTGTTGTGTCATCTCTTCAAGTTCTTATCATCTTTTCTAGTTTTCCTTCTTCTTTTAGTCGGAGTGCTGCCCAAATTATATCAATCTTATTCCTTCTCTATCTAGTTTTAACCGGAGTGGTTTCAATATCTATCTTATCACTAAAACTCTTGGTTCTCATCGTATCCCTTGTTCCTCTTTTCTAACGAAGTGTTTTCAACTTTGCTCATCTTCGTTGTTTTCTTTCTTTCATTTTGCTCAACATCTCAAGGTTCATGGTTTCACTCGTTTGTTGAAGAAGCAACTTAGTTTTACCTCTTATCTTCCTCTTCCGTTTCTCTCCGGTGCCATCCTAGATCTCGGGACGAGATCCTCTCGTAGTGGTGGAGTGTTGTAACGCCCAGGATACAATTTTCCATAATTGTAACTCCAACTCTTGCCTTTTCCGGAGATGTGATATGTTATTTCCTCCGTGGTTGGGTTTTTGTCTTTCGTTTTGCATTTTGTTCATGTCTTGCATCTCATCTCATGGCATCATGTGCATTGCATCCACATGTTTTCATAAAACCCGTACCCGTTCTTAGTTGCCGCGTTCCCCTTGCTTTCGTTGATCGTTCCGAGACCAATCGGGTTTTTGCTTCCCTCTTGACCGTGACCACCTAACCTCTCTTGCCAGCTCGCAGCCCCCTCGCGCGCGCGTCCGAAACTTACCCGAACCCGAACCGGTCTGTCGTTACCGATGAATCCGGATCATCCCCAAACGTCTATAAAATATCTTCTTTTTATTTATTGGACTTCCTAACCTATTTCCCCGGAGCCGTTGGATCGTGATCGGCTGAACCTAAAACTTCCCTCTTTTCCTATATATATATAGTCCCCAACCCTAAAATTGAGGAGAGATGTCCCATCCATCCTCCTGCCCGCCGCCACCTACCTACCTTTCTTCCTCGGGATCCCCTCATTCCACCGATCCAATCCCACCAACTAGACCCAGCCCCGAAGCTTCCCCTCGATCCCGCCGCCTCCTTGCTCGGGAGAGCAAAGGCTCGAGCCCGAGCAGCATCAGCGCCCCGTGCCTCCTCCTCCCTTGGTCCTGGACGCGTCCGGCCGCTCGCAGCCGTCGTCGTCCGCGCCCAGAGGAGCCAGCAGCTCCAGCCCGAGCCCTCTGCTTCTTTCCCGCCGGCGTCCGGGTCCGCAGCCTCCTCGTCCACGACCACCTCACCTCGCCGGAGATGAGTGCCTCGACAGCCCCGCTCCTTTTCCCCTCCCGCTTCTCTATCTCTCTTTCTCACGATCTCCCTCTCCCTCTCTTTGTTTTTCGCTCACAGGAGACCACCATGGCGCTGCCGTTTAAGCTCGTCGTCCTCGGCCTGGGCTGCTTCAGGTCCGCGCGCCTCCTTCCCTGCCCTCTTCCTCTTTCTGCACCTGATGCTCCTAACCCCGTCGCCTCTCTGTCCAGGAGCACCGACGTCCGCAGCCGCAGTCCCATGCGCCTCCATCTTCCGTGGCCAACCGAGCCTCCCCGCTGCCTCGTCGCTCCGGCGACCACCTCCAGCAGGAGCCCCCCATGGCGCTCTTGTGCCCGAGCTCTTCATCAGCCCTGCGTCACCGGAGCTCCCAGCGACATGGATTTTGCATCGACCTCGATGTTCGCTGCCTTGCCGCCCTGGCAAGCATGGCCTCGCCTTCGCCCCTCCGACGACTGGCCTGATAGTCGCCGTCAATCCCAGGTAGTCCCCGTTGCGACCCTGCGTCCCTGCCGAAGCCCGCGCCAAGTCCCTCGCAAGCCGCCGCCCGGATCAGGCGTCCCCGCGTCGTCCCTGTCGCCAAGTCGTCGCCCGCAACAGCGCAGCCGCCCCGCTCCCCTTCTTCACCGGAGTTCTTCGCTGCAAGACCTTCTCGAGGAGCACCGCCGCCATGCTGCCAAGTTCCGTCGCTGCCGCTGCAAGTTCCACGCCGCCGCCTGTGTCCTCTGGTTCTGCTCCCTGTCGAGCAGAGGACACCACCCTGCTTCCCTGCATCGATCGGTCGTTGACCGCAGCATCGATCCGAGCCGGCCTCCTCGTGCCCGCGTGGATCGCATCCCGTAGCCGGCCCAGCTTCGCCCCTGCCGGCCTCTCTCTCCACCGACCGGGCCTTGGCCCATGGTGAGCAGATCCCCAACGCCACTCCTCTGTTCCTACTTGGGCTTGGCCGATTCGCTCTCTGCTGCTGATGTCCTGCGCCCGATGGTTTCGGCCGTGTCATGTTTTTTTTCCAGATTCTGCAATTTAGCATTATCCTGGTTGTGCAGATTTGCAGATTACCCCTCATGTTCATGCATTTAATATCTCACAAACCGTGCATCATTTGTAAATAATTTATATATGTAAAATGCTTAGAATTTTGTGTAGATTAATTATATGCCACTTTCATCCATGTTTAATATGTTTAAAATGCTGTTTGATTAAGTTTGCGTAAATGCCATGCTAAAATGATTTATTTCATAACTAATAACCGTAGCTCCAATTTTAATAAACTTTATATGGTAAATGGGGTAGAAAAATGCATAGACTAACTTGCTGCACTTTATTTTCCTGTTTAACAACATTAAAATATGATTTAGAGCAGTACAGTACCAAATCTAAAATACGCACTTGAGGATTTTCCGGAATTGTTGTTTGTTGTTCCGGCCTCATTTAAACTTGCCTAGACAGGTAGTTTTCTTTTGCTTCACCCCTTGCCATGTTTAACAACATTTAATGTTGTTGAGTACCTAAACGAGAGCGAACTAAATAACTTGAATGTGGTGTTTTGTCAATATGCAACTCGTTGCATATTGTGCTCCACTTAATTTGTAGTGTTGTTTGTTGCACTTTGCCATGCCTCATTAAAACGGACATGCATCATACTTGATTGTGCATCATGCCATGTTTATGCTTGTGAATTTACCATGTTGTTTGTTTCTTTCCGGTGTTGCTTCCATGTTCCGGTAATGTTGCGATTGTGAGGATTCATTGGACTACTCCCGTTCATCTTCTTCATGGACTCGTTCTTCTTCCTAGCGGGATTTCAGGCAAGATGACCGTCACCTTGGATCTCATTACTATCATAGCTATGCTAGTTGCCTCGATGCTATTGCTACGCTGCGTTACCTACCACTTGCTTTTCAAGCCTCCCAAATTGCCATGAACCTCTAACCTTTGTCACCCTTCCTAGCAAACCGTTGTTTGGCCATGTTACCGCTTTTGCTCAGCCCCTCTTATAGCATTGCTAGTTGCAGGTGAAGATGATGATTGCTCCATGTTGGATTATGTTTATGTTGGGATATCACAATATCTCTTATATTATTAATGCATCTATATACTTGGTAAAGGGTGGAAGACTCGACCTTATGCACGGTGTTTTGTTCCACTCTTGCCGCCCTAGTTTCCGTCATATCGGTATTATGTTCCCGGATTTTGCGTCCCTAACGCGGTTGGGTGATTTATGGGACCCCTTGACAGTTCGCTTTGAATAAGACTCCTCCAAAGAAGGCCCAACATTGGTTTTACCATTTGCCTCACCTAGCCCTTTTTCCCTTGGGAGTCGCGCTCTCAAGGGTCATCTTCATTTTAGCCCCGGGCCAATGCTTGTCTAAGTGTTGGTCCAAACTAGAACCACTTGCAGCGCCACCTCGGGAAAATTGAGGGCTGGTTCTAGTTATACGTCTTGCTCATCCGGTCGTGGCACGAGGCGAGATCTGTGGCTACTATCGGGATGTCGGCCGCGGGAGGTCTTGCTGGTCTTGTTTTATTCTTGTCGAAATGTCTTGTAGCCGGATTCGAGACCGACCGGTCTTCCGGGAGAAGGAATATCCTTCGTTGATCGAGAGCTTATCATGGGCTAAGTTGGGACACCCCTCTGTGGTTTGAACTTTCAAAGCCGTGTCCGCGGTTATGTGGCAGATGGGAATTTGTTAATATCCGGTTGTAGTAAACTTGAAGTAAACTCTTCTAAAATACACCAACCGTGTCGTAATCCGTGAGTGTCTCTTTTGGGGTTGATCGAGAGGAGAACACGGTTTCGGGTTATGTCGGCGTAAGTAGGAGTTCAGGATCACTTCTTGATCATTACTAGTTGACAACCGTTCCTTTGTTTCTCTTCTCGCTCTCATTTGCGTATGTTAGCCACCATATATGCTTAGCAGCTGCTGCAACCTCACCACTTTACCCCTTCCTTTCCCATTAAGCTTTGCTAGTCTTGATACCCATGGTAATGGGATTCTTTGAGTCCTCGTGGCTCTGATTACTACAACAACAGATTGCGAGTACAGGTTGTGCGATGATCATGGCGTGAGAGCGATGTTTGCTTGTTTTGGAGTTCTTCTTACGCTTCTTCGATCGGGGATAGGTTCGGTCGGCAGCACTGGGCTAGCGTGGTGGATATTGTTTGAGTTTCTGTTTATGTTTCATCCGTAGTCGGATGTTGATCTTGTATTGATGTATTGTTGTATTCATGTGACATTGTATGTCTTGGATGTATCCCCACTATTATGTAATGTTGATGTAATGATATCCACCTTGCAAAAGCGTCTTCAAGATGCGCTTCTATCCTTGGTGGGACCTTCGAGTTCCTTTAGGATAGGGTCGCACCAACTGACAGCTCCACCGTTTAATGTAAACACGTATCCGGTTTGCGATTTAGAATTGTCTGGATCAGTGTCAAAGCTTACATCAACGTAACCATTTACGATGAGCTCTTTGTTACCTCCATATACGAGAAACATATCCTTAGTCCTTTTCAGGTACTTCAGGATGTTCTTGACCGCTGTCGATGATCCACTCTGGATTACTTTGGTACCTCTCTGCTAGACTTATAGAAAGGCACACATCAGTCGGTACACAACATTGCATACATGATAGAGCCGATGGCTGAAGCATAGGAACATCTTTCATTTCTCTCTATCTTCGTAGTGGTCGGGCATTGAGTCTTACTCAACTTCACACCTTGTAACACAGGCAAGAATCCTTTCTTTGCTTGATCCATTTTGAACTTCTTCAAAACTTTGTCAAGGTATGTGCTTTGTGAAAGTCCAATTAAGCGTCTTGATCTATCTCTATAGATCTTAATGCCCAATATGTAAGCAGCTTCACCGAGGTCTTTCATTGAAAAACTCTTATTCAAGTATCCCTTTATGCTATCCAGAAATTCTATATCATTTCCGATTAGCAATATGTCATCCACATATAATATCGAAATGCTCTGAGCTCCCACTCACTTTCTTGTAAATATAGGCTTCTCCAAAAGTCATATAAAACCAAATGCTTTGATCACACTATCAAAGCGTTTATTCCAACTCGAGAGGCTTGCACCAGTCCATAAATGGATCATTTGGAGCTTGCACACTTTGTTAGCTCCTTTGGATCGATAAAACCTTCGGTTGCATCATATACAACTCTTCTTCCAGAAATCCATTCAGGAATGCAGTTTTGACATCCATCTGCCAAATTTCGTAATCATAAAATGCGGCAATTGCTAACATGATTCGGACAGACTTAAGCATCACTACGGGTGAGAAGGTCTCATCGTAGTTAATCCCTTGAACTTGTCGAAAACCTTTCGCGACAAGTCGAGCTTTGTAGACAGTAACATTACCGTTAGCGTCGGTCTTCTTCTTAAAGATCCATTTATTCTCAATTGCTTGCCGATCATCGGGCAAGTCAACCAAAGTCCACACTTTGTTCTCATACATGGATCCCATCTCAGATTTCATGGCTTCAAGCCATTTTCCGGAATCTGGGCTCACCATCGCTTCTTCATAGTTCGTAGGTTCATCATGGTCTAGTAACATGACTTCCAGAACAGGATTATCGTACCACTCTGGTGCGGATCTTACTCTGGTTGATCTACGAGGCTCAGTAACAACTTGATCTGAAGTTTCGTGATCATCATCATTAACTTCCTCACTAATTGGTGTAGGTGTCACAGAAACCGGTTTCTGTGATGAACTACTTTCCAATAAGGGAGCAGGTACAGTTACCTCATCAAGTTCTACTTTCCTCCCACTCACTTCTTTCGAGAGAAACTCCTTCTCTAGAAAGTTTCTGAATTTAGCAACAAAAATCTTGCCTTCAGATCTGTGATAGAAGGTGTATCCAATAGTCTCCTTTGGATATCCTATGAAGACACATTTCTCCGATTTGGGTTTGAGCTTATCAGGTTGAAGCTTTTTCACATAAGCATCGCAGCCCCAAACTTTCAGAAACGACAACTTTGGTTTCTTGCCAAACCACAGTTCATAAGGCGTCGTCTCAACGGATTTCGATGGTGCCCTATTTAACGTGAATGCGGCTGTCTCTAAAGCATAACCCCAAAACAATAGCAGTAAATCAGTAGGAGACACCATAGATCGCACCATATCTAGTAAAGTACAATTATGACGTTCGGACACACCATTACGTTGTGGTGTTTCAGGTGGCGTGAGTTGTGAAACTATTCCGCATTGTTTCAAATGTACACCAAACTCGTAACTCAAATATTCTCCTCCACGATCAGATCGTAGAAACTTTATTTTCTTGTTACGATGATTTTCAACTTCACTCTGAAATTCTTTGAACTTTTCAAATGTTTCAGACTTATGTTTCATTAAGTAGATATACCCATATCTGCTTAAATCATCCGTGAAGGTGAGAAAATAACGATATCCGCGACGAGCCTCAACATTCATCGGACCACATACATCTGTATGTATGATTTCCAACAAATCTGTTGCTCTCTCCATAGTACCAGAGAACGGCGTTTTAGTCATCTTGCCCATGAGGCACGGTTCGCAAGTACCAAGTGATTCATAATCAAGTGGTTCCAAAAGTCCAGCAGTATGGAGTTTCTTCATGCGCTTTATACCGATATGACCTAAACGGCAGTGCCACAAATAAGTGGCACTATCATTATCAACTCTGCATCTTTTGGCTTCAACATTATGAATATGTGTGTCACTACTATCGAGATTTAATAAGAATAGACCACTCTTCGAGGGTGCATGACCATAAAAGATATTACTCATATAAATAGAACAACCATTATTCTCTGACTTAAATGAATAACCGTCTCGCATTAAACAAGATCCAGATATAATGTTCATGCTCAACGCTGGCACCAAATAACAATTATTTAGGTCTAATACTAATCCCGAAGGTAGATGTAGAGGTAGCGTGCCGACCGCGATCACATCGACTTTGGAACCATTTCCCACGCGCATCGTCACCTCATCCTTAGCCAATCTTCGCTTAATCTGTAGTCCTTGTTTCGAGTTGCAAATATTAGCAACTGAACCAGTATCAAATACCCAGGTGCTACTACGAACATTAGTAAGGTACACATCAATAACATGTATATCACATATACCTTTGTTCACCTTGCCATCCTTCTTATCCGCCAAATACTTGGGGCAGTTCCGCTTCCAGTGACTAGTCGCTTGCGGTAGAAGCACTCGATTTCAGGCTTAGGTCCGGACTTGGGTTTCTTCTCCCGAGCAGCAACTTGCTTGCTGTTCTTCTTGAAGTTCCCCTTCTTCTTCCCTTTGCCCTTTTTCTTGAAACTAGTGGTCTTGTTGACCATCAACACTTGATGCTCCTTCTTGATTTCTACCTCCGCAGCTTTTAGCATCGCGAAGAGCTCGGGAATTGTCTTTTCCATCCCTTGCATATTATAGTTCATCACGAAGCTCTTGTAGCTTGGTGGCAGTGATTGGAGAATTCTATCAATGACGCTATCATCCGGAAGATTAACTCCCAGTTGAATCAAGTGATTATTATACCCAGACATTTTGAGTATATGCTCACTGACAGAACTATTCTCCTCCATCTTGCAGCTATAGAACTTATTGGAGACTTCATATCTCTCAATCCGGGCATTTTGCTTGAAATATTAACTTCAACTCCTGGAACATCTCATATGCCCCATGACGTTCAAAATGTCGTTGAAGACCCGGTTCTAAGCCATAAAGCATGGCACACTGAACTATTGAGTAGTCATTAGCTTTGCTCGCCATACGTTCATAACATCGGTGTTGCTCCAAAGAGACGGTTCTGGCACCAGCGGTGCTTCCAGGATGTAATTCTTCTGTGCAACAATGAGGATAATCTTCAAGTTATGGACCCAGTCTGTGTAATTGCTATCATCATCTTTCAACTTTGCTTTCTCAAGGAACGCATTAAAATTCAACGGAACAACAGCACGGGCCATCTATCTACAATCAAACATAGACAAGCAAGATACTATCAGGTACTAAGTTCATGATAAATTCTGGTTCAATTAATCATATTACTTAAGAACTCCCACTTAGATAGACATCCCTCTAATCCTCTAAGTGATCACGTGATCCAAATCAACTAAACCATGTCCGATCATCACGTGAGATGGAGTAGTTTCAATGGTGAACATCACTATGTTGATCATATCTACTATATGATTCATGCTCGACCTTTCTCCGTGTTCCGAGGCCATATCTGTTATATGCTAGGCTCGTCAAGTTTAACCTGAGTATTCCGCGTGTGCAACTGTTTTGCACCCGTTGTATTTGAACGTAGAGCCTATCACACCCGATCATCACGTGGCGTCTCAGCACGAAGAACTTTCGCAACGGTGCATACTCAGGGAGAACACTTATACTTTGATAATTTAGTGAGGGATCATCTTATAATGCTACCGTCAATCAAAGCAAGATAAGATGCATAAAAGGTAAACATCACATGCAATCAATATAAGTGATATGATATGGCCATCATCATCTTGTGCTTGTGATCTCCATCTTCGAAGCACCATCATGATCACCATCGTCATCGGCGCGACACCTAGATCTCCATCGTAGCATCGTTGTCGTCTCATCAATCTTATGCTTCTACGACTATCGCTACCGCTTAGTGATAAAGTAAAGCATTACAGGGCAATTGCATTGCATACAATAAAGCAAAAACCATATGGCTCCTGCCAGTTGCCGATAACTTAGTTAAAAAACATGATCATCTCATACAATAAAATTTAGCATCATGTCTTGACCATATCACATCACAACATGCCCTGCAAAAACAAGTTAGACGTCCTCTACTTTGTTGTTGCAAGTTTTACGTGGCTGCTACGGGCTTAGCAAGAACCGTTCTTACCTACGCATCAAAACCATAACGATAGTTTGTCAAGTTGGTGCTGTTTTAACCTTCGCAAGGACGGGCATAGCCACACTCGGTTCAACTAAAGTTGGAGAAACCGACACCCGCCGACCACCTGTGTGCAAAGCACGTCGGTAGAACCAGTCTCGCGTAAGCGTCTGGCGTAATGTCGGTCCGGGCCGCTTCATCCAACAATTGCCGCGAACCAAAGTATGACATCTTTGGTAAGCAGTATGACTTATATCGCCCACAACTCACTTGTGTTCTACTCGTGCATATGACATCTATGCATAAAACCAGGCTCGGATGCCACTGTTGGGGAACGTAGTAATTTCAACAGTTTTCCTACGCACACGCAAGATCATGGTGATGCATAGCAACGTGAGGGGAGAGTGTTGTCCATGTACCCTCGTAGACCGAAAGCGGAAGCGTTATGACAATGCGATTGATGTAGTCGTACGTCTTCACGGCCCGACCGATCAAGCACCGAAACTACGACACCTCCGAGTTCTAGCACACATTCAGCTCGATGACGATCCCCAGACTCCGATCCAGAAAAGTGTCGGGGAAGAGTTCCGTCAGCACGACGGCGTGGTGACGATCTTGATGTTCTACCATCGCAGGGCTTCGCCTAAGCATCGCTACGATATGATCGAGGTGGAATATGGTGGAAGGGGGCACCGCACACGGCTAAGGAACGATCATGAAGATCAACTTGTGTGTCTGGGGTGCCCCTTGCCCCGTATATAAAGGAGGGAGGGGAGAGTGCGGCGGCCCCTAGGGTGCGCTGGAGGAGTCCTACTCCCACCGGGAGTAGGACTCCCCCTCTGCCTTGTTGGAGAAGGAAAGGGAAGGGGAAAGAGGAGAGGCGCCCCCTTCCTTGTCCTATTCGGACTAGGGGGGAGGCGCGCGCCTGCTACTGGCCGCCCTCCTCTTCTCCCTTAGGGCCCATGTAGGCCCATTAACCCCGGGGTTCCAGTAACCCGGTACTCGGTAAAATCCGATTTCACCGGAGCGATTCCGATATCCAAATATAGGCTTCAATATATCAATCTTTATGTCTCGACCATTTCGAGACTCCTCGTCGTGATCACATCCGGGACTCCGAACAACCTTCGGTACATCAAAACATATAAACTCATAATGAAACTGTCATCATAACATTAAGCGTGCGGACCCTACGGGTTCGAGAACAATGTAGCCATGACCGAGACACGTTTCCGGTCAATAACCAATAGCGGAACCTGGATGCTCATATTGGCTCCCACATATTCTACGAAGATCTTTATCGGTCAGACTGCATAACAACATACGATGTTCCCTTTGTCATCGGTATGTTACTTGCCCGAGATTCGATCGTCGGTATCTCAATACCTAGTTCAATCTCGTTACCGGCAAGTCTCTTTACTCGTTCCGTAATACATCATCCTGCAACTAACTCATTAGTTGCATTGCTTTCAAGGCTTAAGTGATGTGCATTACCGAGAGGGCCCAGAGATACGTCTCCGATAATCGGAGTGACAAATCCTAATCTCGAAATCGCCAACCCAACATGTACCTTCGGAGACACTGTAGAGCTCCTTTATAATCACCCGATTCGTTGTGACGTTTGGTAGCACACAAAGTGTTCCTCCGGTAAACGGGAGTTGCATAATCTCGTAGTCATAGGAACATGTATAAGTCATGAAGAAAGCAATAGCAACATACTAAACGATCAAGTGTTAAGCTAACGGAATGGGTCAAGTCAATCACATCATTCTCCTAATGATGTGATCCCGTTAATCAAATGACAACTCATGTATATGGCTAGGAAACATAACCATCTTTGATCAACGAGCTAGTCAAGTAGAGGCATACTAGTGACACTCTGTTTGTCTATGTATTCACACAAGTATTATGTTTCCGGTTAATACAATTCTAGCATGAATAATAAACATTTATCATGATATAAGGAAATAAATAATAAATTTATTATTGCCTCTAGGGCATATTTCCTTCAAAAGGGAACAACGTATGTTGTTATGCGGTTTGACCGATAAAGATATTCGTAGAATATGTAGAAACCAATATGAGCATCCAGGTTCCGCTATTGGTTATTGACCGGAGATGAGTGTGACGCCCGGATAATTAAACTACAGTAACCCTTTGCTAATGATGCCACATCACTTCGATTACTATTACTAATCTCGCGTTAGTTTGAAACCGATTCAAATTCAAATTCAAAATCAAGCAAACAATAAAAGTTTTCAAATACTAAAACTAAAATGTTCGGAGTGAGAAAAATAATGCATAGGTAATTATGGTGGAGAAACCACACTTTTATAAAATGTTTAAATGCTCAAATGGGAATGAAACAGCAGCATAACCAATTTAATAAATGCCTTTTATTAATTATAAAATGTTAAACTATTTTATTTTGGGATCAAAATTTTTGTGGCATTGTCTAATTTTGGAATGTGAATTATGGGGAGAAGTTTCCTATTTTACTAAACGTATTTGCTATTTAAGATAAGTACAAAACATAACAAATAAAAAGGAACAGAAAAAAAATGGAAAACTAAAAAAAGGTAAACAACAGCCCCCCTATGGCCAACTGGACCTCGACCCAGCAGGCCGGCCCAGCTGGTAGTCGGCCCACCCCGCGCCTGGCCTACATTACCCCCCACCCCCAGGAACCCTAATCTAACTCCCCCACTTCCCCTCGACCCCACGTCCCTCTCCACTCCCCCGATGGGATCGGGGTAACGCCCCGCTGGCCACCTCGCCCGAGCCACCTCGCCGGGCCTTCCCTCCTTGCCGGTCGTCCTCGACATCCTCCTCGCCGACCACCCCTCCCTCGCGCCTCCTCTGTTCGATCCCGTCTGGATCGGGGGGAGGCAGCCCCGACGTCACCGCCACCCGACGCCCGCTGGCGCCCAGATGCCCGCCGTCGCCAACCGCGCCTCCTCTTGCCGGCCTACTTCACGCCGCCGTCTCCCTCCGGCTGCCCCGAGCCGCTCCTCATCGTCGATGTGAGTGCCGCCCTATTTCTCCTCTCTTCTCTGCCTCGCCCGCGTCGCCTAGCTAGCCGTAACCGAAGCCGAGAGCCGGTCGTGGCCATGTCACCGCGGCCAAGCTTGTTATCGCTGTTGCCGTTGACCGCTGGACGAAACGCTGCTACCGTCGTGTTCGTGGAGGCCCCAGGATGTAGCCTGGCCGTTTTCCTCGCACAATCTCCTCTTGTTTCACCCGATCCGTCGAGCTCTTGTTTCGGCTGCCGCTAGACCTCGTCGCCGGCGTCCATCCTGACACCTCCAGCACCAACCACTAGCCCAGCTCGATGCACGCCAACACGCTCGTCCTACTGATGACCATGGGTGACCAAATGGTCGCTGGAACGCAACTCCGGCAAGCCTCTGCCGTGTACTATGGCTGCCGGCGACTAAACACCAATGCGCTGACGTGGCACCATTAACCCATCTACTAATGACACCCTGTGCCCCTGACAAACGGGACCCACACCTAATTAATCATGGGCATAGTTAACAGACTAATTAAACTAATCCTGATAGCCACTGACGGTGGGCCATGCAACTGTAGCGATTAGGTTTAACTATAATAAAATATGTTAGCAATTTGACCCACTGACCACTAGGCCCCACCCTGACTAATTAAGTTAATTAGTTTAAATAAACTCTGTTAATATTGCCACTGTCTATGACATGTGGCCCTACTCTGACCGATCAAAGTCTTTGTTGTGTATCACCTAGACAATGACAGATGGCCCCACTGCTTTATTCACTGTTGACCTAGTCCACTTTGCTGCTTGAGTCGTAGCTGATTTGGACCCACCAGTCAGTCTCTGACTGGGTGTAATACTGGGTGCACTTAACGAAATAGCTATTTAATAATTCGAATTTAATTAAATACACTAATGTCAAAAATTGATTAAAACTTTGAAAATTAATATAAAATAATCTGTAACTCGGATGAAAAAATTTGTACATGAAAGTTGCTCAGAACGACGAGACGAATCCAAATACGCTTCGTCCACCACAAACATGCAACAACCCACCTCCGTTTCATCTGTATGAAAATGCCAAACACCGGGAATACTTTCCCGGATGTTTTCCCCCTTTGCCGGTATCACCTATCCCCGCGTTAGATTACCCCTGGCACCGTGTATTGCCTTGTTATATTTTGTGTGATGCTTTTTTTGCTTTGTATTTACAGTTTCTTCCTCCTCCTCTTCTCCGGTAGACCCCGAGACCGACGCCGCTGCTACCCAGTACAACTACGGTGTTGACGACCCCTCCTTCTCGGCCGAGCTTCCAGGCAAGCCCCCCCTTGATCACCAGATATCGCCTATTCCTTCTCTCTACTGCTTGCATTAGAGTAGTGTAACATGTTGCTGCTTTCGGTTAATCTTATTTTGCTGCATAGCCTATCATTGTTGCTACAATTGTTGATACCTTTACCTGCTATCCTAATGCTTAGTATAGGATGCTAGTGTTCCATCAGTGGCCCTACACTCTTGTCCGTCTGCCATGCTATACTACTGGGCCATGATCACTTAGAGAGGTGATCATGGGCATATGCTATATACTTTATACTGTTACATTACTTATGATACTGTTTGGAGATGGGGATCCTCGCCACCACCCTCCTCAAGGCTTCTCTGCTCGATCCCGTTCGATTTGGGAGGCAGCCCCACGTCACCATCTGACGCTGGCCGGCGCCTGACATGCCCATTGCCGCTAAATCAGCGCCTTCGCTGCCTACTTCAGCCGGGGCCGCCTCCTCCTCGCTGCCCCAGCCGCCCTCATCGTCGATGTGAGTGCCGCTTATTTTCCTCTTCTTCGCCATCATGCCGCTTAGTTAGTCAGAATCAAGCCGAAGCCGTCGTGGGCCATGTCATCATGCTGCTTTCAGTTATCGCTGCTGGATCATGGACAACGCTGCTACTGTCAGTGCCTGGTGGAGGCCCCAGATGGGCTCGCCGCTTTCCCACAATCTCCTCTTGTTTCACCCGATCCGTCGAGCTTGTTTCGGCCTGCCGCTGGAGATCGCCGGGCGGCCCATCCCGACACCTCCAAAGACCAACCACCACTAGCCCAGCTCGATGCATCGCCAACACGCCGTCTCACTGATGACCATGGTGACCAAATGGTCGCTGAACGCAACTCCGCAAGCATTGCGGTGTACTATGCTGCAAGCGACTAAACACCAATGCGCCGACGTGGCACCATTAACCCATCTACTAATGACACTGTGCTTCTCGACAAACGGGACCCACACCTAATTAATCATGGGCATAGTTAATGAGACTAATTAAACTAACTCGAGTAGCCACTGACGGTGGGCCATGCAACCTGTAGCGATTAGGTTTAACTATAATAAAATATGTTAGCAATTTGACCCACTGACCACTAGGCCTCACCCCCGACTAATTGTTAATTAGTTTAAATAAACTCATAATATTGCCACTGCCTATGACATGTGGTTCTACCTTGACCATCAAAGGTCGACTGTATCACCTAGACAATGACAGATGGCCCCATTCCACCTGTTTCAATCGCTGACCTAGTCCACTTTGATCACGAGTCACATTGATCTGGATCCACCAAATACCGATTGGTGTAATACTGGTGCACTTAACGAAATAGCTATTTAATAATCAATTTAATTAAATACACTAATGTCAAAAATTGATTAAAACTTTGAAAATTAATATAAAATAATCAGAATTCGGATGAAAAATTTGTACATGAAAGTTGCTCGAACGACGAGACGAATCCAACACGCTTCGGTCCACCACAAACATGCAACAACCCACCTCCGTTTATCTCAGAAAATGCAAACACCGAATACTTTTCCGGATGTTTTCCCTTTGCTTGTATCACCTATCCCCTCTAGATTACCCCCGCACCGTATTGCCTTGTTATATTTTGTGTGATGCTTTTTTGCTTTGTATTTACAGCTTTCTTCTCCTCCTCTTCTCCCAGAGACCCCGAGACCGACGCCATTGCTACCAAGATAACTACGTGTGGACGAACCCTCCTTCTCGAAGCCTGTGCAAGCCCCCTTGATCACCGGTGATATTTTATTCCTTCTCTCTACTGCTTGCATTATAGTGTAACATGTTGTCGCTTTCTTGTTAATCTTATTTTGTCTGCATAGCCTATCATTGTTGCTACAATTGTTGATACCTTTACCCGCCATCCTAATGCTTAGTATAGGATGCTAGTGTTCCATCAAGGCCCTACACTCTTGTCCGCCCCGCCATGCTATTATCGGGCCATGATCACTTAGAGAGGTGATCATGGGCATATGCTATATACTTTATAATCGTTACATTACTTATGATACTGTTTGGAGATGGGGGGCAGCAGTGGCTCCATCCTAGTAGAGGTGGGCCTGGTTCCCAACGGCCCCGATCATATTTTAGGATGAGCGATTGCAGGTTGAGACCACCTAGAAGAGAGGTGGGCCCGGCCCGTCGGCGTCATGATACTTCAGCTTAACATGCTTAACGAGATCTTGGTATTTGATTCGAGTGTGGCCACCGCCTATACGCACAACCAACCACGCCGAATGCTTATCGGCACTGACGCCGTGATATCACCGAAGTCTTTTGACGCCATCGGGAGTCGAGCGCCACCGCATTGGACCGAGTAAGCTGCGCTTGTATTAAAAAGTTGGTATCGTAGCCGACTGTCAGGAATCCCCTTCCAAACTCCTTGGCCGGTTGAGTCTAGTCATTGCAAAACTTTTACTAACATGGCTGTGTGGCTTAGGGCCCACGCCGCCAGGTAACATTAGGATCTTTTATTCGTCACACTCGGGACTCGAGCCTCTTCTATTCGGGTTAAATGATTTTGCTAAAACAAAACTAACTTTAGGTTCTCGAAAATACTTTCTCCTGAAGAGCCCTCACTTCGTATGATCGTCACGCACAAGAAGATTCCGGTTACTTACGATGCTCTCGAGTCTTTGTGCCATCGATTTATGCGATTTCCTTCCACCGCCAACCCCTATGAAAACTGCATACACTTGCCATTCATACAATCATTCCCATTGATCTTGTTATTACAAGATGCCCTAAATACCCTCTCGTTGTCCCAAGAATCTTTTGAGCTTACGCTTTGCAGTTCTTACCACATGAATACCCCTATGGATAATTCCTCACACTTCACGAAGATCCGCCATCCCCGCTTGTTCGTGTTTCACAAAAGTCTTCGAAATACTATTCGATCCTCCAAAAATCCTTAGCAGCTCCAAATACTTGTCTGCTTGCATTATGGATGCTTCCCATATGTCTAGCAATATTCATTAGTCTCCTTTGACACAGTCATTTGATCCTATTGTTTCAACATGAGTGCGAATGCACGCAATCATCGGTTTACCCTTTTAAATTATCTTTTCGGCTCAGATGTCATTTTGAACATGAGATGGTTCTCGACCAAACTGTTTGTCGCCGACAGTTCTCCGGGTCTATTCAACTTATTCAGCATTGATCGAGCGTCGCTTCGATCCTTCGATTTGGAATCATAATTCCTTTGCATTTAAGCTTTGAATTATTCGATGATTCCATAACCTGTGTGCATTTACATTCTTTCCTCTTTCGTTGAGTACCGATACTCACATCATATCCTTTGTGGACCATCAAGTCCTTTGTTGATTGTTATCCATAGCTTCCTTCATATTTAATCACCTTGTGAGTTCTTTCCCTGATACATAATGCCTTTGGTAAATTATATCCTCTCCCTTTGTCAAGCATGCTCTGCTTTCGAGCTATTGTTCATTACTCCTGAAGCTCGTGCTATATGTTCCTAAGATGCCCCGATGGGTTGAACCAATGCCTTTCCTAATCTGTGTGAACCCAAAAGATTTAACATGTCATACTCCTCTGGTAATTCACCAGGTAGTTCTTCACCTTCACTTAATTTTAACAGAGTAGTGAGTGAAAGGTTATGCATTGGAGAAGTGGGAGTCGACCTTGAACTTTGTGTTCATGCCCATAGACACGATGTAGATCTTATCATGAAAGCTTCCCTTAAAAAAATTGTCCCATTGGTATAAGTTCATCTTATATCCGAGATTTGGTCTTTTGCAATCGTGGTTTCGACCATATTGTTCTTCTTGATCCCATTTCTTGGACAAGATCAAGTGATTGCCTTCTAAAAATGATTTCACTTGTCCAACCTCTATTCCGCTCTACCTTTGAGTATACCCTCCGATACCTCGAATATCATGGAACTGCATAACTTCTTATGGGTTCTTCATCAATCGTTATTTCACCGATTCCATTTTCCGGGTTCGGGTTGTCGCCAACCGAGAACATGATAAGTGAATCAATTCAAGACCGATTCAATAACTCTAAGTAATCTTCATTGCTTATGAGTTTATTAATCCTTCAAGTCATCGCTAGACTGATCGGCTATGTCATTATCGTGCAACTTTTTAACTGTGCTACGTGGTCCTTCCCGGAGCACAAATTTTGATAGTGAGCTAATCTTACATCGATCTTCCTCGTGATATCATTTCTCCTTGAACAACAAACTTGATTTTGAGTTTGTGTCTTACCCATGGTTCCAATAACCTTTCACTTCATCATTCCTTTAACTTGATGTCATCGTCGATCGATTATATCTTCATGAAATCTCTCGACAACTGTGTCGTGATCATCATCAGCATTCTAAGCTCTTCCAGGATATCAATTGAATTCATGATGAGAAATGCCATCCTTGCCCTTGATGATTTGTGTTATCATCGACCACTTTATTGCCTTCCGTTCAACACAAACTTGTTCGTGTTTGGTGTTATACCTTGAGTTCATTGCTATCCAACAAATGTTCTTCTTTACCTTGGAATATTACCATATTTTATGTCAAGAATGTCATGGGAATTTCACCACGTCTTGAGAATCCTTGATACATAGTGATACTTCTCACCACCACCATTATTTCTTGTTCCCCGTGTTGTTTCTAACGGGAATACCGACAATTGAACTATGATGTGTGAACTCAAAACTTCCAGCAACCCTCTTGCCTTGAAGTGAATGGTCGATAGTTTCATTCTAAGACCTTTTGGTTATTGATTCACCATCCTAACATTGATCGTGCTACTTGGCCCATATTTTGGGTGCACCTTTTCAACCAATGTTTAATTGTCTATGTTTTCCTCGAGCATACATCATTTTATCATTTGATCTGACTAATGTTATCTACTTGTTCACATGATTGTGGAAATCCATCTCTTTGGAAATCTCGATGTATTGTCATTGAGTCCATCAGCCACATCCTCTTCTTCTCCTTGGTTTAATGATGAACTCATGATTCAGAACTTGCTTCCATAATTCATTTCCCGAGGATCTTTGTCGGGTGGTAGGTGCGACATATGCCAACGGGTCGCTAATCATAGTGGGAGCCAATAAGACGTCGTCGGTGCCTGGAACGGATGAGGAAGACATGCACGCCGGCGAATCTTACCAGCTCGGGCTCGGAGATAATCCCCACGCTGCTCGCGGGGTCTCCCATGGTCACTAGATGGACAAGGCTAAGAGGCTCCTTGAGCTGTTCGGTGAGAGGAAGAAGAAGGGCACGGCTAGCTCCCCTTTCCCTATGTGGTGTCTAAAACTCTAAGAGATCAACCCTTTGCATGGGTGCCCTAGGGGTTATATAGGCTACCACACAGGGTACATGGTAATCCGGTGGGCGCGGCCTCTAGTCCGGCTGTCTATACTTTCTGCTCCCGCTGGGTCGGGCCGGGGCCCACGGATCCAGGGTCCCGCCGGCTGCCGGCTTCCTGTCGACAAGTTGGCCCCACCGCTGAGGGCCTTGTGGGGCTGTTGTCAAGGTTCTCAATCTCATGACGAGGGCTTTGCTTGGATAGGTGGTTACAGTCGCCGCTTTAGCGCAATCACCGTGGGCCTCACTCGCCTTGTCTCATTAATGAGGAGAGCTCTAGGAGGCAGGCAAGCCGGGCTATGGGAGGCCGGGTTGAAGCCTGTATTAGGAGGCCGAGCCGCCGCATCTCTCTGACCGGGAGGCCCGCAACACGGTCGCATGATAGTCTGTCAAGGGTGATGTCATGGTCAACATGGCAACAGGCCCCTGACGGGTGATGGCTGCCCCAGACGGCGGCGACTGTAGCCACGCCATGGCCTGGGATGCGTGGCAGTTTCATCGTAGCCACGCCCGCCCTCATCACCGCTATGTGGGTGCAGATTCTGAGGTGCGGCCTGGCCGTCAAGGGGTGGCTTCTGGCTTGAGTCGGCCTGTGGCTGCCACGTGAGTCGGGCCCGGTAGCCGGGCTCCTTGAAGTCGGCCTCTTGTGGCCTTCCCATCAGAGTCTAGGGGCCGCCTCCTCGACAAAGGCCGAGGGCGCAGCCGGCCGGGAAGGCGGCCCACTGCCTTGATGGTTTGATTGGCTTGTAATTTTTCGAAGTCCTGTGGGGAGCCGCTAGGCTACCCGTGGTCATTTACTCCGACAGAGTTCAAGCTGATTGAGCTTCGAGGTTGAAAGGAAGACGAGAAGCTCAATCAGCTTCCTATCTCGAGGAGCCGCAGCTAGGAGCCGCCTTGAATGGGTGCGTTGCCTTGGAAGCTCCACAGCTAGGAGGAGAGAACGCGAGCCGACTTGGCGCTGGCCGATCGCGGTTACTGCGCGCCACGTACGTAGCGTTTCAAACCCCACGCCTTGCCGGGACGCTGTCGCAGGCGGTGCCCACCAAACATACGCCGCCCACGCCATGATCCTCTCGCGCCTAAATGGACGCTTGCTTCCCGCCGCGACGGTTTCATCACGATGGGCGCAATAATGCGGACGGGGAGGGCGCGAATCACCTCCCCCATGCCGCCCTGGGCCCGCCCAACCTATAAGTAGGGGAGGAGGAGCGGCGAGGCTCGTGACGCCTCGCCTCTCCTTCCTTCTAGTTCCTTCGCTTCGCTGGCCAGCAGCCGCACTTCACCATCGCGGCTGTTCCGCCGCGAACTATCTTGCTCGCCGCGGTTCCTCCGCTGCATGGCCTGTGCTCCGCCGGGCCGCTCTCTCATTCCTCTTGTTCCCATGGCGCTTATCGAGCTCGTGGGATGGCTCCAACGTCCATGAAGACCACATCGATTGGGTCAAGACGCCGGCGGTTGTCGGGCGACCTCGTGAAGACTCCGCCCCGAGGGCGGAGATTTGGCCGCGCCGAGGAGGGTGATGGTCATCTTCCACAGACGCCTCGCTGCTGCCTCGGCCCCGGCGAGCGGGTTCTTCTGCCTTCATCGACTTCTACAATCTCCAACAGATCAACTCACCCCAACACGGTGATGTTGCTGGGTTGCCCTTCACACCCTCGAAGGAAGTTTCTAGGAGTGCTCCCACCCTTGAGCTCTTTTGGGGAGTTCTTCCAAAGGTAAGTCGGCACTGCTCCGGTGGTGCCGCCCATGGGCGCCTTTCATCGCCAAGCGAGGTCGACAACCCTTTCCGCTTATCCCGCTGATCCAGGTGAAGCTCGGGCAGATCGTGATTATTGCAGAAGAACGCCGCCTTGGGCGATTACCTCAATCGCGGGCCACGAAGCCGCCCGCCACTCGGGAGGCAGCCGCCTTGGTCCTTCCGAGCCCTGGCCGCTTCCTCCTTGCCGAACGCCATCACCCGCTCCGTGATGGTCCAATCGGAGGGTTGGTTGGGGCCGACCTCGTGCCGCCGGAGTGCCGGTGCTCCCGCTCAAAGCGGCCGCACATGATTCGCCGATGAGCGCCGCTTTGACCCATGCCGGGCTGAGCACTGGAGAGATGCCTCGTGATTTGTATCTTCATATGGTGAATTACATCTCCAATCGCAAACTCATGAAGAGTGGCAGTACGGCAAGACGCCGTATTTCGGGCTGATCCCCGCATGTGGTGAGTTTTCCTTACTTTCTTCTTCTTTTGTTGCCGGGTTCATATGGCCGACTCTTGACTAGTCGGCTTTGTCTTTGAGCAGCCCTTCTTCGACCGGGCGCCGGGGCCGCAGGGTCGGAGCGCAGCTTATGGCCGACCGCACCGTGACTCGACCCTCGGCGACCCGGATCGGGCGCCGCCATGGACGACGCCGTAGTCGGAGCCGGCGGAGAGGCGAGCCCGAGCTCACGGTCGCTTCGTGGACTGGTCGGATGATGACGTGTCGAGGCCATCCCACGCCACCACTGGGCGGTTGATCGCTACATGGGGCCTTCCGCGCTTAATCGCCGGGCGGCGCGAAAAGCTGGCCGGGCTGGTCTCTTCGGTACGCGTTAAGAAACCCAAGAGTTCGCTGGCGTACCAAGCGACGAGGCGGCCGCGAAGCGCCCCGCTTCCAAGGTGGTGAAGCCCGCTGGTGGTCTCGGTGTAAGTAAGGCGCCTTGTACTTTTGTTGTCTTCTTGCTGATGCTCATCTAAGCCGTCTTCTTGATTTTTTGAACAGGCACCGCTTCTTGAGCCGGGTTGACGCCATTAGCGTCGACCGGGACGGAGGGTTCGAGTTCGCCGTGATGGATCCCCGCCACCCTCATGGACGAACGGAGCAGAACGCGCGGAGGCGCGGGAGGAGCGGAAGCGGAGCGGAGGGCCATCCAGAGGCGCAGCAAGAAGCCGAGGCGCAGTCAAGCGATGGCTAAGGCCTGGAAGCGGAAGCCACGATCGAGAGGAGGCGGAGCTCTTCCGCAATCAGCCTCCGGCAGCCGGCCATTCTTCGCACCGTGGCTCTCGATATCCCCTGCCTCCTCACGGAGGAAGCCGACGCGACGAGCGGTGATGGAGAGGAGGGAGGACGACGTGATTCATCTCCGGGAGGGCCCAGCCGGGCGCCATCGAGCGGCCAAGGAGCCGACTGCACAAGGCCTCGAACAGCCGCCCGAGCAGTCGCCGGCGGCGGATCTGTGGTGCAGCCGCTTTGCCGCTGCTGCCGAAAGCTCCGGCGCCGGAGCCGCAGAGACTGCGGCGCCGTATCAATGGCTCAGACTTGAGGTTGCTGCTAGCATCGCCCGGTGGACGCCAGCGTATGGACGACCGAGCTGAATGTGGCGGGCGAGAGGTCCGACGCCGCTTGACTCAAGCCGCCACAGAATGGTACACCCAGGAGTTCCTCGCTACGCGCGCGGTCATCCGGGTGAGTCTTCTGGCCTTGGTCGATTTCTTTTTTGATTTCTTCCGTGGCGGCAATCTTGTTCTATTTTTGCACTGGCCTGATTTTTGAGTATCACAATTCGCGGCGGTCGCCTTTAACTCCTGTGCCCGTGGAGTGAGCCAAAAGCGCCGACCCACGAATAGCTGGAGGAGTACTTGCTTTTATCTCATGTGGGGCCACAGCGCACTCCATCAAGTGTAGTCCCCGAGATTCGGGCCGACCGCCGAGCACGGGTCGGATCTTCCCCACGACTTCTTCCTTATCGCTTTCCTTTTCTCCATGCTTGCAGAGACTAATGCTGACTTGAGGGAGTAGCTCGGCGGGACCTAGACCGCCCTTTGCGCCAAGGAGGCTGAGTGCGGCGCCTTGGCCTAGGAACGCGACCGCCCGCCAAGAGACTATCCGACCAGGAGGAGAACCATAAGGCGGCCCAAGAAGGCGCAGATAGCGCCGCCTCAAGGCCGGTTTCGAGACCTGAAGTGCGCCGGGTGAAGTGAGGCATGCCGAGGAGGGCTATGGACGGTTGAGGATCCGATCGACGGAAGCCGCCTTCCTTTTCACCCCTTCGCCTTTCTCCTTGCCCTCTTGTCCATCTTCCGATTTTGCGTTGTTTCTTTGCTCTTCACGCTAGACATTCCTCGTTACTCCGCTGCCAGCCAATCGAGGCCCATCACAGACACGCCGCAAGCGGGGTTGAGATCGCGCCAGACGCCACCGGACGCTTGAGGAGCAACTTTGCGATCCAGTTCGGCCACCAAGCCACCGCATGCTCCGCTCGGCCAAAGATGTCGGGCGCAAGTGTTGGCTGCCTGCCCGGGCGAGGTGATTCTCGCATTCTCAATGGACTGCCAATGGCCGAGGTTGCGGGTTGGCCGCCGAGGCTCGGAAGGCTTCCGCCGCTGGGTCCGGGCCGCGGGCGCCGGAGTTCGTCTGCCTGGTATCTGGCTGAGCTTGCGCCACCGAGGCACTTGGAGGCAGAGGCCGACGAGGAGTCGGTGGGCGGTGGCGGCATCCAAAGACGTCACACGTTGAGCACACTGGACACCAGCATTTTGTTTCAAGTGAATGACAATGGTGTCACCCAAATTGGAGGAATGGTTCGGGCTGAACCAAGTGGAAGGCGAGGACTGGCGGAGGAGATTGCCCAATGACGGTCAAGACTAAGAAGAGGAGGGCGAAGACGCCAGGCTCCAACGGGCGGGCCACCAGCCACCACCTCGACATGCCTCCAAGCACGAGGTGGCTGCAGGCGAGCGCCGCCGCCTGGGTTGTGGATGATCAGCCGAGACTCGCCAGCCGGCCCACCTCCCGCCAAGATCGCCGCCTCAATGACCGGCCTGACCACTGTTGTTCCCTGGCTGATCCGCCGCCTCGCCTGTTGTCTTTGAACATCTTTTTATTAAATTTTATGCAGTTCCACCCACTGGGGTGTATTCAAACTATGTTGAATGCCGGCCTTCAAGGCTTTGTGTAAATATAATTATGCATGTGTTTGGCTTCCATTCAATTTGCTTTTATCCTTGGTTGTTTCACGCCTTCCCTTGATTACTTTCACTTTAAATACCGGCTCAAATTCTGTGGTCGGGAGGAACTTGTCTATTTGTGGGAAGGCAACTACTTGAGCTTTCTTGGATTGTGGCAGGTGGAATGAAATGGCCTACCGGGTTACTTTGGCAGCCGGCCTAATGGGGAGGAAGCCTTGTTATATAAGTTCGTTAGTCCTTAGCCGTCAGGTGGGCATCCTTTTCCTGCCTTTGACTCTGCCACCCGGACATCGGGTTCTTCGAGCTGCGGCTTTGACAAGAGAGGGCTTGGGTGTCGCACACTACTTGTCTCGACCTGCAGTGGAACTTTGAATATAACTCATATGGTCACCCCGCCGATTAGTCAAACCCGGTGCGGGACGAGGAGAAAAGTGTGATGACAAAATCATAAGCATGATACTGCCATTCATAGATAGCAGGGTGCCCTCGAGTGCTCCTTGGGGCCCATTGTCTCATACTTAGTACAAAAGGTAGCGTGATACATAACGCATTTTAATCAGAAATCTTCAAGGAGGTTACGCTCCATGGTCGCTCCACTCCTTGCCGTAATCATCTCTTTCGTGCTTTCGCTTCAGGCGCCGATTAGGTAGTAGGAGTCGCTTCCAATGCTCGATGATGAAGGGACCTTCCTAAGGGTTTAGAGCTTGTGCATTTCATTGTCACTGGATCAGCCGGAGCACAAGGTCGCCTCTTGAAAGGATCTGGCTTGATCTTCGGCTATGGTAGAGCGAAACCCCGCCGGTAGATGGCGGATCGGGTCGAGGGCTAACAGTCGGCTTTCTTCCGAAGAGGTCGATGCCGCTTCTCGTGCTTCTTTGGCCTCAGTCGCAGGTTACATGGTCACCCGAGGCTAGTCGAACTCGGCGTCGCTGGGGATGATGCCTCGCACCATATACAAGGAAGAAAGGGGAAGCCGCTTGACTTGTTTGGGTAGTGCGCAGACTCCAGAGGATAGTCGGCAGCTCGTCGAGTCAACAGCCGCCGACGCCTCCAAATGCACGACCAGCCGGGCTTGATGTCGAAAGGATGAGGCCTGGTTCGCTTCAACTTGGCTGTTTGATCGCTGGTGGGCAATGGACGCTAGGTCCAAAGTGATGCCCTGCGCCACGCAGGTAAACGCGTTAATGCTCCCTTTGGCAAAATTCGTGTCTTGTCGGTGATGATGCTGTGGCACGCCGCATCGAGTTGTAATGTGCGGCGAATGTCATGACAATGGGTCTGTCACTTCTTAATCGGCTTGCTTCGATCCACTTGTAAATTTATCCAGACTTACGCAAGTGTGTCATGCCGCCACAGGTCAGCCTTGAATGGGCCCACCATGTCCATTCCCTGCATTTACAAAAGGCCGTGAGGGAATGGTCTGAGTGCAAGCCAAGAAAAAGCCGCTTGAGTCAAGACTTGGCAGCTTTTGCATGCTTGACCAACTCCTTGGCGCCGTCCAAGGCAATGGCCAAAGAATCCATGGTGAAAGCTTTGGCAACGAGGGATCTTGAGGCTATGGTGGCCGATTCGCTTTGGAGAATATCTTTGAGGATTGCTATGCCTTTTCTCGGCTCGACGGCCGGAAGACTCTGATCATGGCCTCACGAGCTCATAGCGAGATTGTATATGCTCCGCTCGGTGTTGACTTGTCTTGTCATGATCTCGTCACCGGCACTCGCTTACAGGAAGTTGAGGATGGCTGAGCCCATGATGGAGTTAGACTTCTTCATAGCCAACATGGCTACTCACTGCAACCTGGCGGTGGCTGGGTGGTGAAGAGCTGAATTGGCCATCACTGCGGTGTTGATGTAGTCTCGGCCGACCATCAGAGTCCCCGGGTCGGGTTCAAGTCCCTAGGCCGGGTGCGACTATGGAGTCCCGTCGCCCCATCGAAAACCCCGTCACTTGCTATTCCCTGCCGATCCGCCGCGCTGGGTTAGCGGCATGAAGATGGAGTCGGATTCGAGACGGCCTGATAGACGGCTTTGAGGAGGCATTGAGAGACGCCGTTGGTATAGCTTTGTCGGGTTGAGCCTATTCGCGCTGTGGCATCTCGCTGCTCGTTGTTTGTGATGTGGCACGGAGGAACTCGATCCTTCGGCAACCCGCTGATTTGCGAAGCGGTAGTGAAGCCCATGTTTGCGCCCTGGCGCCCCAGTCACCGGATGACCGCTGACCACTAAATCCGAAGTCGCCATAGCATGTGATCCGCGGATGCCGAGTTTCTTGGCTAGCCGGAAACCGTGGTATGAGCGCCGTACTCGCCACGCGTTGTTGGAGGTGGTAAAGGAATTTGCAACGGTATCTGAGTTTGTTTTGGGAGAGGTGAGGACGATGTCGCTCCAAGCCGGGCGCATCTTGGACCCGCCAAGTGCATCCGCCAATGAGTGGAGTCGGGAGTCCGGGCAGTATCGTCTCGGCCCGCCGACGAGGAAGTCGCCAATGCTTGGGACTTGATGGTCGCGAGGCTGGTGAAGATCGTAAGGAGCCAGCTCATGGCTCTATTTTTGCACCCCACGGCATGCCCCTGCTGCCTATGATCTCATGAATGGGCTGCGTGTATACCGTGATGGAGTGCCTTGAAAGTAGGGCTTTTTAGCTTGGCGGTGAAGTACACGCCATAGAACATCTCTCGTAATGCGGGTAGTTCCGCTGAGGATAGTTGTCGGCGCTTCGGGAACGGGGTCCCTGCATTCTTTCTCGCTCATGCCTCGCGCGGGTTTCAAAGGGGGCCCATCACGCCCATCTTCATCAACACGAATCAAGACCTCGCGAGGGGCCAGATTTTCGCAAGTGCGGGGACGATGTGGAGTTTCCTGTGCACGGCCTCATCAGGTCGGGCTCGTGAGGAGGCAGAGATCAAGGCGGGTATCTCACGAGGTGCTCATGACGCAAGTCAGATTTACCAAGGGCGCCAAAGGGATGCTTAGCTCACAGAAATCCTCCTTTCCCTTTGGTGCAAAGGAAGCAAGCGCAGACGAGAGCATCGCTAAAAGGCGCCCATTTCGTGCACGAGACCAAGACCAGTCCAACGGCAGAAGGAAGTCATTAGGAGCCCAGTTGCCACCACCGAGCCTTCGACAAAGCGAGGACCAACTTTAGTCAGATAATTGTACCATATGTTCCCTTCAAATGGCCAATTGTTGGCCACCTTCCGGCCATTATTATTTGGGAAGAGGCTCAGGGCCTCTGCTTATAATAGGACTAGCCACCATGTTGTAGGGATATAGATTCACTTGGAGGAAGATAGCAAGAGAACAAACGAGAGAGATAGAGAGAGGCGATGAACTCCCTAGCAACATCGCACCAGCCAAGAATGTAATTCCCGAGGTTGTTCTTCCTTGTATTGTTCATCACCATCAGCCCAAGAGGCAATCCACCACACCACAAACTAGAGTAGGTATTACACCACAGGTTCAACTAGTATAAACCCCGTGGTCTCTTGTGTCGTCTTCGAGTTTAGGATCCAAGCCGAGGCGAAGGGGTGCGTGGTAGAAGGCGAGATTCTCCAGACACACCCCAAGTTCAACCTCAAGGGTTTAACTCAAATCACATTTGGCGCGCTGTAGGGGCGCTGGTGATTCGCTCTTCCACGCTCGTTCTCCGCTTCACCACCGTGACTATGTTCGGGACGCTGCTGGCTCTGGTGCTGAAGCCGGCTGCCGCTTCAAGGCTTGCAGACTGCTCCCCTGCTGGCGGGCGCCGTTGCTTCCCTTTATCGCCGCCACACGTTGCCACCGGGTCACGCGGGAACGAAAAGCAGTTAGCATCGCCTCATGATCTCTTCTCAGGAGGCAAGACGGCCGCATCGCTACCCCTCAGTTCCGGGTCAAGTTTCGCCTTCGCGCTTGCTCACAAGGCCATGGAGGCTCGAAGGCCATCGCGCAAACGAGCTCGCGCCACTGCCTCCTCGACGACGTCACGGCAGAGTGGCTCGACTGCTGTCAGCCAGCTCGTCTGCCGCTGGGGCTCTCACGTCAGGCTCCTCCGCCCCACAGACCGAACCGCTGCCTCACAAAGGCTACAAGCTCCGGGCGCCTGCCGCCTTCCCCCAAGAAGGCGCCTGCCCCACGGGCGCAGGGTCTCGGGCGGAACTCACCTGTCTGGCGCCAACAAGGCAGAGAGCAGAGCCGCCGAGGTCCTCGCCTGCAAGAAGCCACCAGTGTTCCCTCGCTTCCAAAATTGCCGCCGACCACGCCTCAAGCCCTGCACGTCAAGACCCTTTAGCCGAAGCCCCAACATCAGAAAGACGGGACCCGCAAGACCAGCTCTTCATCATCCACAGGCCTCCTGTACACAAAGAAGTCAGCCGAGCCTTTCACCCCCGAAGGCGCTGTCAAGGGGTCTGCAATCTAAGCCGACCTGCTCGCCATGACGGTATGGTCGACCCGCAGAGTTCCACCAGCCTCACCAAGCTAGGCATCGCTTTCAATGGAGACGCAGAAGGTCGCATGTAACTGGTTTCCCATGGCGCTTAAAGACGGGGTCGCACTGCTCCTGAACCTGGGCCCCAGCATCTCCTCCGACGAGATGAGTACCCGCCTATCGCCAACTTCAAGGTATCATGATGCCACCCTTGGAGCTATATGTCAGATCAAGCAGCAACCAGAGACTTCGATGAAGTACATCCAGCGCTTGCTAACAATGCAGTACGCCAAGATTAAGGTGACCGAGGATGCCATCATCTCCGCCTTTCTCCGACCTGCAAAGCGATTGCCAAGATGAAGGAGGAGCCTAACATGCATGAAGATCTGTGGCACTTCCTTGAGCCGTTCAACTTAGGCCTGCGCGCCAGTCGAGGAAGGGCGCCTCCTCCTCGGCTGCCAGTCATGTAATTCGTAAGAAGAAACCCAAGGCCAAGCACGGAAGTTTAAGGGGCTGCCGTGCTCGTGCAGAAATGACACCAAGCGGGCGCAGATCATTCGAGTCTCTAAGGGCGGCTTGCATCACAGGTACCACTTCACCTCCACACCCACAACACCAGCGAATAAGAACTCCCGAGTCGTGCGAGAAGGGAGGATCTTCGACGCCCCGACCGTAGCTGACCGGGCTACGGCCGAGGAGGAGGATAAACGCGACTGGAAGATCATGCCCCAAGGATGGCGCTGCACTAACCTCATGCAGGATCATTGCAAGACTCCGTTCGCGAGGCAGGCCGAGATCAGCCTCGCGAGGATCGCCCGCAAGGCAACGCGCAGCCTCCCTCCTCTTGCCAATTGAGCCAAGGAGAAATGAAGACCATCATCGCGATGAGGGGGGCGGGCTTCCATGATATGCTACGTGTCGCCTTGATCCTAGGGCGGAGCCTGCAATCTCAATGATCTTTCATGCAGTTCGCCTGAAGGAATGCAGTCCTCCTGCTTGTGTTTACACTTAATGGGTCAATCAATCACATCATTCTCCTAATGATGTGATCCCGTTAATCAAATGACAACTCATGTATATGGTTAGGAAACATAACCATCTTTGATCAACGAGCTAGTCAAGTAGAGGCATACTAGTGACACTCGCTTGTCTATGTATTCACACATGTATTATGTTTCCGGTTAATACAATTCTAGCATGAATAATAAACATTTATCATGATATAAGGAAATAAATAATAAATTTATTATTGCCTCTAGGCATATTTCCTTCAAAAGGAACAACGTATGTTGTTATATGGCTCGAACCGACAAAGATATTCGTAGAATATGTAGAACCAATATGAGCATCCGTGTTCCTTATTGGTTATCGACCAGATGAGTGTGACGCCCGGATAATTAAAACTACAGTAAATTCCTTTATATCGATGCACATCACTTCGATTACTATTACTAATCTTCGCGTTAGTTTGAAACCGATTCAAATTCAAATTAAATCAAGCAAACAATAAAAGTTTTCAAATACTAAACTAAAATGTTCGTGAGTGAGAAAAATATAGGTATTATGTATAGAAACCATTAATTTTTATAAAATGTTTAAAATGCTCAAATGGGAATGAAACAAGAAGATAACCAATTTAATAAATGCCTTTTATTAATTATAAAATGTTAAACTATTTTATTTTGGGATCAAAATTTTGTGGCATTGCTAATTTTTGAATGTGAATTATGGGGAGAAGTTTCCTATTTACTAAACGTATTTATATTTAAGCAAGTACAAAACATAACAAATAAAAGGAATGTAAAAATGGAAAAACTAAAAAAGGTAAACAACAGCCTTTCTATGGCTAATCGATCTCGACTCCAAAGAAAGCCGCCCAAATGGTAGTCGGCCCACCTCACTGCCTATAATTACCCCACCCCGTGAACCCTAATCTAACTCCCCACTTCCTCGACCATCGCCCTCTCCACTCCTCGATGGGGATCGTACCACGGGCTACCTCGCCCGAGCCACCTCGCCGCCTTCCTTCTTGCCGGTCGCCCCGACATCCTCGCCACCACCCTCCTCAAGGCTTCTCTGCTCGATCCCGTTCGATTTGGGAGGCAGCCCCACGTCACCATCTGACGCTGGCCGGCGCCTGACATGCCCATTGCCGCTAAATCAGCGCCTTCGCTGCCTACTTCAGCCGGGGCCGCCTCCTCCTCGCTGCCCCAGCCGCCCTCATCGTCGATGTGAGTGCCGCTTATTTTCCTCTTCTTCGCCATCATGCCGCTTAGTTAGTCAGAATCAAGCCGAAGCCGTCGTGGGCCATGTCATCATGCTGCTTTCAGTTATCGCTGCTGGATCATGGACAACGCTGCTACTGTCAGTGCCTGGTGGAGGCCCCAGATGGGCTCGCCGCTTTCCCACAATCTCCTCTTGTTTCACCCGATCCGTCGAGCTTGTTTCGGCCTGCCGCTGGAGATCGCCGGGCGGCCCATCCCGACACCTCCAAAGACCAACCACCACTAGCCCAGCTCGATGCATCGCCAACACGCCGTCTCACTGATGACCATGGTGACCAAATGGTCGCTGAACGCAACTCCGCAAGCATTGCGGTGTACTATGCTGCAAGCGACTAAACACCAATGCGCCGACGTGGCACCATTAACCCATCTACTAATGACACTGTGCTTCTCGACAAACGGGACCCACACCTAATTAATCATGGGCATAGTTAATGAGACTAATTAAACTAACTCGAGTAGCCACTGACGGTGGGCCATGCAACCTGTAGCGATTAGGTTTAACTATAATAAAATATGTTAGCAATTTGACCCACTGACCACTAGGCCTCACCCCCGACTAATTGTTAATTAGTTTAAATAAACTCATAATATTGCCACTGCCTATGACATGTGGTTCTACCTTGACCATCAAAGGTCGACTGTATCACCTAGACAATGACAGATGGCCCCATTCCACCTGTTTCAATCGCTGACCTAGTCCACTTTGATCACGAGTCACATTGATCTGGATCCACCAAATACCGATTGGTGTAATACTGGTGCACTTAACGAAATAGCTATTTAATAATCAATTTAATTAAATACACTAATGTCAAAAATTGATTAAAACTTTGAAAATTAATATAAAATAATCAGAATTCGGATGAAAAATTTGTACATGAAAGTTGCTCGAACGACGAGACGAATCCAACACGCTTCGGTCCACCACAAACATGCAACAACCCACCTCCGTTTATCTCAGAAAATGCAAACACCGAATACTTTTCCGGATGTTTTCCCTTTGCTTGTATCACCTATCCCCTCTAGATTACCCCCGCACCGTATTGCCTTGTTATATTTTGTGTGATGCTTTTTTGCTTTGTATTTACAGCTTTCTTCTCCTCCTCTTCTCCCAGAGACCCCGAGACCGACGCCATTGCTACCAAGATAACTACGTGTGGACGAACCCTCCTTCTCGAAGCCTGTGCAAGCCCCCTTGATCACCGGTGATATTTTATTCCTTCTCTCTACTGCTTGCATTATAGTGTAACATGTTGTCGCTTTCTTGTTAATCTTATTTTGTCTGCATAGCCTATCATTGTTGCTACAATTGTTGATACCTTTACCCGCCATCCTAATGCTTAGTATAGGATGCTAGTGTTCCATCAAGGCCCTACACTCTTGTCCGCCCCGCCATGCTATTATCGGGCCATGATCACTTAGAGAGGTGATCATGGGCATATGCTATATACTTTATAATCGTTACATTACTTATGATACTGTTTGGAGATGGGGGGCAGCAGTGGCTCCATCCTAGTAGAGGTGGGCCTGGTTCCCAACGGCCCCGATCATATTTTAGGATGAGCGATTGCAGGTTGAGACCACCTAGAAGAGAGGTGGGCCCGGCCCGTCGGCGTCATGATACTTCAGCTTAACATGCTTAACGAGATCTTGGTATTTGATTCGAGTGTGGCCACCGCCTATACGCACAACCAACCACGCCGAATGCTTATCGGCACTGACGCCGTGATATCACCGAAGTCTTTTGACGCCATCGGGAGTCGAGCGCCACCGCATTGGACCGAGTAAGCTGCGCTTGTATTAAAAAGTTGGTATCGTAGCCGACTGTCAGGAATCCCCTTCCAAACTCCTTGGCCGGTTGAGTCTAGTCATTGCAAAACTTTTACTAACATGGCTGTGTGGCTTAGGGCCCACGCCGCCAGGTAACATTAGGATCTTTTATTCGTCACACTCGGGACTCGAGCCTCTTCTATTCGGGTTAAATGATTTTGCTAAAACAAAACTAACTTTAGGTTCTCGAAAATACTTTCTCCTGAAGAGCCCTCACTTCGTATGATCGTCACGCACAAGAAGATTCCGGTTACTTACGATGCTCTCGAGTCTTTGTGCCATCGATTTATGCGATTTCCTTCCACCGCCAACCCCTATGAAAACTGCATACACTTGCCATTCATACAATCATTCCCATTGATCTTGTTATTACAAGATGCCCTAAATACCCTCTCGTTGTCCCAAGAATCTTTTGAGCTTACGCTTTGCAGTTCTTACCACATGAATACCCCTATGGATAATTCCTCACACTTCACGAAGATCCGCCATCCCCGCTTGTTCGTGTTTCACAAAAGTCTTCGAAATACTATTCGATCCTCCAAAAATCCTTAGCAGCTCCAAATACTTGTCTGCTTGCATTATGGATGCTTCCCATATGTCTAGCAATATTCATTAGTCTCCTTTGACACAGTCATTTGATCCTATTGTTTCAACATGAGTGCGAATGCACGCAATCATCGGTTTACCCTTTTAAATTATCTTTTCGCTCAGATGTCATTTTGAACATGAGATGGTTTCTCGACCAAACTGTTTGTCGCCGACAGTTCTCCGGGTCTATTCAACTTATTCAGCATTGATCGAGCGTCGCTTCGATCCTTCGATTTGGAATCATAATTCCTTTGCATTTAAGCTTTGAATTATTCGATGATTCCATAACCTGTGTGCATTTACATTCTTTCCTCTTTGGTTGAGTACCGATACTCACATCATATCCTTTGTGGACCATCAAGTCCTTTGTTGATTGTTATCCATAGCTTCCTTCATATTTAATCACCTTGTGAGTTCTTTCCCGATACATAATGCCTTTGTAAATTATATCCTCTCCCTTGTCAAGCATGCTCGCTTTCGAGCTATTGTTCATTACTCCTGAAGCTCGTGCTATATGTTCCTAAGATGCCCCGATGGGTTGAACCAATGCCTTTCCTAATCTGTGTGAACCCAAAAGATTTAACATGTCATACTCCTCTGGTAATTCACCAGGTAGTTCTTCACCTTCACTTAATTTTAACAGAGTAGTGAGTGAAAGGTTATGCATTGGAGAAGTGGGAGTCGACCTTGAACTTTGTGTTCATGCCCATAGACACGATGTAGATCTTATCATGAAAGCTTCCCTTAAAAAAATTGTCCCATTGGTATAAGTTCATCTTATATCCGATTTGGTCTTTTGCAATCGTGGTTTCGACCATATTGTTCTTCTTGATCCCATTTCTTGGACAAGATCAAGTGATTGCCTTCTAAAATGATTTCACTTGTCCAACCTCTATTCCGCTTCTACCTTTGAGTATACCCTCCGATACCTCGAATATCATGGAACTGCATAACTTCTTATGGGTTCTTCATCAATCGTTATTTCACCGATTCCATTTTCCGGGTTCGGGTTGTCGCCAACCGAGAACATGATAAGTGAATCAATTCAAGACCGATTCAATAACTCTAAGTAATCTTCATTGCTTATGAGTTTATTAATCCTTCAAGTCATCGCTAGACTGATCGGCTATGTCATTATCGTGTAACTTTTAACTGTGCTACGTGGTCCTTCCCGGAGCACAAATTTTGATAGTGAGCTAATCTTACATCGATCTTCCTCGTGATATCATTTCTCCTTGAACAACAAACTTGATTTTGAGTTTGTGTCTTACCCATGGTTCCAATAACCTTTCACTTCATCATTCCTTTAACTTGATGTCATCGTCGATCGATTATATCTTCATGAAATCTCTCGACAACTGTGTCGTGATCATCATCAGCATTCTAAGCTCTTCCAGGATATCAATTGAATTCATGATGAGAAATGCCATCCTTGCCCTTGATGATTTGTGTTATCATCGACCACTTTATTGCCTTCCGTTCAACACAAACTTGTTCGTGTTTGGTGTTATACCTTGAGTTCATTGCTATCCAACAAATGTTCTTCTTTACCTTGGAATATTACCATATTTTATGTCAAGAATGTCATGGGAATTTCACCACGTCTTGAGAATCCTTGATACATAGTGATACTTCTCACCACCACCATTATTTCTTGTTCCCCGTGTTGTTTCTAACGGGAATACCGACAATTGAACTATGATGTGTGAACTCAAAACTTCCAGCAACCCTCTTGCCTTGAAGTGAATGGTCGATAGTTTCATTCTAAGACCTTTTGGTTATTGATTCACCATCCTAACATTGATCGTGCTACTTGGCCCATATTTTGGGTGCACCTTTTCAACCAATGTTTAATTGTCTATGTTTTCCTCGAGCATACATCATTTTATCATTTGATCTGACTAATGTTATCTACTTGTTCACATGATTGTGGAAATCCATCTCTTTGGAAATCTCGATGTATTGTCATTGAGTCCATCAGCCACATCCTCTTCTTCTCCTTGGTTTAATGATGAACTCATGATTCATAACTTGCTTCCATAATTCATTTCCCGAGGATCTTTGTCGGGTGGTAGGTGCTTATATGCCAACGGGTCGCTAATCATAGTGGGAGCCAATAAGACGTCGTCGGTGCCTGGAACGGATGAGGAAGACATGCACGCCGGCGAATCTTACCAGCTCGGGCTCGGAGATAATCCCCACGCTGCTCGCGGGGTCTCCCATGGTCACTAGATGGACAAGGCTAAGAGGCTCCTTGAGCTGTTCGGTGAGAGGAAGAAGAAGGGCACGGCTAGCTCCCCTTTCCCTATGTGGTGTCTAAAACTCTAAGAGATCAACCCTTTGCATGGGTGCCCTAGGGGTTATATAGGCTACCACACAGGGTACATGGTAATCCGGTGGGCGCGGCCTCTAGTCCGGCTGTCTATACTTTCTGCTCCCGCTGGGTCGGGCCGGGGCCCACGGATCCAGGGTCCCGCCGGCTGCCGGCTTCCTGTCGACAAGTTGGCCCCACCGCTGAGGGCCTTGTGGGGCTGTTGTCAAGGTTCTCAATCTCATGACGAGGGCTTTGCTTGGATAGGTGGTTACAGTCGCCGCTTTAGCGCAATCACCGTGGGCCTCACTCGCCTTGTCTCATTAATGAGGAGAGCTCTAGGAGGCAGGCAAGCCGGGCTATGGGAGGCCGGGTTGAAGCCTGTATTAGGAGGCCGAGCCGCCGCATCTCTCTGACCGGGAGGCCCGCAACACGGTCGCATGATAGTCTGTCAAGGGTGATGTCATGGTCAACATGGCAACAGGCCCCTGACGGGTGATGGCTGCCCCAGACGGCGGCGACTGTAGCCACGCCATGGCCTGGGATGCGTGGCAGTTTCATCGTAGCCACGCCCGCCCTCATCACCGCTATGTGGGTGCAGATTCTGAGGTGCGGCCTGGCCGTCAAGGGGTGGCTTCTGGCTTGAGTCGGCCTGTGGCTGCCACGTGAGTCGGGCCCGGTAGCCGGGCTCCTTGAAGTCGGCCTCTTGTGGCCTTCCCATCAGAGTCTAGGGGCCGCCTCCTCGACAAAGGCCGAGGGCGCAGCCGGCCGGGAAGGCGGCCCACTGCCTTGATGGTTTGATTGGCTTGTAATTTTTCGAAGTCCTGTGGGGAGCCGCTAGGCTACCCGTGGTCATTTACTCCGACAGAGTTCAAGCTGATTGAGCTTCGAGGTTGAAAGGAAGACGAGAAGCTCAATCAGCTTCCTATCTCGAGGAGCCGGCAGCTAGGAGCCGGCCTTGAATGGGTGCGTCGTCTTCGGGAAGCTCCACAGCTAGGAGGAGAGAACGCGAGCCGACTTGGCGCTGGCCGATCGCGGTTACTGCGCGCCACGTACGTAGCGTTTCAAACCCCACGCCTTGCCGGGACGCTGTCGCAGGCGGTGCCCACCAAACATACGCCGCCCACGCCATGATCCTCTCGCGCCTAAATGGACGCTTGCTTCCCGCCGCGACGGTTTCATCACGATGGGCGCAATAATGCGGACGGGGAGGGCGCGAATCACCTCCCCCATGCCGCCCTGGGCCCGCCCAACCTATAAGTAGGGGAGGAGGAGCGGCGAGGCTCGTGACGCCTCGCCTCTCCTTCCTTCTAGTTCCTTCGCTTCGCTGGCCAGCAGCCGCACTTCACCATCGCGGCTGTTCCGCCGCGAACTATCTTGCTCGCCGCGGTTCCTCCGCTGCATGGCCTGTGCTCCGCCGGGCCGCTCTCTCATTCCTCTTGTTCCCATGGCGCTTATCGAGCTCGTGGGATGGCTCCAACGTCCATGAAGACCACATCGATTGGGTCAAGACGCCGGCGGTTGTCGGGCGACCTCGTGAAGACTCCGCCCCGAGGGCGGAGATTTGGCCGCGCCGAGGAGGGTGATGGTCATCTTCCACAGACGCCTCGCTGCTGCCTCGGCCCCGGCGAGCGGGTTCTTCTGCCTTCATCGACTTCTACAATCTCCAACAGATCAACTCACCCCAACACGGTGATGTTGCTGGGTTGCCCTTCACACCCTCGAAGGAAGTTTCTAGGAGTGCTCCCACCCTTGAGCTCTTTTGGGGAGTTCTTCCAAAGGTAAGTCGGCACTGCTCCGGTGGTGCCGCCCATGGGCGCCTTTCATCGCCAAGCGAGGTCGACAACCCTTTCCGCTTATCCCGCTGATCCAGGTGAAGCTCGGGCAGATCGTGATTATTGCAGAAGAACGCCGCCTTGGGCGATTACCTCAATCGCGGGCCACGAAGCCGCCCGCCACTCGGGAGGCAGCCGCCTTGGTCCTTCCGAGCCCTGGCCGCTTCCTCCTTGCCGAACGCCATCACCCGCTCCGTGATGGTCCAATCGGAGGGTTGGTTGGGGCCGACCTCGTGCCGCCGGAGTGCCGGTGCTCCCGCTCAAAGCGGCCGCACATGATTCGCCGATGAGCGCCGCTTTGACCCATGCCGGGCTGAGCACTGGAGAGATGCCTCGTGATTTGTATCTTCATATGGTGAATTACATCTCCAATCGCAAACTCATGAAGAGTGGCAGTACGGCAAGACGCCGTATTTCGGGCTGATCCCCGCATGTGGTGAGTTTTCCTTACTTTCTTCTTCTTTTGTTGCCGGGTTCATATGGCCGACTCTTGACTAGTCGGCTTTGTCTTTGAGCAGCCCTTCTTCGACCGGGCGCCGGGGCCGCAGGGTCGGAGCGCAGCTTATGGCCGACCGCACCGTGACTCGACCCTCGGCGACCCGGATCGGGCGCCGCCATGGACGACGCCGTAGTCGGAGCCGGCGGAGAGGCGAGCCCGAGCTCACGGTCGCTTCGTGGACTGGTCGGATGATGACGTGTCGAGGCCATCCCACGCCACCACTGGGCGGTTGATCGCTACATGGGGCCTTCCGCGCTTAATCGCCGGGCGGCGCGAAAAGCTGGCCGGGCTGGTCTCTTCGGTACGCGTTAAGAAACCCAAGAGTTCGCTGGCGTACCAAGCGACGAGGCGGCCGCGAAGCGCCCCGCTTCCAAGGTGGTGAAGCCCGCTGGTGGTCTCGGTGTAAGTAAGGCGCCTTGTACTTTTGTTGTCTTCTTGCTGATGCTCATCTAAGCCGTCTTCTTGATTTTTTGAACAGGCACCGCTTCTTGAGCCGGGTTGACGCCATTAGCGTCGACCGGGACGGAGGGTTCGAGTTCGCCGTGATGGATCCCCGCCACCCTCATGGACGAACGGAGCAGAACGCGCGGAGGCGCGGGAGGAGCGGAAGCGGAGCGGAGGGCCATCCAGAGGCGCAGCAAGAAGCCGAGGCGCAGTCAAGCGATGGCTAAGGCCTGGAAGCGGAAGCCACGATCGAGAGGAGGCGGAGCTCTTCCGCAATCAGCCTCCGGCAGCCGGCCATTCTTCGCACCGTGGCTCTCGATATCCCCTGCCTCCTCACGGAGGAAGCCGACGCGACGAGCGGTGATGGAGAGGAGGGAGGACGACGTGATTCATCTCTCTTGTTTTATTGTCTGTCGAAATGTCTTGTAGCGGGATTCGAGACTGATCGGTCTTCCCGGGAGAAGGAATATCCTTCGTTGATCGCGAGAGCTTATCATGGGCTTGTTGGGACACCCCGCAGGTATAAACTTTCGAGAGCCGTGCTGCGTTATGTGGCGATGGGAATTTGTTAATATCCGGTTGTAGTAAACTTGAAGCAAACTCTTCTAAAATACACCAACCGTAGCGTAACCGGAGTGTCTCTTTTCGTTGATCGAGAGGAGAACACGGTTTCGGGTTATGTCTCGACGAAGTAGGAGTTCGTGATCACTTCTTGATCATTACTAGTTGACGATCGTCCGCTTTGTTTCTCTTCTCGCTTCTTATTTGCGTTGTTAGCCACCATATATGCTTAGTCGCTGCTGCAACCTCACCACTTTACCCTTCCTTTCCCATTTAGCTTTGCTAGTCTTGATACCCATGGTAATGGGATTGTTGAGTCCTCGTGGCTCACAGACATTACAACAACAGTTGCGGTACAGGTTTCGCGATGATCATGACGCGAGAGCGATGTTTGCTTGTTTTGGAGTTTTTCTTCCGCTTCTTCGATCGGGGATAGGTTCTGTGTCGGCAGCCTGGGCTAGGTGGTGGATATTGTTTGAGTTTCTGTTTATGTTTCATCCGTAGTCGGATGTTGATCTTGTATGTTGTATTGATGTATTCATGTGACATTGTATGTATTGGATGTATCCCCACTATTATGTAATGTTGATGTAATGATATCCACCTTGCAAAAGCGCTTCAATATGTGGGTCTATCTGGTGGGACCTCGAGTTCTTTTGGATAGGGTCGATATTGGGCGTGATACTCAGAGTCGCTGGGGCTATGGGGGGAGCTTCGCCTGTACCAGCTCCACCAGGCCTCGCGAGGATGACTGGCAGGAGAGGCCCGTGCATCACGGCCACCTTCTTTCAGTGGGCAGAGGCGCTTTTCAGACGAACCTCGGGAGATCCTTCACTTTCTTTGCCACGGGCGCAAGCTTCAACCAAGAGATACAGACGCCAAGCCTCAAATGACAAAACAAGAAATAAGACCGAGTCGAGCACTTCATGGTCGCCACCGCGAGCTCGAGCAACCTCCACCATACTTGAAGCCCGAGAGCCGGCATCGGGATCAGCCTCAAGGAGCTTGGGAGCAGGAGGCGCGCCGCCGGATCGCCTCGATGCCGGGTAGACCTGCTGGGACCAGCCCGGTCCTGTCCTTCTTCGGGATCGGGGCAAGCTCCGCGCCCGCTCATCATCATCCTCCACATCGCCGCGTTGCTCGGTGAGAGGCGGAGAACGCTGGACTTCTTGCGCTGGGGAGGGAGCCTCGACTCTCCGCCGGTCGCCTGAGTCGGGCCCCCTTCCCGCCTCCCCTTCTCCCTTCTCCTTGCTGGAGTCGCCGGAGGACACGCCCACCGGTTCCTCGGGAGCCTCCGCTGGGCACAGGCCCGCCCCTGCTGAAGACGGGCATGGACTCTGCACTGCCTCCCGCCATCGCGGAGGAACAGGGGCGAGGAGCGCCCAACCTCGCCACGCCGCCCCCAACCAAAGATTGAGAACCGCAGCTGTGTCTTCATCGGCTTAAGGCCGCAGGCTCGGTGGGGCCTCCACATCGAAGTGGGTAATCGACGTAAGGAGCCACTGGTGCTCTAGGAATTCTCTCAGAATGACGCTACTGGCTCAGCTTCGCCATGCTAGGCCGGCCCTCGGGTCCATGTCCATCCTCTCCAACACCGCCTGCAAGTGGGATCCACGAGCCCCTCGAGACCAGCCGGCCGAGTGTATGGGGTGCCCGTGGGCAAGATTAGCCAAGGTGGATGCGCCCAACATCCACCAAGACCCACTTGCTCCTCGAAGCCTCAATCCTCTTCCCGGGTTCAAATGGCGATGGAGCTACTGTGATGCATTTAAGCTCAGACACGCAGAGGAGGAACCACGAGAGGTCCGGAGGGAGAAGTAGTGGCGCAGTGGCCACCGAGGGCTACACCCCGACGTGAGCCTCATAGTAGTAGGCGAAGATCGCCAGGAGGAGAACGGAGTTGGGGTGGAGGTGCGAGCTTGTAGCTTGTAATGGCGGAGGACGAAGAAGAAGAACTCGAAAAGGGAGGCATCGCACCATCAACGATGGCACTTACAAAGAGCGGATAGAAGGTGCCCTTGGCCTTCGTGGAGGCGGAGCCTGCCTTGAACACCTTCGCCTGCCGATGCCCTACGCCGCCGCCATCCGGCGCGACTCGGGCAAGGCTCGGCCCGACATGTTCGGGCGAGTCCAGGTAGGCGCTGCATAAGCTCCTACCGGGTTCTGGCGAGGCGCCATGCCTTGCTAGGGCGGCAACAAGTGGATCTCAAGATTTTGAGGCAGGAATGAGAGGCGCAAGAAAGGGATCTCGAGTAAAGAATCAGAGAAAGCAAGGAAGCAAAGCCTAGGCGACGCCGCCTTTATCGACCACGCGGTTGCCGAGGCACCCACGCCCAATCAACCGCCATGCGGGCGCCAAGGCCGCAGTCGTTAGGGGCCCGCAGGCTTCACACTTGCCCTTCGCCTCTCGGGCTGGGCCAAGTCCGGCGCGCTTGGGCCCGGGCTATTGCTGGGCGTTCGGGAACGGGGTCCCTGAATCTGCTCTGCTCTGCCCATGGGCGTGGCTCAAAGTGGGGCCCATCATGGCCCATCTTCATCAACACGAGCTCAAGACCTCGCGAGGGGCCAAGCCTTGGGGCGGATGATGTGGAGCTTCTCAGCACGGCCTCACCAGCCTGGCTCGCGAGGAGGCGGAGAGATCAAGGCGGGTACTCACGAGGTGCCCATGACGCAAGCCATGACGACTAAGGCGCCAGGCGGGCGCCAGCCTGCCAAGAAGGTCCTCCTTTCCCTTTGGTGCAAAGGGAGCAAGCGCAGCGAGAGCATCAAGCAAAGGCGCCCATTTCGTGCAACGAGACCAAGACCAGTCCAACGGCAGAAGCAAGTCAGTCAGGAGCCCAAGCCGGTGTCACCACAAGAGCCTTTGACAAAGCGAGGACCAACTTTAGTCACGATAAGTGTACCATATGTTCCCCTTCAAATGGCCAATTGTTGGCGCCTTCCCATTAATATTTGGGAAGAGGCCTGTGGCCTCGCCTATAAATAGGACTAGCCACCCACGTGGTAGGGATATAGATTCAGGGAGGAATACAGCAAGAGAACAAACGAGAGGGATAGAGAGAGGCGACTAAACTCCCCCTAGTAGTTCATCGCAGCAGCCAAGAACAGACCCTCGCGAGGCTGTTCTTCCTTGTATTGTTCATCACCATCACCCAAGAGGCAATCCACCACACCACAAACTAGAGTAGGGTATTACACCACAATGGTGGCCCGAACTAGTATAAACCCTGTGTCTCTTGTGCTGTTCCTTTCAGTAGTTTAGATCCAAGCGAGGCGGCGGGTGCGTGTAGGTAGAAGGCGAGATTCGCGTGCACCGCAGTTGTTCGAACCTCAAGGGTCCGCTGAACCCGAACCGGCTAACAAGATTTCATGCAGTAGTACACCGCTCGGATCGGCTGAGCTCGCCTTCTTTCTGGCGCCGAACCACGATGACGGGCCGACCACCCGGGTTGGTGGTATGTAAAGGAGCATGGGCTCTTTCACGGGCGCCGCCAAGATAGGGCGCGGGCAAGCATCTTCTTCAGCTCGTGAAAAGCTTGGTCGGCTTGGTCGCTCCACTCGAAGTGAGTGGTTTTCTTCATGAGTCGGTAGAGGGGAGAGCTTTTCTCCAAGCCTACCGATGAAGCGTTCAGGAGGCTGTGCACCCGTAAACTTTGGACGCCTCACAGCTTGGTGGGAATCAGATTCTCAATGGCTTTGACTTTGATCAGGTTGTATTCAATGCCGCTGCTCGGAGACCAGAAGTTTAGGATCCTGCCGGTTGGCACTCGAACACGCATTTCTCGGGGTTGAGCTTGATCTAAAACCGCGCAGTTCTCAAATGTTTCTTGAGGTCTTCTAACAAAGTGCGCGCTTCTCCTTCTTCACCATGATATCGCTCTACATAGACGCAAGCATTTCGCCAAGTTGCTTGAGAAGGCATTTCGCATGCAACGCTGAAAAGTGGTACCGCATTTCTCGCCGAACGCCATAGTCAGTTACGTAAAGCTCAATGGCGTGATGAAGGCGGTCTTCAAAGCGTCACCGGGTCCAACTTTATCTCGTGGTAGCCCGAGTAGGCATCCAAGAAACTCAAGCAAATTTTGCATCCGTCCGTGGAGTCTATCACTTGATCAATCCTCGGCAAGGCGAAGGGGTCTTTGGGGCAGGCTTTGTTGAGGCTTGTGTAGTCTATACACATGCGCCACTTGTTATTCTTCTTCGTAACGAGCACCGGTTGGCAAGCCACCGAAAGAAAACCTCCATTATGAAGCCGCCGCCAGAGCCGGGCTATCTCTTCTCCCACATTTTTCTTCTCCTCCGGCAACCGCTGAGGGGCTGCTTGATCGGTTTTATGTCCGCACGGACGCAGTAGCTTGTGCTCATGAATTCCTTCGACACCCGGCATGTCCTTGGGGACCATGCAAAATGTCCCGATTCTCACGGAGGAAATCGACGAGCTCGCTTTTCCTATTTGTTGTCCAGATTGCCCCAATGACGCAAACCTTTCCGGTGCTCCGGGTCCAGAGGTATCTTCTTTGTTTCCTTGGCCGGGCCGAAGGAACCTTGAGCATCACATTCCTTGGGGTCGGGGACGTGGCTGGCTGCTTGGCCGCCATGGCCACGACTCGTCCAACATCTTCTTCTCTTCAGCTGACCACGAGGACTCGCCACCGTCACTGTCATGGGCGCACTCGAGGATTTCTTGTAGTCGCCGACTATGGTGAGGATGCCCTTGGTACTCTCAGATCTTCATCTTGAGGTAGGCGAGAGGGTATAACCATGAACTTGGCTGCAGCAGCCACCCAAGCAACAAGATGGTAGGGGCTCTCAAGGTCCACCACTTCAAACCAGATTGCTTCTCACGGAAGTGATCCTTGTCTCCAAGAGAACATCTATCTTGATCTTGCCGATTGGTGAACAGGATGCCGGTACGATGCCATGGAACATCGTCCGGCTTGGCATGAGGTGCTTGGCTTTGATGTTCAGCTTCCATGGTGTCTCGCACAGATGTTGATGATGCTCCCACCGCCTATCAAGACGCTGGAGAATCGGGCAGAAGCTCGTCGCTGTTAGGGTTTCTCCAAAACTAATGCATAAGAGCCCGGGACTCGCATCACCTGGGTGGTCGGTCCGCCCAACCGATAGGCTTATCCGACCAAAGGCATGTACTCGGGGTTGTTGGAGGCGCACTGATTGACTTCTTGGTGTTGTCGGCTGGCGCGGCGCGCCGGTCTTCGGGCTGGCTGGTGAAGACGACATAGGCGGCATGCTCGTTGGGGGAACTCGTCTTGACGGTCCCGACAATCGGGTCGAGCGGCCGGTTGTTGGGGAGCCGGCGACGGCTGTCCAGCTGGCGGAGGCGGCACCAGCCCTTCGCCTTTGGTGATTCGGGTGAGCCAGTGGCATTTCCGGGTTGTATGGTTGGACGGCTTCACGCCGCTATGGAACTTGCATGGGGCGTCGAGGGCTTGCTCAGAGGGAGAAAGCCGCTGCTAAGCCGGGCTCATGTCTTCGACTTTTTGGGCGCGGTCACTTTCGTTGTTTCGTCTTCGACGGTGGCCACCGCCGATCGGGCCGGAGGCGACATTGGGCCTTTTGCGCTTGTTGTTGTTCTCGCACGGCATCGCCAGAGTCGCCACCGACGCTTTGGGAGACGGGTTGAGTACCTTCCCGAGGCGCCCACCAGAGCTCGGCTCTTCATCGAGGAGTCGGCGGTGGAGTACTTGTCGGCTATGACCAGCAGCTGTCGAGGGTAGCCGCCTCGTCGCACGTAAGCTTGTGTTGAGGAGGTGCCTTCGGCACCCGGCAAGGAAGTACTCTATGGCTTGAACCTCTGCACCCCTCGCAGGAGTTGCGGAGCTCGCCCAACTGCAGTGAGGTAGTCGCGAGTCGACTCGGTGGGTCCTTGTACGCACAAGGAGAGCTTCTGGGCTTGGGAGCCCTGTAGGTGCCGTGAAGTTGCGGATGAAGGCTTCGTGAATTCTAGCCAGTCGTTGATGTTGTACGGCTTGAGGCTGTTGAGCCAGTTCGCGCCTGCGCTCAAGCATGAGGGGCACATATTTTACGGCAACGCGCCTGCTGCTGCTCGGCTATGCCGATCAGGTGGAGTAGTCGATCAGCCAATCCTCCGCTTCATAGAGCCGTTATACTTGGGCGTGTCTCTTGGGAGCGAGAACCATTTAGGAAGGGCTCGTCAGCGGATGCGGGGCCAAGCAAGGGGACCGACATCGCCTTCTTCTTCCAATGCTGTGGATCGCACCAGCGGTCGATCCGGTGGCGGGCGCGTTGCCGACTCCATCGTGGCGGCCTAGTCGGGCCGAGAGTCGGATGTGTGACAGCGGCGGGTGGGATATCTTTCCCGCGAGGTGGAGGAGGGGGGTTGCCTTGCCGCTCCACGGCCGAGGGCTGCCTTCGCTGTCGCTACCGATGGAGATCCGGTTCGCTACCGGGCAGCCGACTTTTTCTTGCCGCGGCGCTGCGGCGCTGCCCACAAATCGGCGCAGGTGGCGTGCGCCGTGCTCTCGCGCTGGGAAGGCTTTCGGCGCTGGCGCTGCCTTCATGCCACCATGCTGCCGCGCCTAATCAATCAGCCGGATGCGCCTTAGCCATAGGGAGCTCCTCGGCCCCAGCCTGCTCAGCCTTTCACGGCCACCGGGCGGCACGCAGTTCTCGAGGGCATGGCGAGATGGGGCGGTCCACTCCCAAGATGTCGGCGGCGGCTGCGCCGCTGCTTTGATGATGCCGATTCGGCCTGCCCTTCGGGAGGTGGCGGTCAAGGCGGCGCGGTCGACTTTGGTGGGCCTCCTTGAGGCATCTCATGGAGGTTATCCGCCCTCCGTGGTGGGCGAGGCGGCGCGCCTCCAAAGCCTCGGCGTCGGCGCCACCGGAGAGGGGCGGACAGGTCGTGCGGAGCCGCTATGTGCGTCGTGGGTGTTCTCGCCAGAGGGCCGCCAGGATCGATGACCAAAGACATCGGTGATGAAAGCTGCCAAGAATTGTCGACTTGGGGAGCGGTCGTTGAAGACCACGACGCTGGTGGGGAAAGGCCGAGCGATGCTGTGTTGGAGTTCGACAAGCATCGGGTCGGTGGAGCCTACCGACCCAAATCCACAACAGGCTCATTGAGACGTGGAGTTGGTCGAGGAGGCCGACGAGGTGGCTCTCGAGGCAGCCGGTGCACAGCTCGGATGTCGGCTCGTCAGAGATGCGAGCCTTGCCAGAAGGTCGGCGAGGCAGCTTGTCGCCAGAAAGGCCAGCCGACACCTCGGCAGCCGGGAAAGTGCCATCGGGCGTGCTCGGGCTGGCTACACTGTGGGGAGGAAGAGGGTTCTCGTCAGAACAGTCTCCGGACGACGGTGCACCGCCCCACTTGGGCGCCTAAATGTCGGGTTGTAGGTGCGATATATGCCAACGGGTGGCTAATCATAGTGGGAGCCAATAAGACGTCGCTGGTGCTCGAAACGGATGAGGCGAAGACATGCACGCCGGTGAATCTTACCCAGCTTTTGGGCCTTCGTGGAGATAACACCCCATCGCCGCTCTCTGGGTCTCCGCATGGTCACTAGATGGACAAGTGGCTACAAGAGGCCCTTGAGCTGTTCGGTGAGAGGAAGAAGAAGGGCACGCTAGCTCCCCTTTCCCTCTATGTGGTGTCTAAAACTCTAAGAGATCAACCTTTGCATGGGTGCCTGGGGTTTTATAGGCCTACCTCCTGTGGGTACAATGGTAATCCAGTGGGCGCGGTCCCTAGGCCGTCAGCTTCTACACTTGCCGGCCTCCGCCCGTCAGCCGGGCCCGCCGACCGGTGGATCCCGCCGCTGCCGGCTTCTGGTCGACAAGCCGCCCCACCGCTGAGGGCTGGTTATCGCTGCCTCAATCCTAATGACGAGGGCTTTGTCGAGGTAGGTGGCTCTGTCGCCGCCTTGGCGGCGATCATCGTAGCCTCACCTCGCCTTGTCTCCTTATCGAGGCGCCTCGAGGGAGGGAGCAAGCCGGCTATGGGAGACCAACCAGCCTGCCGGCTAGGGAGGCCGAGCCGCCTCGGGCATCTCTCGACCGAGGGGCCCGCCGCCTGGTCAGACCGACTGTCGTGGGTGATTTCATGGTCAACATGGCAAGAGTGCCGACCGACGGGTGATGGCTGCCTGCACGGGCGATCAGAGCCACGCTGGCCCGGGATGCAGGGGTGGTGGGCCACCTGTAGCCACGCCTGCCTCATCACCGCTATGTGGGTGCAGATTCGAGGGTGCGGCCTTGGCCGCCTGCGGGGTGGCCGGCTTCTTGGAGTCGGCCTTTTCGTGGCCGGCTACGTGGAGTCGGCCCTCTGGTAGCCGGCTCCTTGGAAGTCGGCCCTCTTGTGGCCTTCCGCAGGTCTTGGGTCAGGGCGCCCCGACACCGGCTCGAGGGGCAGCCGGCCGGGGGAAGGCGGCCCAGCGTCTTGGACGGTTTGATTGGCTTGTAATTTTTTCAGAAGTCCTAGGGGGAGCCGGCTAGGCTACCCGTGGTCATTTACTCCGACAATCTTGCAATGCCATCTCGTCAAATTGTGTTGCACCCCTTCCTTCTTAGACATCATGAGTCTGAGGTATCCTAACGCCAATCGAATCTGAACCTTGGTCAGATGTGATGGTTGGAACATATTTCCAAGAGTTATAACATTGGTATTTATATGACCTGCTAAGGTGATGTCATGCCTAGCGCACCTGGCCGGAGAACCTATTGATATAGTTCCCTTTTTAGCAAGGTTAGCAATTCTTCCATGAGGAAATTGTAAGACTTATTCTATAAGTTGTTCCTGATGGATCCTTTGTGCATCCAAATTCTGACCCTTACTTGATGACCATGTCAATGCTATCTCGAAGCATGTTTGTGGTACTCTGATCATCGATATGAACATTTGAAGCACCATGCTAAATTTTGTTTATCAATTATTCAAGCACCGCTGTTTGGGTAATTTCATGAACTTCCTCTCCCCTTACCTAAATGGTTTTCTACTTTCTATCCTGTCATGGATATCATGCTCTGCTTGCCCTTGGGAAGAATATGCCCTTGAAATATGTGTTTAAACACATTTTCCTTTCCATTATTCTGTTTAATCTGATAATCATATTTTCCTTTCCATTGGTTGGTTTAGCGTTTCTTGTGATCTATATGATCTAAGCAGTAATATTCTCTTGCTTATGTAAACACCTCGGTGTACAATTCTCACAAGAAGACCTCACATTATTGTTGATGACATTCCGGTAGCCACCGATGGACGAGAACTTTGCCTATTGGTCCGCCTCGTTCAACGAGCAGGAAAATGGTTCTCTTCGTCCCTCGCCATTGGTACCGATGTTGTTGCATACATAATCGACAGGCTACCCTCTGACCCGCCTTGTTATCATGACCATGCAAGATGTCACCACTCTACCTATTCTTAAACCACATGGTGGGCCAATAACCCATAGTTCCACAGGATCGAAACCTGACTCTCGAGTACACCCCCTGTTTCCAAGGTTATTCCTCATGCTTGGCTTCGTGTGTAATTCACGAGCCACCTTCCTAGTGATCTATTCTAGTATCAGGCGCAATACTTAGTCTCATTGCTCTCTATCTTCCCGTCTCACACCTTGTGTCGGACATCGAATGATTGTCTATCCGTTTGAAACTTCTTATTGTACCATGTTACTTTGCTCTCGGCGTTTTTTATTCGTCCAACTCGAGAGATACTCATGTGTTCATTTGTGGGATAACCCTCGATGATTACCCTTGTAGCGTTCTATCGTTGTCAAGCTGCCCCTTTCCTATTCATAAGTACGAAGGAGCTCCCGAAGAAAGGATGCCGACTTCCTCATGATTACCCGAAGCACAGAAATGAAGCATCCACGTAATGGATCGACCTCTTCGAGAAGAGCAGCCAAGACCGAGAAGATCTGTTAGATTTTTCGTAACCCAATCTCTCCCCCCATACTCCCCCTCCTAAATCTCGGGACGAGATTTCTTGTAGTGGAGGAGAATTGTGACGCCCGGATAGTTAAACTACAGTAACCCTTTGCTAATGATGCCATGTCACTCCGATTACTATTACTAATCTCGCGTTAGTTCGAAACCAATTCAAATTCAAATTCAAAATCAAGCAAACAATAGAAGATTTCAAATATTAAAACTAAAATGTTCGGAGTGAGAAAAATAATGCATAGGTAATTATGGTGGAGAAACCACACTTTTATAAAATGTTTAAATGCTCAAATGGGAATGAAATAGCAGCATAACCAATTTAATAAATGCTTTTTATTAATTATAAAATGTTAAACTATTTTATTTTGGGATCAAACTTTTTGTGGCATTGTCTAATTTTGGAATGTGAATTATGGGGACAAGTTTCCTATTTTACTAAACCTATTTGCTATTTAAAATAAGTACAAAACATAACAAATAAAAAGAAACAGAAAAAAATGGAAAACTAAAAAAAGGGAAACAACAGTTTCTATGGCTAATCGGACCTCGACCCAAAGAAGCTGGCCCAGATGGGCCTGCCCTCCTCCCGCTACCGCCTACATTGCCCCCCAACCCCAAGAACCCTAACCTAACTCCCCCACTTACCCTCGACCCCCACGCCCCTCTCCCCTCCCCCGATGGGATCGGGGTAGCGCCCCGCTGGCCACCTCGCCCGAGCCGCCTCGCCGGACCTTCCCTCCTCGCCGGTCGTCCTCGACCTCCTCCTCGCCGACCAACCCTCCCCCGCGCCTCCTCTGTTCGATCCCGTCTGGATCGGGGGGAGGCAGCCCCGACATCGCCGCCACCCGATGCCCGCTGGCGCCCAGACGCCCGCCGTCGCCAACCGCGCCTCCTCTTGACGGCCTACTTCGCGCCGTCGTCTCCCTCCGGCTGCCCTGAGCCGCTCCTCATCATCGATGTGAGCGCCGCCCTATTTCTCCTCTCTTCCCTGCCTCGCCCGCGTCGCCTAGCTAGCCGTAACCAAAGCCGCGAGCCGGTCGTGGCCATCTAGCTGCGGCCAAGCTCGTTGTCGCTGTTTTGATTGACCGCTGGACGAAAAGTTGCTACCGTCGTGTTCGTGGAGGCCCCAGGATGTAGCCCGACCGTTTTCCTTGCACAATCTCCTCTTGTTTCACAGGATCCGTCGAGCTCTTGTTTCGGCTGCCGCTAGACCTCGTCGCCGGCATCCATCCCGACACCTCCAGCACCAATCACTAGCCCAGCTCGATGCGCGCTAACACGCTCATCCTACTGATGACCATGGGTGACCAAATGGTCGCCGGAACGCAACTCCGGCGAGCCTCCGCCGTGTACTGTGGCTGCCGGCGACTAAACACCAATGCGCTGACGTGGCACCATTAACCCATCTACTAATGACGCCCTGTGCCCCTGACAAACGGGACCCACACCTAATTAATCATGGGCATAGTTAACAGACTAATTAAACTAATCCTGATAGCCACTGATGGTGGGCCATGCAACTGTAGCGATTAGGTTTAACTATAATAAAATCTGTTAGCAATTTGACCCACTGACCACTAGTCCCATCCTGACTAATTAAGTTAATTAGTTTAAATAAACTATGTTAATATTGCCACTGTCTATGACATGTGGCCCCACCTTGACCAGTCAAAGTGCCGACTATGTATCACCTAGACAATGACAGATGGCCCCCACCTTCGCTGTTCACTGTTGACCTGGTCCACTTTGACTACTGAGTCAGCAGTTGACTGGACCCACCAGTCAGTCTCTGACTGGGTGTAATAATGGGTGCACTTAACGAAATAGCTATTTAATAATTCGAATTTAATTAAATACACTAATGTCAAAAATTGATTAAAACTTTGAAAATTAATATAAAATAATCTGTAACTCGGATGAAAAAAATTTGTACATGAAAGTTGCTCAGAACAACGAGACGAATCCGAATATGCAGTCCGTTCGTCCACTGCAAATGTGCAACAACCCACCTCCATTTCATCTGTCTGAAAATGCCAAACACCGGGAATACTTTCCCGGATGTTTTCCCCCTTCGCCGGTATCACCTATCCCCGCGTTAGATTACCCCTGGCACCACGTATTGCCTTGTTATATTTTGTGTGATGCTTTGTTTGCTCCATATTTACTGTTTCTTCCTCCTCTTCTTCTTCGATAGACCCCGAGACTGATACCGCCGCTACCCAGTACAACTACGGTGTTGACGACCCCTCCTTCTCGGTTGAGCTTCCAGGCAAGCCCCCCCCCTTGATCACGAGATATCGCCTATTCCTTCTCTCTACTACTTGCATTAGATTAGTGTAGCATGTTACTGCTTTCGGTTAATCCTATTCTCGCATAGCTTTGTCATTGTTGCTACAATTGTTGATACCTTTACCGCTATCCTAATGCTTAGTATAGGATGCTAGTGTTCCATCGGTGGCCCTACACTCTTGTCCGCTCCCGCCATGCTATACTATTGGGTCGTGATCACTTCAGAGGTGATCACGGGCATATGCTATATACTTTATAATCGTTACATTACTTATGATCTTGTTCGGAGATGGAAATTTGAAGGCAGGTGGTTCCATCCCGGTAGAGGTGGGTCTGGGTTCCCGATGGCCCCCGATTGTTACTTTGTGGCGGAGTGATAGGGCAGGTTGAGACCACCTAGGAGATAGGTGGGCCTGGCCCTGGTTGGCGTTCGCGGATACTTCACTTAACACGCTTAACGAGATCTTGGTATTTGATCTGAGTCTGGCCACTGGCCTATACACACTAACCAACTACGCGGGAACAGTTATGGGCACTTGACATCGTGGTATCAGCCGAAGCCTTCTTGACGCCAGCGACAGAGCGGCGCGCGCCAGATTGGACTGGAACGCTTGCTCTTGTATTAGGGAGGCTAGGTCTGCTTACCGGCCGCGTACGCAACGTGCATGTGTGCAATGGGCGATGGGCCCAGACCCCTGCGTGCATAGGAGTTAGACCGACGTGCTGACCTCTCTGTTGTGCCTAGGTGGGGCTGCGACGTGTTGATTTTCCGAGGCCGGGCATGACCCAGGAAAGTGTGTCCGGCCAAATGGGATCGAGCGTGTTGGTTAATGTGGTGCACTCTTGTAAGGAAGTTTATCTATTCGAATAGCCGTGATCTTCGGTAACAGGACGACTTGGAGTTGTACCTTGACCTTATGACAACCAGAACCGGATACTTAATAAAACACACCCTTCCAAGTGCCAGATATAACCCGGTGATCGTTCTCACACAGGGCTATGAGGGGAGGATCGCCGGGTAGGATTATGTTATGCGATGATACTTGGTGAACTTACCATCTACTCTCTTCTACATGTTGCAAGATGGAGGCTGCCAGAAGCGTTGTCTTCGACAGGACTAGCTATCCCCCTCTTATTCTGGCATTCTGCAGTTCAGTCCATCGATATTAGCCCTTTACACAGATACCCATGCATATGTAGTGTAGATCCTTGCTTGCGAGTACTTTGGATGAGTACTCACGGTTGCTTTTCTCCCTCTTTTCCCCCTTTCCATTCTACCTGGTTGTCGCAACCAGATGTTGGAGCCCAGGAGCTTGACGCCACCATCGATGATGACTCCTACTACACCGGAGGTGCCTACTACTACGTGCGGTCACCGACGGCGACTGTGAGTAGTTTTGAGGATCCTGTGGGAGGCTGCGCCTCTTCGATCTCAGATCCCGGTTTGTGCTAGCCATCTTATGGCAACTTGTTTAACTTATGTCTGTACTCAGATATTGTTTCCTCCGCTGACTCGTCTATGATCGAGCACTTGTATTCGACCCTCGAGGCCCCTGGCTTGTATGACTCATTTTATTTTTAGAGTTGTGTTGTGATATCTTCCCGTGAGTCCCTGATCTTGATCATACACGTTTGCGTGTATGATTAGTGTACGATTGAATCGGGGGCGTCAGAATGAGTCTCGGTCATGTCTGCATAGTTCTCGAACCCATAGGGTCCACACGCTTAACGTTCGATGACGATCGGTATTATGAGTTTATGTGTTTTGATGTACCGAAGGTAGTTCGGAGTCCCGAATATGATCACGGACATAACGAGGAGTCTCGAAATGGTCAAGACATAAAGATCGATATATTGGATCACTATGTTTGGACATCGGAAAGGTAGAGTTCGGGCATAAAGCGGAGTAGCGGGGGGTTACCGGAACCCCTCGGGGAGTATATGGGCCCTAATGGGCTTTAGTGGAGAGAGAGAGAGGGGCAGCCAGGGCAGGCCGCACGCCCCCTCCCCCTCTGATCCGAATTGGACTAGGAGGGGGGGGCGCCCCCCTTTCCTTCCTCCCTCTCCCCCCCTTCCTTCTCTCCTAGTCCAACTAGGGAGGGGGGAATCCTACTCCCGGTGGGAGTAGGACTCCTCTAGGGAGCGCCATAGAGGGCCGGCCCTCCCCCTCCTCCACTCCTTTATATACGGGGGAAGGGGCACCCCATAGACACACAAGTTGATCATTGATCTCTTAGCCATGTGTGGTGCCCCCTCCACCATAATCCACCTCAGTCATATCGTTGCAGTGCTTAGGCGAAGCCCTGCGCCAGTAGCTTCATCATCACCATCATCACGTCGTCGTGCTGACGAAGCTCTCCCTCGACACTCGGTTGGATCGAGAGTTCGTGGGACGCCACCGAGCCGAACATGTGCAGATCGCGGAGGTGCCGTACTTTCGGTACTATGATCGGTCGGATCGTGAAGACGTACGACTACATCAACGGCGTTGTCATAACGCTTCCGCTTACGGTCTAGGAGGGTACGTGGACTACATTCTCCCCTCTCGTTGCTATGCATCACCATGATCTTGCATGTGCGTAGGATTTTTTTTGAAATTACTGCGTTCCCCAACAAAACTGCTGCTTTGTTATTTGTAAGATGTCTATGGATGAGCGTTTTGGAAAATGTGCATCCATCATGGGTCTGTACCTTGGATCTGTACACCCACTGGGATTTTTCTTTTATTGTGTAGCTCTTCCAGTGGGAGCACACTGAGTGCACCCACTGGGTGTAGTCCCCGAGACCCTTGCCGAACGGTTGATTCGGCGGGGATCTTTAGAATATGCTTGTTTGCAGCTCTTCACTCGGGCCGGTCGGGCCGTGCCGAGTGGGCAACTGATTCAGTGGGGGCACGCTGAGTGCATCCATTGGGTGTAGTCCCCGAGACCGTTGTCGACTGCGGGCAATAGGACAACACTATTCTAATCCTAGAATTAGAATAGTTATTTGGATCACGGCGCGCCCTATATAGGCGCTGAAGAACATCTTCCTGAGATTCAAAAAAAAAGGCAGACCCCGTGCACCTTCTTCCCCACCCACATCCACTTCTTCCCCCACCCGCGTCCACCGCCCCCGCGCCCGAAAATGGCCACCGCGCCGCCCCCGCCCCCGAAACCGGCCACCGCGCCACCCCCGTCCCCGAAACCGGCCGTCGCGCCGCCCCCGGATCCGGCCGCCGCCCCGCCTCCTCCCCCCGGATCCGGCCTCCATGACGCCTCCTCCCCCGGATCCAGTCCCACCGCCACCTATTGCCACCACATGCCACTGCCACACCGGATCCCGCCGCCTGGCCGTCCGCTAGGCCGCCCTCCACCGCCATCCGTCAGGCCACGGAGCACCCTCCCCCCAACCCCTACGCCGCCGCCCCCCGCTATCCCTAGCTCTCTGCGCCGCCGTCTTGGCACTACCTCCGGCGACGCCGCCGCCCCAACCTCTGGCGCTGCTGCCGCCCCAACATCCGGCGCCATCTCTCCCCTGCCCCAAACTCCCTCCCCCTGGATCCACAGCGGCGGCGGACTCCCTCGAATCCACAGCGGCGGCGGCGGAGAACCTCCCCCTGGATCCACCGTGGCGACGCCCTCTCTCCCAAGCTCTGCTGGCAAACCACCAGCCGTCAACCTCCCCCGAGCACCTCCCTTCCTTTGCTCCAACCGGGCCACCGCTGCTGCACCACCCGCCCCAAACACCGTAGCTCCTCCTCCATGAATACATCGCGGACGGCCACCTGCTCAACGACGGCGCCAACCTAACTCTGACCATGGCGACGGTCGACAGACGCCAATGTTGCAAGTATTGCTGCTACATCTCTTCCCTGACCTCTCTTTCTTCACAAATATCTTCTCTACTGGAGGATTTGAACTTCTCCAAATTTGCACTAAAAGCAACTACAAAATTGTTTCTGTATTTTGCTTATGAAAGAATTGACTTGATGTATGAACTGCAGGCCTGTCTTCTTTGACCGGAAGACGCTCTAGTTTAGCAACATCAACAACGCAAAAAAAAGAGGAAGAAAAATGGATGTTAGGCTCATCTCTTGAGTGTTTGAAATCCTTTTCATGCTAGGTGTTTGTGTAAATGAACCAGCATGCTCATGCATGCCTATGGAAGTTGAAAGGAAACAAATGTTCCAGGATCACTATCAGCATATATTTTCTAAATGTCAACCTGGAGAAAACGTGATGGCTGTTTGCGTATATGTCTCAAACAAAAACTAGCGGGTAGTGCGCGGCGGCACGCCGCGCCACAAGGAGTGATAAACTATTTAGTCTTCTAATATTTGGTAAGTCGTCTCAAAATTTTATTAATGGCAAAGTAGTTCATACAAGGCCCTGTTGATTTGCTTGAGGTTTGTTGTTTTTGTGAAGTTTTTGAGATTTTGTTGCATGTTCAACATGTGTGTATCTTTGTAGTGGCCAAGAGAATAATTGTGCACTACCCAACATGTGTGTATTTTTGAGATTTTGTTGCATGTTCAACTGAATTAACATATGAGTTGGAAGTCGGCAAAACTTTAAGCACACTAACTTGGCATAGATGTTCTAGAAAACTAAATCTGCACATGATGCTGAATGAAAACAATTATTGGAGTTGGTAGAATTGTACCCACTGTTATCATTCACACGACCTTGCATATTCCAGCCAACATAGAATATATTGTCAACATTATGCAAAAAACACAACTGAATGATTAACTGAGAATAAAGTACATGTACAACATATTCTATCAGAATAGTAAAATACTTCTATTAGTATCTAGAGAATTTCTTGCATTTATCCATCTTGTTAGTATTACGTATTTTGGACATTGGTGCTGTCATGCCAAGATCTCCATAAATGCAACAACATATTTGTTGACAAAGGTGTATCTTCATAACACCATACTCTGCTAGCCCATATCAGTAGTAGCATTATAATCTCAACCTTGAGATTCCATTTCAAGATATAGAATGTCACAACTACACAAATAATTTCAGCACCAATTGTGTTTTACCTTGGTTCTACTACTATCTAGAAAAACAAAACAAAAACAAAGATAAAATAAATAAATTAGGAGCAAGAAGTCACCAACACCACCGTCCACCCACCGACCCCTTCTCACACACCACTGTCCCACCTCGCTGCGGACGCCTCCTCTGCTCTCATTTGTTGCGTTGTTTCATGCCCGGTCGCGCTAAGCTAAACATCACACCGCTGAAAGACTACCACCACCTTCCGCCGATCACGGCCACCTCCGGCTGCGCCACGCGAGCTCCTCCCGACAATGATAACCCTCACCGGACGCGGAACACTGCTTCGGAGGAGGAGGAGATGGAGTTCTTGTAGGATTGTGCCGCCACCTCCGTGCCACGGACGCGGCGTCAAGGCCATGAAAGCACCGCCGCAGATCAGCGTCTTCTCCTCTCCCGTCGCTCCGAGGTGAGAGAAACCACAAAGGGTCCCGCCGACCAGAGAAGAGCGGATTGAATCGAGTGATCTTGGCTTCCGTTATGGTTGCGCTTGCAGAGGTACCGAGCGGGCGAAATAAGAGGCACTTCCGAGGTCAAGCTCTCGCCTTCAAGGTATAAAATCCTTGTGGATTCGGTTAAGTAGTTGCTCAACCCTGATGCCCGAATTTGTTCCGATTTTGTCGATTTCTTTCTTGGAACATAATTTAGAGTATATGATGTTCTCAGTTGTGATTTGTCCATCGATGTTGATGGCTAGTACAATTGATTGAATACATCTCCGCCTCGCCTCCTCTTACACATACGATTCTCAGATCTCACTCATGTTCTCGTGGTGTGCGGGCCAACATAGGTGGAGCTGCGCATGGGTGAGCAGACCGCCTTGCTCCCCGACTCGCCGTGTTTGGGCTGGCCGTGAAGATGGCTAATTCAGCGCTTTGGGTGCTTCACTTCGGTTCCTTTGCTTCCCTTGTCGCTCGGTGGCCGTATGCGCTTCCTTGGCTTCTTCTCGCATGTGTTGAGCTTTCCGAATCCTCGACGAGTTATTGTTTTTTCTACAATACTCGGTTCTCGGTGGACGCTTAGTAAGCAGATAAATGGACTTGGGCACTTGACTCGTTTCTTAATAGGAAAAATAGTGATTAAATTCTTATATTGTAGCGATCGGCATTGTTGGTAGTGTTTTTATTTATTTAAAGAAAACAACCAATTCAGATCATTCATAATATTAATAGAGTGTTGGCCTCCCATCCTTGAAATCCTAAATTTGTTTCTTTTGGTTATGTTCATTATTTGTTCCTTCTTTGGCTCGCATATGGAAATATGGTGAAAATAAGGGTTAACATAAGATAATACTAAGGGGATTGACTATCACCACCTGTGGCAAAGAAATGTACCGCACATCATGACAGAGAAAGGAAATCCATATTCGTCACTATTAACATTGTATGTCTTTGTGTATGAAATTTGGTGGGCAAAATCACGCTCATTATGCTAAAATGAGAAATGAGACAAAACACTCTTGTAGCTGACTGTCAAGATGAGAAATGAAACTATTAGTCTTTCTATACCTTTGTAGGCAGAACACTCTTCTAGCTAGTGTCTAAACTCTATACCGTTAACACTCTTCTTAGTGTCTAAATGGTCCTAGATAGTGCTTCCCCGCCACTACATCATCCTCGTGTTGTACGATTAACATCTACCATAACATCATCTATTTTTGGATTGAAGAAATTTAACTGCTCTATATATACTTTTCTGTCAGGTAGTCTGACTGGTTAGCATCTGTTGCTACGAGTGATAGAGTTTTCTATTTAATTAAATAGCTAACTTTTTTTGATAGGCCGCAATATTATCTCAGATGAGAATATTTGAGCGAATTGTTTCTTGTTATTATCCGAAAAATATTGGCACCATGGCTATACAATAATAAAATGAATTTATTCGTTGCTAAAGTGAGAAATGTCCAACATTACTTTCTTGTCATTTTTTGCATGTCCAATTTTCTCGGAAGATGGCATTAGGCGAAGGCTTTTTCCGATGGAGACAACTCGATGCTACCTAGATTGGCCGATCTACTTTTTCATCATCGACGCTACTATCTATTTCATGAGGAAACACTTGGCGATCAGAGAATCGCAATGTTCACTCGGCTTTCTCTTTGATCCGGTATGTAATAGCTTTTTCGCTCGTACACAACCGCAAAGTTATCTGAATTGTGTTGCTAAGACAAAGTTCTTGATATAAGTTACCTATAATCATCCATGGCGCTTATATATTTTTGATAGTAAGACTCATGGCACAGTAGATCTAATATTTCTGTTTGGAAAAGAAGCAATAAAGAAAATTAATTTGCTAGATTTGAAAAGCACAACCCGATATTTAGTGTTTGGTGAATTGATAGCATCATCACAAACACCATACAGATAGAGGATTTTTGTCTAATTAGTTAATTAACAACATAAATGAACAGATATAATGGGTGAAGTATGTGTCCATCACCCCTCTGTCTAATATTCATCGCAAGCACCAAAATAAATTATCTTAGTTTAATGCGTAAATCCCAACTGTTGAACCTAGCTTAACTTCCAAAAGTCGTTCTTGACAGAAGTCCGTACTACTAACCTGAAAAACGAAAATGTAAAAAGGATTACTAAAATTCAGAAACAAACAATTAACCAAAAGAGAAGTTTTCTCCAACCAGATATTTTTTTTCTAATTGCCAACAAAGAATTAATTATGTCCTTGTTAAGCCCAACTGGTGAAGCGAGGATAGATTCCAAAAGCCAGTCTTGGCAGGAACTCCTAAACCACTAACCTGAAAGATGTATATCCATATAGAGATGAGAACCGAAAAACCCTTAGCCAAAATCAGTCGCAAAATTGTACAAGTACCTCTTTTCTAACGTAATAAGACAACCATTACCTTTTGGAATTGATAAATAACACATGCAAGATTTCACATTTGGAAAGGACCAGTGGCCCTAACACAGGTTGATTTTGTGCATCTTAGTGTTCCTATAATAGCTGAAAAGGTCGAATGTTGATCAATTTGTGCTATCGCTACAAAAAGGAATGTGGTTCTTCTATGATACTCAAAAACTCAAGACTTTAGTTGTGCCTATCCATAAATAATAAGTTGTAGGCCATAAATAAATGGAATGTAGTGCTTATCATGTGAAATGGCAAGTGGAAGTTATTTATATATTGAAAGCCGGGAAAAAAAATCCTGAGTATTGTGGTGACTAAATTAGCTACATAATATGACCAAGCTGCCACATTAGTGTATGCCTAAAGAATACATCCGAAAACAAAGCATGATGAAGTCAAGTGTGACATATGAGAATCCCGTGTGGATAGTATATACATACTCACTTCACGGTGCAATGTAATTGTATATTTAATATCATGTGTTCAAAGATATTAGCACCCTATAAGGCTACCAAACTTACATTAGTTTTTATAGTATAAGAGCAGATTTTACAAAGCTTCTTAAAGTGATAATGCCTCAATGGTCGAGCGCCTACTTTCGCAACCTTGTCCAAAGAATTAAAAATGAGTCATTTTACTTCTATATAGGAGAGAGCAACCTTGTTCAAAAAATAAAAATGATTCATTTTACTCTCATAGAGAGAGAACTATCACAAAAGGAACAATACATACCGAAAATAATGTAGTAATCGCAATAATCATCAAGTCAGTAGCATTTCCTCTATATGTCGCCTATTCAAGATGTCACGTGTTTATTTCTTTAACATCATGTGAAATTAAACCAAAATTACTTCCATCGAGAAAATGCAACACAACGTCAAGGAGAGATCACGAATAAATATACCATGTTATATTGAAGAAAAGATGCAGGTTTCAATTCCTTGCACATTCATGCAAGGAGCTAGACGCCCAAATTTGTGTCCTCACCATGACTGCACGGAATACCGAACAATTCTTCTCAGATTAAGAATATGTACCATATGCACCCAACTTTAGATCTGAAATTTAGTACTAATAACTCATCTACCTGCACAAAGAAACCACGCAGATCGAGGAGAGTAAAGATAGATGCGATCGCAAGACCTTCGCAAGAACGCAGCAATGGAGGGACGGTGTCAGCAGATGGAGGGACCGGCATGGGGCAAGCCGAGAAGGCCAAGGGGAGCCGATTAGGATGGAGAGCAGAGGCAGGCGAGCTATCCGCCGCCAACTGAAGCGTGCCACCTTGGACCAAGGCCATCATTGCTTATCCGCCTTGAGCCGTGGAGCCGAGCCGAGGAAGATCCATGAGAGACGATGGTACACGACTCGACTCTCCCGATTCATGTTGTAGCCTCAGGCGCACCTCTTGGTCGGCCGGTGAGCGGCAACGTAGCGCCATGGGATCTCGTGGAGGCCGGAGGGAAGCATCGGGAGGAGAGATGGGCTCATTGGTGAGGAGCGGTCTCAGATCTGCGGTGATTGGAGAGACCCACGCCACGGGGGCTTTTTATGCGACATAGGTTGGGTGAGCCATGACAATGGGATTGAGCGAGAACTTTCGGAGAGACAGAGATAGACCACCAAAGCGGTGGAGGCAACGTGGCGAGGTGCATGGCGCAGAGGCAAACGTGGCGAGCTGCATGACGCAGGCATGCATGCCCATACGAAGACGCGTCAAAGGAAGGACATTCAGGAAATTTAGAACAGGCACGTCAGCTTGACCATGAAAACCGGGCAGTCAAACAAAAAAAAAAGAAACTCTCCCATACAATGGGCTGCACACGTGAAGGTAAACAGGGCTGCACACGCGTCGCTCAAAGAAACATAGTAAAAAAATTCCAAAAAACCAGAAAAATGGAACCCTTACAGGCCTAGTCTTCTTAGTATGTGTGTTTTCTGTAACATTTTACCCTGTCTCGTTGCATCCTCTCTCTTTGGTTACAGGAGAAGTTCATATACAGCGACAACAACAAAGTTCATGTCAGAAAAATTGAAGTCCATATATATGGAAGTAGATAATTGTTGTGTATATGCAGGGGAGCACAAAAAAACTTGTAGCTGATAAATTTTCCCTTTGTTTAGCTGCAACAATCTTTCTTGATGCCTGCCCTTTTTGAAGTGATTAAATGATGCTTGTTTATGGTTCATGTTGGTGCTTGATGTTGGAAATATATTACAGTGCGCGAATGTGAAATTCAATTTGAAATAACCGAGCAGTCCGATGAGTATAAAAACCTTGTATTTTCCTGTTTCTCAAAAATGATGGCTTACGGGATCCAAATATTAAACATTGCAAAACATGTTGCTAGAAGTGTTTCAATTGTTATGTGTGCATTTTAATTTGCTGGAATTTTTTGTATGACATACATGATCGTGTTCAGAGCACACTTGTGTTCATGCATGCAAAAAATGGTTGTGTGTGTCTTCGTGCAATGGGTAGTTCTTTTTACTTTTTGCGTATAAAAAGAAGGAAGTTTAAACAAAAAATTGCAAAAGTTCAAAAAATATGTGACAAAAAAGATTGTTTAATCTACCAGCAAAAAGAAAATGTAAATCCACACGAGAAGTTCAATATATATAAAAGTTTTGTGTATGTTTTACCATGTAGGAAGATATTTTAAAAAATAGATTAGTTAAAAATTCATTATTATTTTCATTACAAATGATAACACCAAAGAAATTCAGATTGAAAAAACCAAGAAGTTCAATTGAAAAAGTAGAATAATTCAATGTATATGAAAATCCAAATTTTCCTTGTTAATAAAATAATAAACCAAGAAGTTCAATTTCAAAAAATGGAGCAGCTCAATATTTATTACAAAAACTCATAGTTTTCCTGTTACTAACGAATAAAACCAAGAAGTCTAGTTCGAAATAATGAAGAAGTTCGTCATTTATTACAAAAGCTCCTATTTTTTCCATTTCTAAAAATACACAAAGAGGTTCAAAAAATGAAAAATTGAACGGTTTTGATGTCGATAAAAATTCAAATTTTTTTCGTTACTAAAAGATAGCGTCATTTTTGCATTATATTTTTTTGGAGCAATCCCATTTAAAAAAATCAATAATTTTATATTAAAAAACAGAATAGTTTGATGTATACAACAAACTCAAATTATTCTTTGTTTACATGCAAAATTAATGTATGAAGTTCAAGGTGAAAATAGCGGGAAGTTCAACTACTACACGAAATGTGTTTCAGAAGAGAATAAAAGAATACAAAACTAAAAGCCTAAATTTTTTTTTGCAAGAAGTTCACGTGCTCCACCCTGCATGGTTCAAAAAATATATTACGAGACGTCCGCGTTAATTTACATGTTGTTTTAAAAGGCAAAAAACAACAATGTTTTGCCATTTTAAAAACTGCTCTCAAACGACAACGAATTTGTAACACATGTCTACATGAAAAACTTGCTGAGATTCATAAGCTTTCCACCGGGTATATTATGTGCCACATTTCGATGAACGATTTAACATTTTTATGTATACCAATTATAACACGTTTTGATGTATTCAAAAAATTCTTACCTGTAAGAAGTTTATAGTGAAAACAACGAGAAATTCACGTACCGCAAGGAATGCATTTCAGGGGAGAATAAAAGTACAGGAAAATAAAATCTTAAAAGGTTTGTTGAAAGAAGTTCAAGTGCTCTGTCCGGAGAAGTTCAAAAATTCTTACGAGAGAGGTTCACCTTGTATTTCCATGTTCATTTTTTCCGTATAAAAATCGAATACAATTCTTTACTCAAAAAATAAAAAGGTGAAGTTCAAATTGAAATAACAGAGAAGTTCGAAGTTTATTAAAACCTTGGATTTACCTATTCAAAAAATAAAAACACAACGCCATTTTTTGCACTTTTAAAAACAACTCATAAACGAAAAAAATGGTTGCTAGAAGTTCAAGTGCTCGGCGAGGAAAAGTTCAAAAAATTCTTGTGAGAGAGGTTCGCCGTGTATTTGAAATACATAAAAAATATGTTTTTTTGTTTTAAAATAATTCTCTCAAACCAGAGAGAAGTTCAAAGTGATAACACCCGGAAGTTCACGTACTACACGGTGTGTATTTCTTATAAGAAAAAAACAATAAAGTGAAACAGAGTGAAGTTCAAACACACATGCCCCAGAAGTTCAACTACTTCACGCAGTGCAAAAAACAGCACGTCAAAAACACAGTGAAGTTCAAACAGACATGCCCGAGAAGTTCAACTACTTGACCCGGTGCATTTCCCATTTGTGATGAAGGCAGAAATCATGATCTCGTCATTTTCTAATTTATTTCAAAACAGCAGGAATATCATTTGTGTAAGTTCAAGTCCTCGGTCGGAGAAAGTTAAAAATATTATTGTGAGTGAGGTTTGCACAAAAAGAATATCATTTGTGTAACACTGACGAAATGGATGAAAAAATTAAACGAAAATATGTCACAGAAGTTCAACGTGGAAACAGCAGGAAGTTCACCAACTACACCGAATGAATTTCGATGAAAACTTTTAAAACCGTCATGAAAGTATGAAAAATGATCAACACGGGAAAGATGCGTGTTTACAGCAGCTTTCCATCGGTATATCACTTGCTCAATTTCGGTGAGTGTTCCGGTGAGTGGATGGAGAGCTGAGAGCAAAAAAAGCCCATGAAAAACAGAGTGAAGTTCAAGTACACACGCTGAGAAGTTCAAGTCTTCACGCGGTGCATTTTGGAAGAATCTGTATCGCGATAAAGGCAGAACGCATGATCCCGCCATTTTCGAAATTAATTGAAAACGGATAGGATTCAAAGAAAACGATCAACATGAAACAGTTTCACATTTTCCGTAGCTTTTCAACAATATATTATTTGCCCCATTCCGATAAATGTTGTAGAAATTACGGCAAAAATACGTTTTTGGCCATTTCCAAAACTGACATAAAACCATAATGAATTAGGAGAAACAATATATACCAAAAAGTTTCGCATTTCCTCAACCTTTCAAACGCCGTATCATTTACTGCATTCGGAGGTATGGTTAAAAAATAGGTCAAAAATACGAACTCGATGGAACTTGTACCATTTTCTAAATTACTCTTAAACCGTTCAAAATTGGGAAACACTTTCAACATGAAAAAGTAGCGCATTTTCATAAGCTTTCCAATGCCATATTATTTGCCTCAATTGGATTAGCCATTTAGAAATGGCATCGAAAATACGAACTCGGCTGCTCGGTTTGCAAAATTTTACGATTTTCAAAATTACTCTTTAACCATAGGGAATTAGAGAAAACATTCAACATGTGGAAGGAGTGGTTTTCCAGCAGCTTTCCAACGCCATATTATTTGCCTCATTCGGATAAACGATTTAGAAATCTAATCAAAAATACGATTCACATTTTTTGTATGAAGAAAAAATGATTTTCAAAACTGCTCTTAAACCGCTTACATTTTGCCAAAAATTTAACTTCGGTCATGATACTGGTGTCCATAGCTTTCCAATGGTATATCTCAAGCCCCATTTGGGCAATGTTGACGAAAGTCCAACCTAGCACACGGGGAAGTTCAGGTCGAAAACTCAGGCAGTAAAATTGCAAAAAAACGCAATTTCATCATGACCCGAGAGCAAAATCCACCAACGATCGATAGTCCTATTTAAAACGAGCATTTAGTCACTAAAAACCATTTGCAGAGTACACTTACATCATATAGAACACGACTGACTAGAAAAATTAGCGCGGGGAGACACGGTTGCGAAGATAGCCCGAAGGTCGGGTTTCTACAGAGGGAAGTTCAGGCGTGTAACTCAGGAAGTTCATGTTGTGGTTCAGAATAGTACTTATGTGTGTGTGTGTGTGTGTGTGTGTGTGTGTGTGTGTGTGTGTGTGTGTGTGTGTGTATTTATATATCCAGTGGGGGCACACTCAGTGCACCCACTAGGTGTAATCCCCGAGACCACCGTCGATTGCGGGCAGTCGGCGCGGGTCTGGGAACACTTTTTGATAAATGCAGTATGAACTTGCTCTTCGCCACTCGGAAGTAGAGAAAATACTTTTGAGTCTTTCTCTTCGTCGACTGAGTTGTCTTTTTGTTGATCTCATAAATCTTGTGAACTTGGGACTCAGTATGCTGCCCTAGAGAAGGAAAAGATCCAACTCCAACTTGATCTGGAACTTGCCAAGAAAAACCTGAAGGATGCTCAGGCCGAAGTGAAGACCATGCGAGGTAATACTTTGTCGACTGTATGCTTTGTCGTTTCTTCTTTTCTGTCCTTTGAACCGAGTGGTTCCACTTGAATATATTTGCGTAGTGAAAACCACCAACTCCAAGCGCGACTGAAGAATGTTATTTCTTTAGACACTATGAAGCAGGCGTTGGAGAGGAAGGATAATGAGCTCTCGGGGGTGCAAAGGTGACCGGGAAAAAACTGAAGCTGCTGAGAAGAAGCTGGATTTAGTCGGAAAGCTTGAGGAGGAAAATGCCACTCTGAAGACTGCCGTTGATGAGGTGAAGAAGGAAGTTGCACGGCTGAGGGAGGAGAAAGTCATCTTGGCTGACAAGGTCGACCAGCTCACTCGGAAGAGAGACGAACTGGAGGCTTACTTGGGGGCTCGCCAAGAAGATGTACATCATGCTTGAAGGTATCTTTCTCCGTCCGAGTGAATTCAAAAAACTTCTACAAAATGTTGTTGCTGACTCATACTTTTTGTAGAGTTCTGTCATAATTTTGAGTAGGAAACCGACCAGATTGAACCAGGCCTGGATCCCACAAAGTCGCTCGTCAAGGATGAAGCTCGTCTTGACAACATCTTGGGATACATTGCTCGACTGAAGGTTACGCTGACAAGGATAGACCAAGAGATGTGGTCAGAGGATAAACTCCAGAATGACCTCGAGTCACTGATGGCTTGGCTCAATGAAGTTCCTAGTCGAGTGCAGGCATGGAAGAAATTAGCTACTCACTGCGGAGCTGGCTTAGCTCTCTCACTCATCAGAGTCCACTACAAGGATGCCAAAGAAGAGAAGTTGAAGGCTCTCCAAGAGGCGAACATGAAGAAGCTCCAGTTAGAATCCTTCATGGAGACCTTCATTGAAGTAGCCACTCGCATAGCTGCTGACATCGACTTGGACACCTTCGTCGAGCCAGTGAGTCCTCTTCCCGCCGAGTGAAGAAAAACTTTAATGATTTGAATTTATTTGCCTTGGAATGCTGAGTGATCTTGTAACCGTTATACTCTTTCGGGCCTAACGCCCGAGTACTTTTGCTTGCGATTCTGAAACTTGACGGATTTATCTAAATCTTGCTTTCTTGTTTTCAGCATGCTTTGTGTGATCGGGTCTTCTGACTTAGGCGAAACTGGTTCGCGGCTAAGCCTACGAGTGGGAGGATTGCTCTCCACTAGGAGTAGTTTTCGACTTAGGCACAGACGGGCTCGTGGCTAGGCCCCCGAGTGGGAGGATTGCTCTCCACTCGGAGTAGATTTTTCACTTAGGCGACGATGGGCTCGCGGCTAAGCCCCCGAGTGGGAGGATTGCCCTTCACTCGGAGTAGTTTTTTAACTTAGGTGAGGACAGGCTCGCGGCTAAGGCCCCGAGTGGGAGGATTGCCCTCCACTCGGAGTAGATTTGTAGCTTAGGCGAGGATGGGCTCGCGGCTAAGCCCTCGAGCAGAGGATTTCTCTCCACTCGGAGTAGATTTTTAACATGGGCGAGGACGGGCTCACGGCTAAGCCCCCGAGTGGGAGGACTGCTCTTCACTCGGAGTAGTTTTTTAACTTAGGCGAGGAAGTGCTCGCGGCTAATTAAGCCCCCGAGTGGGAGGATTGCTCTCCACTTGGAGTAGAGTTTTAACTTAGGCGAGGATGGGCTTGCAGCTAAGCCCCCGAGTGGGAGGATTGCTCTCCACTCGGAATAGTTTTTTAACTTAGGCGAGGACGGGCTCGCGGCTAAGCCCCCGAGTGGGAGGATTGCTCTCCACTCGGAGTAGTTTTTTAACTTAGGCGAGGATGGGCTCACGGCTAAGCCCACAAGTGGGAGGATTGCTCTCCACTCGGAGTAGATTTTTAACTTAGGCGAGGACGGGCTCGCGGCTAAGCCCCCGAGTGGGAGGATTGCTCTCCACTCGGAGTAGATTTTTAACTTAGGCGAGGATGGGCTCGCGACTAAGCCCCCGAGTGGGAGGATTGCTCTCCACTCGGAGTAGTTTTTTAACTTAGGAGAGGACGGGCTCATGGCTAAGCCCCTTAGTGGGAGGATTGCTCTCCACTCGGAGTAGTTTTTTTAACTTAGGTGAGGACAGGCTCGCGGCTAAGCCCCCGAGTGGGAGGATTGCTCTCCACTTGGAGTAGATTTTTTAACTTAGGCGAAAACGGGTTTCGCAGCTAAGCCACCCACTGGGGGATTTGAACACATGTTCATGCAAGAATCAATCATTAAGAGACTGCAGGAATCATGTCTTGATAAACGATCTAACAAGTACTCTTATTACATCCTGACAATCTGACTGCAAGTATAAAAACGACGAAGAAGATCTGTGTTCCAGGAGCGCGGCTGATCTTTCTTCTGAGCTAGGTTGTAAAGGTGATAAGTTCCATTGTGAAACACCTTGGTGACGACGAAAGGGCCTTCCCACGCAGGGGCGAGCTTATGCGGTCATTGCTGATCCACTTGGACCACTAGGTCTCCTTGTTGAAACGCTCGACCCTTGGCGTTCCTTGCGTGGAATCGACGGACATCTTGCTGATAAATAGTCGACCGGATCAAAGCCATCTCTCATTCTTCTTCCAGAAGGTCCACTGCATCCTCGCGTGCTTGTTCTGCCCCAGCTTCAGAATAAAGTTCCACTTGGGGTGCATTGTGTAACAGATCACTAGGCAACACGGCTTCAACCCCATACACCATGAAGAAAGGGGTTCTGTTGGTGGACCTGTTGGGAGTCATCCTCAATCCCCACAGAACAGACGATAGTTCAGTCACCCAAGCCCCAGCCGCGTGTTTGAGATCGTGCATGAGCCGAGGTTTCAAACCTTGTAGGATCAGACCATTTGCTTTTTTAGCTTGGCCATTTGACTGCGTGTGCGCAACGGATGCGTAATCCACCCGAGTGCCCTGGGAAGCGCAGAATGCCCTGAATTCTTCTGAATTGAAGTTTGAGCCATTTTCTGTGATAATGTTGTGCGGAACTCCATATCGGAATATCAACTCTCTTATGAAACTAATGGTTGTGCTTGAGTCTTGATAGGCTTGGCCTCAATCCACTTGGTGAACTTGTCGACTACTACAAGTAGATGAGCGAAACCACTTCTGTCGGTTCTGAGTGGTCCAACCATATCCAAACCCCACATAGCGAACGGCCAGACGAGTGGATGGTTTTCAAGGCAGACGCAGGCTTGTGGGACATGTTCGCTTAGAACTGGCAACCCTCACACTTCTCAACGATTTCTTTTGCAACTTCATTGGCCCGCAGCCAGTAGAATCCTGCTCGGTATGCTTCGGCCACGATAGTCCGAGAGGACACATGGTGGCCATAGGTCCCCGAGTGGATTTCTTCCAAGATCAGTCGACCCTCTTCTGGAGCAATACATCGTTGAGCTACGCCAGTAACACTCTCTCTGTAGAGTTTCCCCTTAATCACTGTGAAAGCCTTGGATCTATGGACAATCTGATGTGCTTCAACTTCATATTCTGGAAGCTCCTGCCTGAGCAGGTATGCGATCTATGGCATTGTCCAGTTGGGGTGATTACAAGGATTTCCATAACCAGATCAATGACCGCTGGTACCTCGATTTCAGTCGGATTGGTAGGACTTATCGCTTGGGGAGGTTCTTCAGTTGAGGGAGTCCTGGATTAGGGGGTGTCCGGATAGCCGGACTATGACCTTTGGCGGGACTCCTGGACTATGAAGATACAAGATTGAAGACTTCGTCCCGTGTCTGGATGGGACTTTCCTTGGCGTGGAAGGCAAGCTTGGCGATACGGATATGTAGATCTCCTACCATTGTAACCGACTCTATATAACCCTAACCCTATTCGGTGTCTATATAAACCGGAGGGTTCTAGTCCGTAGGACGAACTACAATCATACCATAGGCTAGCTTCTAGCATTTAGCCTCTCTGATCTCGTGCTAGATCTACTCTTGTACTACCCATATCATCAATATTAATCAAGGTGAGTAGGGTTTTACCTCCATCGAGAGGGCCCGAACCAGGTAAAACATCGTGTCCCTTGTCTCCCGTTACCATCCGCCTAGACGCACGTTCGGGACCCCCTACCCAAGATCCGCCGGTTTTGACAACGACATTGGTGCTTTCATTGAGAGTTCCTCTGTCGCCATCTTTAGGCCCGATGGCTCCTTCGATCATCAACAACAATGCACCTGTGGTGAGACTTTTCTCCCGGACAGATCTTCAGATTCGGGCGGCTTTTGCATCGCGGGCCAATTCGCTGGCCATCCGGAGCAGATTGAAAGCTACGCCCGCCATCAGTCGATTTGGAAGTTTGAACTACACGGCCGACATCTGCGGAGACTTGATCTTCGACGGGTTCGGGCCATGACCAAGCGCCGCCAGACCGTCATGAGGGGCATGATCTAGCTCGCCACCAACAAAGGTGTCCGGAGGCCGCACTGTAGTCCGCCCGACCTTAGCTCGGAGCCGACCGCGCCGATCGAGGACGGGTGGCGGACACCGCGGGGCTGCGATCTCTACGGTGATTGAGCCGTACACCTACCCCGCCCTTTGCGGCTCGAATCAAGGTGCCGGACTCTCTCCGGACCGAGCCTTCCGCGCCCGCTAATCGATCCGATTGGCGCCGATCATGGAATTCACTGCCATGACATCTTTCAAAGACTCGCCCTTTGGCGACATTCTCAATTCACTAAAGTCTCTCTTTATCAGAGAGCCCTGCCGGATTATGGTCGAAGGTGGGATGGACGACGAAGAAAATCAAAGCCCACCCACCACCCACTTCGTAGCCACCTGCCGATGATTTAACCGGCATGCTCGACTTCGACCAAGACATCGACGGTATGGACGACGATGCAGAGACGACCAAGAACCAAGCACCCACAGGCAATCGGAAGGCCACCTCATCATACGACATATACATGGTGGACATCCCAAAAGATGGGAATGGCGATGGAACAACGGAGGATGACCCTCCAAGAAACAGCCTAAGCGCCGGCTGTCGTGGCGCCGCTTTAAATCCGCCACAAAGCAAAACGGTGTTTCCCAAGACGGAGACAATAACACCCGGACAAGGTCAAGACAACCCTTTTCAGCAGGATTCAGAGCAGGAGGATGGAGAAGCCAGCCCTCATGAGAGAGCGACAGAAAAAGAGGTAGAGGATGATAATTACATGCCTCCCTCCGAAGATGAGGCAAGCCTCGACGACGACGAATTCGTCGTGCCCAAGAATGTAAGGACCCCGATTCCAAGTCACATCGATCTAGCCGGTAACACCTCATATCACTTTGCGGCCTCACGCACGGTATTCCCACGGGTGTCTCCTTACCATGGCCCGGGACCGTTTGCGCCTTTTGGCTCACGTATATGATAGTGTCGCTAGCATCCATATGACAGAGAACCCGAGCCGACATGGCTAGTCGTGAACCCAAAGCGGCACTAACCCATGGGGACAGGCATACATGAATCACATCGAGCATGTCGGTCGCCAGCGTGCAGAATTCGGCTGTAGCACTGGCTAACAGGACTCAGGAACCCGGCCAGAAAGTTAGGCAGACTTGGATGTCACCGCGTGACATTTCTCAAGGGACGGACACAGAACGAAGTGAAACACATGCCGCCACCAAGTGTCCGAGCAGTAGTCTTTGGCTAGCAGGACTCCGTGAACCGGGCTGTAGCGGACTACTATCGCCAGAAGCACTAGACTACATTTCCCCATATGAGAGGCTGCCAAGGATAAACAACTAGATTGTCGGATCCCACACATACCAAGCATTTCAAACATACACACAATATGCTCGATATGTGTAAATACAACATGGCATCACAACATAACTCTCACGACTCAAGTATTTATTCATTAGGCTCCGAGGAGCGAGATATTACAAACATGGGTCTCATGACCCAACATTCAGAGCATACAAGTCAAAACACAAGCGAAGCTTAACATGTCCGAGCACGTACATCTACAAATGAAAAGGCTTAGAAGCCTCGACTATCTACCAGATCTCCGCCGAGGGCACAAGATCATAGCTGAGGTAACAAGCTAAACATCAAGTCCACGCTGAACTACTAGCGAGATCAAGTCTCTCGCAAAAACATAAAATAGGCAAACGTGAGTACAAATGTACTCAAGAAGACTTACATCGTAACTAACTACATATGCATCATTATCAACAAAGGGGTGGTGGAGTTTAACTGCAGAAGCCAGCTTTGACTCGGTGGCTATCCCTGAACTCACTTAATCGCAAGTAACTCTTTTGAGGTGGCGCACATGAGTCCACATATTCACCAATCAATACACCACTATGGATTCGATCGCGTCTTCCCACGAGAACGCCATCCATAGCACTCACGCTATCTTGCGATTTTAGAGTATCCACTTTCACTTGTCTATGAACTGATATAGGCAACCTGAAGTCCTTTACCGCGGACACGGCTATTCAATAGATGATGTTAACCCGCAGGGTGTACTTCTTCACACACGCCTCGCCACTTACCACCATGTACACGCCGTGTATCTCGCAACCTTCAAGCGGAAGCTTTGGCGAGGAGTCGGCCACGACCGACTAACCACACAAGTCTCTAGTCCAGGTTTATCGCCTATTCGGTTTCCATCCACGAGGAGATCCGCCGGGTGTCGCCACGGCCCCAAACGATGAGAGCAGGGTTCCCGAGGCACCAAACGGGCGCCCCAGACACCGTGCCTCGTGTCTCTACCGCAACATAGCCCACCCTAGGGTCAGCGCCACGCACGCCCCCAACACATATCCTACAAACGCCGTAAACTAGTTGCAACTCCCGGACGAGATCGAGGCGATTAATAAGCCGAGAGGACCGAGTTACCGGAACCCAATGTGTGGTAGTAACTGCTTTCATGGATCACAAACACGTATCTCGCCTCGAGGACGGCGCAATGAGACAACCCACCATGTACTCCTACATGGCCTCTCACCGCTACCTTTACCAAATCGTGTTGACACACTTAGATCTCAACAAGAGGACATGTTCACACCTCCGATTCATCCCCGATGAATCGACCGACTCAACTCTTAGCAAAGAGTGTGCATGACATACAAGCATGAATGAGTAGGCACAACAGGGCTCAAACAACTCCTACTCATGCTAGTGGGTTTCATCTATTTACTGTGGAATGACAGTTCATGCGAAGGATAAAGGGGTTCAGCTACCGCAGCAAGTAACAGATGAATCCTTGTTGTCCTAATGCAGTAAAAGAGAGCAGGAGCGAGAGAGTGGGATTGTATCGGAATGAATAAGGGGGTTTTCCTTGCCTGGCACTTCTGAAGATAATATAGTTCTTCATCGGTGTCATCGAACTCATCGCCGGTACGTCGTCTACTGAGAGGGGACAAACACCGGCAACACAGAAGGAAACACCATCAATGCAATGCACAATATGATGCATGATCATGACATGGCAATATGCTGTGGTTTGAGCTAATGCAACTAGCAGCAGATTAAATGAAGTTGGTTTGAACCCTAGGTTCAAATTCAAACTCCACATATGGTTATTTAAATGCCATTCAATTGAAATGTCCTAAACAGCAACTTTAAGTTGTTCCAACATGCATGAAAATGGTACAGATGGATAGACTGGATTTTTCTGATCATTTTTCATATATAAATTATTTCATTTGGGGTTACGGTTGATTTTATATGATTTTTAGAAATTTTAGCTATTTTCTGGAATTTCGCTGATTATTTAGAAAATAAACTAAATTCCGAAAAGGAATATTGCGTCAAGATGGCGTCATGCTTGAGCTCAAGAGAGTCAAACAGGGCTGTTCGGTCAAACCTGACCTGGGGTCCATCGTCGCTGACCCATGACATTTAGTGTCACGAGCATGTGGGTCCGGTCAACGGCCACGCCGTGAGGTCAACGCCGACGCTGGGGCCACTGTGTTTAGATTAATCTTAATCTATTCTTGTTAGCCGGATAGTTAGGCAGCGGGGCCCGCATGTCAGTGAGAGTGTGGGTTAATTAGCAGAGTCATTAACTGCTAATAACGGTGCCACGTCAGCACGCCGGAGTATGGCCGGCGGCGACCTCTAAACGCGGGCGGAGGGACATTGAGGGGCTCGGTTTCGCTTAAAGTGCACCGCCGCGCGCCTTAGGCCCCGTGGAGAGCTGGTGCGATGGCGCGTCGGATGGTGGTGGTCTCTGTGCTCGGGTGGCCGGAGTCAACGGCGGCGAAGCCTGATGGCGGCCGCCGGAGTTCGGGTGGCTACGGTTAGTTCTTTGCGGCGGCAACGGGCGGTGCTTGCGCTAGGAATGCTTTTACGGATGCCACAAGTACGTTGGGCTCGCCGGGTGACCAAATGGTCACCGAGCTACGCCGCGGCGAAGCTCGGGCGGCGGCGCATACGGTCATCAAGGGGCGACGCTTACGGCGAGCAAACGACGCGGGAAGAGGGGTGGTTCGACGCAGCTCACAACGGATCTAATGGAGCGGTCGGCGAGCTCGGGAAGGCTTGGTGCACCGGTGCGGCGGTGGCGATCTCATCTCGCCGAGCATGGAGAAGACGGGTCGATGGCGAGGCGGTAAGGTCCGCGACGCCAGAGCTCGACGGAGAGGTAGCAGTAATGAGGCGGAGCCGATGGGCTTGGTGGTTGGTCGAGGGACAGCCAGAGAGCGGTGGTAGTGAGGGTCGCGACGGCCGTGCTTTGCAAAGCGCGGAGGAGAGAGCCAGGGGAGGGGATGGGGACGAGAGAGAGCGAGAGGGAGTCAGGGGGCAGCGTGGCATCTCCAGGCAAGCAGCTGGACTCGCAGGGACGCTGCCAGCGCGAAGCAGGAGGTGGAGGACTCCCAAGACGCGCAGCAGTCTTCGCCTCGCCATCAAGGCAGAGGAAGACGATGAGCGCCGAGGTAGGTGGGCCGGGCCGGTGACTACAATGCTTGGGCCGAGGTAAGTGGGCTGTGTGTGACATGTAACACTGTCTCTATTTTAATTTTTGTTTCTGCTTATTTGCCTTTTGTTTTCTTTTGGTTTAGTAAAATACTAAACCACATCTAAAAATCCTGAAATAAAATGTGAGGACCTGTTAAATTATTTCCAACAACCCACATTTAGTTCCAGAATTATTTGAGCATTTAAAATTGTTATAGCAATTAAATGCCCAAATTCAAATACATAATGATTTAATTCAAGAGTCCAAAAATGTCCTAGAAATATGTGCATCATTTTTGGCAGAGGTTTTCACCTTTAACAAAAATCATGAATTTTTCTAAAGGGCATTTGGGTTCGTTGAAAATATTTTTATTGAACCTAGTTGAATTCAATTGGTGCTAGGGTTTCAATAATCCCCATTTTAACTTTCAAAGAAATTTAGACATGATGCATGGATGCTTGTGCAACTATTTACAATCAAATTCTAGGGCTGTGGCAGAGGATCCCGTCGAACAAGAGCGTTTCAAACGCAGGCTCATGGCCACGGCAAGCAGCCTCAAGAAAAAGGAGCAACAACTTAGAGCTGACCAAGATTTGCTAGCTGATAGATGGACTGAAGTCCTTGCGGCCGAAGAATATGAACTCGAGCGCCCCTCCAAGAGCTACCCAAGACGCAGGTTGCTACCCCAATTAGAGGAGGAAGCACCCGAACCTACATCATCGGTGCATGATATATTGACCGCCACCCGTGGTCATGACGGAGAGGCCTCTCGGCCCTCAACTCAAGCCGCACCCCGGCGCTGCTCAAAAAATACAAAGGCACGGGGAAATGCGCCAGACCTGTGAGATATATTGGAGGACAAGGCAAGGCAGACAAGATAAATCTATGGATCGCGTGGGCGCCCCACGACACGTGATGATAACCGTCACGCCGGATATGGCAATTCCGGCCGGGCCGAACACAATAGACAAAGCTCATTTGAGCTGCGTCGTGATATAGGCCAATACAGAGGCGCCGCACACCCGCTATGCTTCACAGATGAAGTGATGGATCATCAAATCCCTGAGGGTTTGAAACCCGTAAACATTGAATCATACGATGGCACAACAGATCCTGCGGTTTGGATTGAGGACTATCTCCTTCACATCCACATGGCCCGCGGTGATGATCTACACGCCATCAAATACCTCTCACTCAAGCTTAAAGGACCAGCCCGGCATTGGCTTAACATTTTGCCAACAGAAGTCAATTGGTTGTTGGGAAGACCTCGAAACCGATTCCTCGACAATTTGTGGCACATATGTGCGACCACCAGACGCCAATGACCTAAGCCACATAATTCAGCAGCTAGAGGAATCGCCGACAATTCGGACACGGTTCCTAACCAAGAAAAATCAAATCGTCGATTGTCCGGATGCCGAGGCCCTTGCAGCCTTCAAACACAACATCCGCGACGAAAGTGTCTTTCCCGCACCTAGGACAGAAAAGTCAAACCATGGCAGCCCTCACAACACTCATGACCCGCTTTTGGGAGAGGACAGCTGGCTAGCTCGTAGTAACAACATGACCAAGAGCCCCGTAATTCGGATACCAAGGACGTTAGCAGGTGTCGCACACAACAAGCACAAGCGCCGCATTAAAGTGATAATGCCGAGGATACGGCAGCCAATGCCGGATTCAGAGGCTCTAAACCCGTCGCCGAAAAAGCCATTTAAAAGAAATACTCCGGCCCGCCCAATTTGGACCGAATACTCGATCACCATGCCGATACATGGCACTTGAAAAGTTAGCCAATCACACCAACAGGATTGTTGGGTGTTCAAGCAGCAAGTTAAATGCCAAAACAATGACAAGGGGCTGCATAGCGATGACGAGGAGGAGCCCCGCCACGAAGCAATAGAGGATGTAGGGCTTCTCGCAAGTGCGGACGGTAAACATGATATACGCAACCCACATACCCAAAAGGGAGCGGAAGCGCACTAAGGGACGATATGCGATGGAGCCAATCGCCCAAAGTTCAACCCATGGTCTTCCGCGCCGATCACTTTTGATCAAGGGACCACCCCACTAGCATCCGCCATGGCGGATTCGCCGCATTGGTTCTAGACCCAATCATTGATGGATTTCACCTCACTAGAGTCCTAATGGATGGCGGCAGCAACTCGAACTCGCTTTATCAGATACAAAGCAGCAAAATGGGCATAGACCCATCAAGGATTAAACCCACAAAGACGACCTTTAAAGGCGCCATACTAGGTGTAGAGGCCAATCAGATAGGCTCGGCTACACTTGAAGTGGTCTTCGGATCCCTGATAACTTCCGGAGTGAGGAGTTAATCTTCGACATAGTCCCGCTCCGCAGCTGGTTATCATGCATCGCTTTGACGAACCGCATTTGTAAAGTTCAATGCGGTGCCGCACCACGATATCTCAAGCTCAAGATGCCAGTCCTCGAGGAGTCATTACGGTCAATAGAAACACCGAACGCCTTCTCCGGACGGAGGAGCATACGCGGCCCTTGTGGCGGAAGTACAAAGCAGCCTCTTAAGGCAATTCTCGAGTCCGCTATTAAACGCCCGACACCGCTAAGCGCTACCGAGTAACCTACAACAAGACCGCTGGCACGCCCGAAAGCACGCATAGCAATGCGGCCCAAGCCCCAGCCCTCGCGAAATTGCGAACCAAGACTACGCGCACATAATTACGCCTGGAAATACCATGGGCATAGGGAAGGGCACGACCACGATGCCAAGAATGCGCTCAACCGCACTGGGCCCCGATTGTGTCATTCTTTTTCTTTCTTTTTTACTTTCAGACTCCGCTCACGAAGCCCCGTCCGCATTAGAATCGCCAACACACAATGCAACAGCTGGGGAAGCGTAAAGCCACGCCGAGTGTCCAGTGGTCTCTATTACGAGCAATATATCTGTTTTACACACCATCCCGCCGGCTTACCCTCGAGGGAGACATGTTAAAAGTCCCGCCCCTTGCTTATCGTGACTATTTGTATCGCTCGCGCTTATCGCAGCCCTTTTGAATAAACAATATATAGCTTCGCCTATTATTGAATTCCCTATTTTCTCTATATATATGTTCATTTATGACATTGTGCAACTGTACACTTTGGTACTGCAATACACTGTGGGCTTAAGTACCCATAACATGGTGTGATAAGTCCTAACACTTTCACAAGTGCGGCACCTCAACTTATAGCATTATATGCATCGGCTCAATCATGTCTTGGGTCAATAGTTGGGTTTGCCTGCTCCCATGTTTTGGTACCTTATGTTCCGTTATATCGCTAAGGTAGTGCCTGGGAGAACCACCGTGATTGTGCCCCGGTTGAGCTGGGTTAAGCACCCTGGAGAAAGCTAAAACTGACCGTCATGATAGGGCGAGAGCCGGTCGCTGTTCGAGAGGTTTTCGAGTCCCTAAAGACTTATGCCGCTTAGAGCGAGGAGTCGGCATTGTCCGCCTAAGGCGTGGATAGCGCCCGAACTCGGTCTTCGAATACTAGGGGCTTCACTGAAATTTAAAATTATAGAATTCTATGGCTAAGTGAGAGTGTTCAAGCATTATAGTCCGGTTGCCTTGTTCGCTGTGTTGAGCGCCTCAAGGACCCAAGAATGGGAACAAGAGCACTCAAGTTTATCCCAACACCCCAAAGACTGTGGCATGGGGCTGAAGCCAACGACTCGCCATCTCTCAAATTTAATAAACGGCCGCATGTAAGGTAATATTTTAAATTCAAAAGTGTTGCTTAGCAAGATATGAATAAGTTTTCACAAGACAGATAACAAATGCGAGTCTACTCAAGAACTATATCTTTGGAGCATTCATCCGCTATAAGGCAGGCACCTTCAGACGCCTCATAATACATTTCAGCTATGATGCTCCTTCTTAGGCGGTGGTCCGTCCGTCACAAGCTTCTCATTCCATCTTGCCCTCAAAGGCACCTTAGTAGGGAAAGGGCCCTACGGCACCTTCGATGCACGGAGCGCTTGATGACTTCAACCCATGGACAAAGGCCCACCACCGCCTCACCAGCCCAAGTAGCTCCGAGGCATGGCTTCCTTAGGCCACACCAACTATGAGGTCTCTTCATGGCCTGCTCGCCACCTTATGGAGCTCGACCAGCTGCTTCAACTGGTCGCTATAAGCACTGGCTTCCGCCTCAGATATCGAGACTGTAACACCTCCTCCGCCGAGCTTCCTCCTCGACTCGGTAGAATGCGCAAAGATCACCACATCAAGGGCAGATTTGCGAATGCTCCCGAGAGCTCCGGATTCGGGTAAGTAATGATAATTCACTTTCACATGCTTGCTTTGCATATAGAATGCCTTACCCGCCGCTATCTTCTTCATCGCCTCAATCTCCCGGATGGCTTTTTGGGCTTCGCCTTAGCGGCCTTGGCGCCTCAAGGGCCGAGGAGAGCTCGACTCGAGTCTTTGAGTCACGCCCAAGCTCTCGTGTTTTTCCACGAGAGCTCGGAGCTCTTGCCGCACCTCCGCCACCCGCGCCTCCCGCTTCTCGGCGGTGCACTCTGCGACCGCGACTGCTTTCGCCTTGACACCGCTTCCTTCTGTGGTCGCCACCTCGCTCATGACCCCCGCAATATTCACGTTATTCCTGTCATTTTTGCAAACACGTCTTTAAATACTCCCATAAGGTATTGCTTACCTTCCTTGTCCTCGAGCTGCTTTTTGGCAAGTCCGAGCTCGTTTCTGACCGCCGAGGCTCTACTTTAATGCATCAACCTCCGCAGCCAAGACGGGCAGAGGTCAAGCAGCCTGCTGATTCCCATATTGACATACTTATGTTAGACTCACAGATATCTTTTTAGATCCTCATTTCAGCTATTTCTTTCCAAACACCAAACTAAGCATCGTGGGCTACCGCCTATGCGGTAATATTTTTACATATCTTAAATACATACCTCAAAGCTCGTTAGAAGGTCGGCACGGAAGCCACCAGCCCGCCTTGGCGGATCTGAACTTTCCGACACTCATAACAGTTCGGTGCTCCTCGTCGATGGTGTCAGACCCCGATTCCAAGTCACATGATCTAGCCGGTAACACCTCATATCACTTATGCCTCACGCACATGATTCCCACGGTGTCGCCTTACCATGGCCCGGACCGCTTATGCCTTTTGGCTCACGATATGATAGTGTCGCTAGCATATGACAGAGAACCCGGCCGACATGGCTAGTCGTGAACCCAAAGCGGCACTAACCCATGGGGACAGCATACATGAATCACATCGAGCATGTCGGTCATCATCGATGAATCCGGCTGTAGCACTGGGCTAACAGACTCCGTAACCCAGTCAGAAAGTGCTAGGCAGAACTGGATGTCACCGTGACATTTTCCCAAGGGATGTATATAGGAACGAAGTGAAACACATGCCGCCAGTCAAGTGTCCAAAGCAGTAGTCTTTGGCTAGCAGGTGACTCGTGAACTGGTCAGAAGCGGATTACTATCGCCAGAAGCACTAGACTACATTTCCCCATATGAGAGGCTGCCAAGGATAAACAACTAGATTGTCGGATCCCACACATACCAAGCATTTCAAACATACACACAATATGCTCAATATGTGTAAATACAACATGGCATCACAACATAACTCTACGACTCAAATATTTATTCATTAGGCTCCGAGGAGTGAGATATTACAAACATGGGTCTCATGACCCAACACTCGTGAGCATACAAGTCAAAGCACAAGCGAAGCTTAACATGTCCGAGTACGTACATCTACAAATGAAAAAGGCTGAGAAGGCCGACTATCTACTGATCTCGCCGAGGCACAAGATCGAGCTGAGGTAACAAGCTAAAGGTCGAGGTCCAAGAGGAACACTAGCGAGACGGACGCCTCTCTCGCAAAACATAAAATAAGCAAACGTGAGTACAAACGTACTCAAGAAGACTTACATCGTAACTAACTACATATGCATCATTATCAACAAAGGGGTGGTGGAGTTTGACCGCAGAAGCCAGCTTTGACTCGGTGGCTATCCTAAACTACGACCGCAAGTAACTCTTTGAGGTGGCACACGAGTCCACAAATTCACCATATCAATACACCACTATGGACCCGCCCCGCCTCCCTACGAGAACGCCATCCATAGCACTCACGCTATCTTGCGATTTTAGAGTATCCACTTTCACTTGTCTATGAACTGATATAGGCAACCCGTAAGTCCTTTCTCATGGACACGGCTATTCAATAGATCATATTAACCCCGCAGGGTGTACTTCTTCACACACGCTCACCACTTACCGCCGCTTACACGACATGTACTCGGCAACCTTCAAGCGGAAGCCCAACGTGGGTGTCGGCCACGCCTACCTAAACACTCAAGTCCCTAGTCCGTGTTTATCGCCTATTCGGTTCCATCCGCAGGAGTCCGCCGAGGTTTCCACTAACGGCCCCGAACGATGTGTGCAGTGGTTCCGAGATACCAAACGGCATTCGTACACCGGCCACGTGTATCTACCGCGATCATAGCCCACCCTAGGGTCACGCTTAAGCACGGCCTCCAACACATATCCTACAAACACCGTAAACTAGTTGCAACTCCCGGACAGAGGACAAGGTGGTCAAGAAGCCGAGAGAGTCAATTATGATCCCAATGTGTGGTAGTAACTGTTTCATGGATCACAAACACGTAACTCAGCCTCGAGGACGGCCGAATGAGACAACCCACCATGTACTCCTACATGGCCTCTCACCGCTACCTTTACCAAATCGTGTTCACACACTTAGCTCACACACGTGAGGACATGTTCACACCTCCGATTCATCCTCGATGAATCGCACCGACTCAACTCTAAGCAAGAGTGTGCATGACAAACAAGCATGAATGAGTAGGCACAACAGGCTCAAACAACTCCTACTCATGCTAGTGGGTTTCATCTAATTATCGTGGAATGACAGTCATGCAGAGGATAAGGGGTTCACTACCGCAGCAAGTAATGATGAATCATTGTTGTCCTAATGCAAAGAAAAGAGAGCAGAGCGAGAGAGTGGGATTGTATTGGAATGAACAGGGGTTTTGCTTGCCGCACTTCAAGATATTATAGTTCTTCATCGGTGTCATCGAACTCATCGTCGGAACCACGTCTATCGAGAGGGGACAAACACCGGCAACTGAGAAAGAAACACAATCAATGCAACGCGCAATATGATGTATGCTCATGACATGGCAACATGCTGGTGTTTTGAGCTAATGCAGCTAACAACAAAGTTAAATGAAGTTGTTTTGAACCCTAAGTTCAAATCCAAACTCCATATGTGAAATTCAAATGCCATTTATATGATTTGTGCTAAACAGCAGCTATAAGTTGTTCTAGCATGCATGAAAATGGTACAGATGGATAGATTGGATTTTTCTGATCATTTTTCATATATAATTTATCTCATTTGGAGTTACGGTTGATTTTATATGATTTTTAGAAGTTAGCACTATTTTCCTCAAATTTCCCGAAAAGATTAAATCCAGAAAATCAATTATCACACAAGATTGCATCATGCCTGACCTCAGCAGGTCAACAGCGCCGTCCAGGTCAAACCTGACCAGTGGGGACCACCGGTCAAGGATGACTGACACGGTGTGGTTAGGGTCACGGCGTGTGGGACCAACAAACGCCATGTCAACCGGGTCAACTCAGGCATGTGGGTCCCGCTTGGTTTTAAACTAACCTAAACAAAAACAAAAATGGGATTAGTTAGATCATGGGGCCCACGCTGCTGGCCTGTGGGGTTGGTTAGCGTGTGTTTAGGCCCTAATCACGGCCACGCCGGGCAATGCCGGAGTTCACCATGCGACCAAGAGCGGGCGGATGTTCACCGGAGTGGCTGGGTTTCATCCATGTGAGACTGTTTGGACCATGACGGCACTGCTTGAAAGCGGGCACTCGCCGCATCCAACGGAGGTGGAGGGAGGCCCTAGGGTTGCCGGAGTTGGGCTGGCGATGAGGTCAAGCTGGCGGGGCTCGGGTTCGATGGGGCATGCAGGGTGCAGCTCGGCAGACGGTGAACGGGTGGCACAAGAGGCATCTAGGGGCGGATAATCACACCCGTGCCACGGGGCAGCAGGAAGCTTCGAGGGCTTGGCTCGCCATGCCATGGCGGGCGGCCCTGCTGCTCATAGGGCGGTGGCTAGAGGAGAAAACACCGACGGGAGAGGGGTGAGGTGCAGGAGCTCACAGGAGGCAGAGGAGATGGTCACGAGCCTGGGACGACTCTGGAGACTGGGTGAATCGGAGCCGGCGATTCTTGGTGCCGTGGCGAAGACGACGACGCGTCACTGCAGGGCTCCCTGTCGTGTGTGTTGACGGAGACGATGTACGCGACGAAAAGCGGAGCTTCCAGCACAAGTGGGGAGGCAAGGGGAGGCCAAGGGCACGCACGGCGGTGAGCCACTGGCTATGGTGTGTTCAGGCGGTCGGGAGAGAGAGCCGAAGAGGCGGGAGAGGCCGAGAGGCGGGGAAGTGGCGAGGGTGTTGGGCGTCCCAGCGCGGATAGGGCTCAAGGAGAGGCCGCCAAAGACGAAGCGGAGGTGGAGGCTCGGGCATCGGGCGGAGTGACACGCCCGCCAAGAGGGCGAGGTTGAAGACAGGTGCCCCTCGGTGGGCTGGGCTGCCTAATGGGCCGGCCATGTAAGGCCGTAAGTGGCCTGTACTCTCTCTCTCTCTTTTTCTACTTTTGTTCTGCTTTTCTATTTTATGCAGCTTTGGGGCTTTATTAAAATACTTAGACACTTCCAAAATCATGAAACTACTCATGATCATGTTGGGATTATATCCTACAAAGGAACATTTCATTATGATTATTTGAGCATTTCAAATATTTTATAGTATTTAAATGCCCAAATGAAAATACCATATGATTTAATTCAGAGCCCAATATGTCATGGAAAAATGTGCATCACCTCTGCCATCAAGCACATGATTTATCATAAATGATGAACATTTTTAAAGCCATTTGACTTCATCAAAAAATATTTTTGGTTGAACCTATTTGAATACCTTTAATGCTAGGGTTTAGGCAATCCCCATCTCAATTTTCAAATAAGTTTAAACATGATGCATGGATACCGATGAACCTAATTACAATCAGATCTAGGGTGTGTGAAAACAAGCGCCTGCTAAGCGCCCATCAAATCATCCAGGTGCCTCCTGTTGGATTTGAGGTCACGGCGCAACATAGCCTTGCCCTTCTTACTTAAGGGGTCACTGTCGGACTCGGAACCACTAAAGGTTTCGATGACGAGTCCGGACATGTGGCCGGACTTGAAGCCCTTCGGGTTTTATCCCTTTGAGCCCGGATTCGGAGGTCGCTTTATGGCACCTCCATGGCCACCTCCTCCGGCTGGGCCCCTTTTGGGCTCCACCCGGGCCATCCGCAGCGGGAGGAGACGAGGCGGTTGGAAGTGAGGTGCTATTCACCTCCGACGAATTCAGTGAGCCGCCGACGAATCGTCGAGCCCATCCTCGGGCGGGCTACATGGTTATATCCGCGTTATAAGATGTTGTGCGACAAATGGAACGCCATGAGTTATTCCGTGTCCGGACACTTACGATTTCGCCAGGGCTTGGTCCTTGAGCCCACCCTTCGCCGTCGTCGGCATTGGCGGTGTTGTCCGGAGGAAGGGTCTTTCCTTCTTGACCCTTCGCCTCCCTGGGCTTAGCGGCCTTCCTTTTCTTCTCTCCCCCCCGGGAGAGGCCTTTTTCCTCCTCCTCTTCTTCAAGGGAGGAGTCCGCCTGGCCATCGGACGATGAGTCCGACAAGATTTGGCGCCGAACTCCTTCGAGTTCCCCGTGGCCTTCTTCTTTTCTTTTCCGCACCACGGAGGTGCCGGAACCAGCAGCCCCGCCAATCAAGGCGTCCATTGGGTCTTCGGCAAGGGAGCCGGACAGTCGATCCGTCCGGACGCCTTCAACCAGTCCTGCCAAAGGTGAGGGAGTTTTAGATCCCGCATAGAGTCAAACTATGAAAAAAGAGTCACGTAAAGGGTAGAATAACTTACCTCGCTGGCTTGATGTCGCGAGCTGAATCCGCGATCTTCGGTAGCGGATGCGGGAGCTTCGGCGCCCTTGAACAACACCTTCCAAGCATCTTCGCACGTAGTGTCAAGAGCCGCCTGTTCGTTGATGATGCCGGATCAAACTCCCACAAGTTGAAGGCCCGCTGTCGGCATGGGAGAATCCGCGGATGAGCATCACCTGGATTACGCTGACAAGCTTGAGATTCTTGTCCACCGTGTTTGGACGCAGGTTTGAGTCCGCCAGCTCTTCCGATTACTCCCATGCAGGCCCGCCTCTTTCCATGAGGTGAGCCGTAGGGAAGCGATCGAATTGGGGCCGCCGCCATTGAGAGTCGCGGCTCGGTGATGTAGAACCACCCCGATTGCCACCCCTTTATGGTCTCCACAAAGGAGCCTCGAGCCATAGGACGCTGGCCATCCTTCCCACCATGGCACCTCCAAGACTGCATTGGCGGTCGCCTACCACTACCTTCGGCTTGACATTGAAGGTCTTCACCATAAGCCAAGTGGGGCTGATGCAGAGGAAGGTTTCGCACACATTGACGATAAACGCCGAGATGTTGAGGATGAAATTCGGGGCCGATCATGGAAATCTAGGCCGTAGTAGAACATGAGCCCCTGGACGAATGGGTGAAGTGGAAACCCTAGTCCGTGGAGGAAGTGGGGAGGAACACCACCTCTCATGGGTCCTGGGGTGGGATGAGCTGCCCTCATTGGGGAGCCTATGCACGATGTCGCCGGACAAGTATCCGCCTTCCGCAGCTTTTTGATGTGCCCTCCATGACGGAGGAGGCCATCCACTTGCCTCCCGCCTCCGGACATAGTTGGAGAAGGTTGAGGTGGGATGTGCGGACTTGGGCGCTGGAGCTCGAAAAGCGGAAATGGATAAGCAAAGGAGGAAGAAGGCGTGGTGAAAAAGTGGATCTTTATCCCTTATATGGACGGACAAAGCTATGCGCCCCCACCGCCCGATAAACTCGCTATCTCCCAAGCGCCAGAATCAATGGCGTGGTTGGGTTACCCACGCCTGTATTGATGAGAATCCTAATAAGGGGACACGATCTCCGCTTGACAAGACGTGCTAAGGAAACCGCCGCTAAACGCTACCGAGGTGGGACAAGGAAAACGATTCAATAAAGGCTTGGTCGGTGTGATGTCACGCCGGAATACACCAGAGATTGAACTTGTGTAAATATTATTCTCTACTGGTGGTATGTGGAACTTATTTTCAGAGCCGACACTATCCTTGTGTTCAAAATCTTCTATGAAGTATTCGAGGAGGAACCCGCCTTGCAATGCCGAAGACAATATGCCACGACTTGTCGTCATTGAAGCCTGGTTCAGGGCTACCGAGGAGTCCTCGGATTAGGGGTGTCCGGATAGCCGGACTATGACCTTTGGCGGACTCGGACTATGAAGATACAAGATTGAAGACTTCGTCCCCGTGTCCGGATGGGACTTTCCTTGGCGTGGAAGGCAAGCTTGGCGATACGGATATGTAGATCTCCTACCATTGTAACCGACTCTGTAACCCTAACCCTATTCGTGTCTATATAAACCGGAGGGTTCTAGTCCGTAGGACGAACAACAATCATACCATAGGCTAGCTTCTAGGTTTAGCCTCTCGATCTCGTGGTAGATCTACTCTTGTACTACCCATATCATCAATATTAATCAAGCAGAGTAGGGTTTTACCTCCATCGAGAGGGCCCGAACTGGGTAAAACATCGTGTCCTTGTCTCCTCGTTACCATCCGCCTAGACGCACAGCTCGGGACCCCTACCCGAGATCCGCCGGTTTTGACACCGACATCGCTGAAAGGATCTTCTTGCACCGACAGGAATGGAGATGCTCAAGAAACACATTGTCGGGATAGGTTTCCGAGTGGAACCTATTTTGCCGATCATCAATCGCTTGATTCTTGATTCGGGAATGTGGTGAAGCTCCAACCCTCTAACTTTTTCTCCAATCTCTCATCACTGCAGTTAAAGATCTAGTCATGGCAGGGTTTCTGACATCCCACTCCTTCATCACCTGACTGACCTCCAAATCCGAGTCACCGTAGACCATGAGGCGACGGACACCGAGTGAGATGGCCATACACAACCTGTAGAGGAGTGCTTCATACTCAGCTTCGTTGTTGGAGGAATCAAAATAAATCTGGAGGACATAACTGAGTTTATCGCCTCTCGGGGACACTAGGACCACTCCGGCACCCGAGCCATTCAACATCTTGGATCCATCAAAGAACATAGTCCAGTGTTTCGAGTGAACTTGAGTCGGTTGTTGCTGTTCAATCCACTCGGCCAAGAAATCATGAAAAGTGCTTGAGATTTGATCGCCTTCTTCGCTTCAAACTTGATATCTAGAGGGAGACGTTCAATTGCCCACTTAGCCACTCGACCCGTTGCATCTTGATTGTTCATAATTTCAGACAATGGAGCATCGCAGACGACTGAAGCCGAGTGGTCTTGGAAATAATGTGCAACTTTCTTCACAGTCAAATAAATTCCATAGACAAGCTTCTGGTAATGCGGATACCTTTTCTTGGATGGAGTCAAGACTTCAGAGATATAGTACACTGGGCGTTGGACTTTATAGGCCTTGCCTTCTTCTTCTCGCTCTACTGTGAGCACTGTGCTGACAACCCAACCAGTGGCTGCAATATACAAGAGTAGAGGCTCTTTGCTGTTCGGAGCAGCAAGCACCAGCTGGGTGGAAAGCAGGGCTTTGAGCTCCACAAACGCTGCTTTAGCTTCGGGAGTCCACTCGAATGTATCAGACTTTTTCATCAGTCGGTAAAGAGGCAATGCCTTCTCTCCGAGACGAGAAATGAACCAACTAAGTGCAGCGAGACAACACTACAAAAAAATACACTTCCGTGATGGTACGTGTTTGTCATAGTAGGTCACGTTTTCTATCATGCATGTACATCCATGACGATTTTATGACAGAATCAAGATAGTCATAAGTGTGCTATCGTAGAAGTGTTCCATGACATTACCAAAATTATCATCACAGAAGTGTCCATTTCCATGACGATAAATGGCGTGTCATGGAAGTGCTTTCGTCAAGGGTGACCGACACGTGGCATCCACCATAACGGGTCGCCGTTAAGCTATCGGGTCCGGTTTTGGATCCGATAACCCGTTAATAGCCCGGACCAATGGGGATTTTCCACATGTAAAATTCTCATTGGCCGGAGGAAACACGTGTTGGCTCACTGCTGGGACAGATGTCATCCACTCACTGGATAGGAGGCACATATGATACGTCGACACGTGACACGGCCCAGCGGAGGCCCATTTCGATGAAAAGGCCGGCCCGAAACACGTTGGGACAAATGTCATCCGCTCATTGGACCGAAGGCGCCTATGATACGGCGAAACGTGGCACGGCCCAACAGAGGCCCATTCCTGTGAAAAGGCCAGCCCGTTTGACTTGGTCAAAAGGTAACGGGCCGGTCCACGGAAAGCCTGTTAATGGCCTATTCGTATATAGCCCATTTACGGCCCGCTAACTCACGACACTGTTAATGACCCATCGGAATTAAGCCCGGGTAATCTCATCTCGAACCACCAATATGATTCCAGCCATTGTAAATTCCGCCCATGTATGGCCCATGATGTATTTGGCCCATATGAGGGCCCTTTGTAACTTTTTGGCCCATTAACTCACTGTGGTGAAACTGGCACGTAATGAACAATGCACCGCTTTATACCCATTAGTGGCCCATTATTCCATTGGGCCGTTTCGAACCCGTGTTAACTTTCTTCTAAGGGCCCATTTATTCTGCTGGGCTCGCTTCATAATTGCATTACTTACGGTCTGCATCGGCCCGTTTCAGTTGGGCCAAATTCAGCTGTACAGTTACGCTGGTCGCCAGGCCCGCTTTTACATCGCTATTGTTTTCATAGCGCCATCAATTACGGCCTATTAACGCCTGCTATTGTCGGCCATAAAATGCATTTATTCCCACTCTAGCCCGCTTACGACCCATTTTATGTCCATCATTGGTCCACCAATAGTAATGCGACCCATGTTTGGCGAAACGATTATACGGCCCGTAGAAGGCCCATAGATGAGACGACCCATAGAAGGCCCATGGATCCTACGGCCCGTAGAAGGCCCATGGATCCTACGGCCCGTGGAAGGCCCATGGATCCTACGGCCCGTGGAAGGCCCATGGATCCTTCGGCCCGTGGAAGGCCCATGGATCCTACGGCCCGTGGAAGGCCCATGGTCACTACACAGGTAGCAGGACCATGGTCACAACAGTCCGTGTGTTGCCATGGTTATTGTGGCCTAGTTTATTGTGGCCACTAGAAAAAATGCGGAAAAAGAACTACAGTGACTACAAGCAAACAACTAAACAAGACAATAAGGAAATAAATAAGCAATGAACTAATGCTAGGCTATTACGTCTATTACACATATTAATTCACTGGGCATCAAAGTTTGCAACTAGTGCAAATATAGGGAACAAAGCAGCATATTACATACATCGGCTCGCCAAAATTGGCCACTCGTAAAGTAAATAAACGCAAGAACACAAGTCCATAACTCAAACAACTTCTAAGAGCTCAAGAAACGTAATATCCCGGTATCCACCATGTCGGCAATAAGCTTAGCAAGCTTATTAGCTTTGTCCCGCTTTTACGCTAAAATCCTCCAACGCTTGTTGTTGCACCGTAAAGTATGTATCTCAATGCTCCACCGGACTTCCGCAAATTCTTCCGCTTTCTTGTCCCGTAATCAGCCGATCGATGTCTTTCAGCTTGTAGTTGAGACTCAAGAAAACCGAACTGATTCGCATAAAGGAGTTTGTATAGCTTGTGCAAGCGGTAGTGGCTAGTAAATCAAACACTAAACCAAGATCGACTTTGGGGTTGTCTCACCGCCTTCAAGATAGTCTTCCTTAGTCGTTTTATCGCTTTGTTGGAGACCAACAAGGATGTGTCACTATCCCTAACCTTATCTGCATTACATCCTTTACCATTGCTTAATACAAGCACTCTTCCCCAATATTCTGGTCAAGATTCTAAAAGAAGAAACAAGCGGCACTACATATTGTGTTTAGCATGTACTAGTATATGAAACTCATTTCATTGAACCAGCTTATTAGTAAGGTGGACAGGATTAAACTACCAAGTCTTCTATCGCCAAGTAGTACATAATAAAAGCATCAAACAAACATATATCTATATGTCCTATGGTCACCGTGATTGTCTTGCCAAATCAAAATAGAGACACGGGTTCAAAATCATATCGGTTCAAGACAAAGCAAGCACCGGAAGAATACAAAGCGTGGGAAACTACATGGCACAACAAGATTTCATATGGGTACCACGGGTATTCATGTACAACAACACTATTGGCTCTAGTATTGTGATGTTAGTAATATGCATGATATGAGAAGTCAACTGTATACACAACTGAAATTGAAATCAACAGAGCTATTGATAAGAGCAAACCTATTAAAGAAACATGCATGAACATACCCATCAGGCCATTGGAGTTTCGATTGGATCCTTCAATTTAAAAATAAGTTTGTATGAGTAAATATAGTGATATAAGAGCAAAGTTAAAGATGCACTACAGCAATGGAATCTTAAATTAGAACAGTTGTTCTTCGTGTTTAAGCACTTGTTCTACATGAACATAGTACATTAAGATGCAAGAATATAGTACTTAAAATAGAAAATGAGCTCATAGACCTTACCACATTCTTGGTCTGGGACAAGATGAACAAGGCTCCTACCATCGCCAAGAATGTGTCTCAGGAGAACGTAAGGAATTTGATGAGTTTCTTTGCCAATGAAGTACGCTTTCTTCTGTAATTCCGATATCGCCACCAAGCATTCTTGAAGATAGCAGAGGTATTAGCACAGGTTACCTCATCCCGAGTTTCCAAATCGGTCCTTCTATAGAGAAAATGGGAAAATTTGCTGTATTATAACCATCATGGAGGTAGAATGTATGGGACAAAGCAAAGTAATTGCCATGAATAACATTACTTTACATAACTCCTGGACAAACACCTGCAATCGGCATTTTCCTTCATCTTGATTACAATATTTCCAGATGGGAAGATCACATAGGTTTAACAACATAAATCGATAGATGCTAAACTCGTGTCTGGTTGTGCTTCCTCCACGGAATAGGGTTACTAATGGTGGAGTTGGGTTCGCCGTGGTAGTTTGGCCCTTTGGAGCCTTGGAGCTGCCTTACTGCTCTTGTTTGCGAGCCTGTGGTGGAGATGGTGTTGGTCAAAGGAGGGGTTCTTTCTGGGGGTTGGGGTTAGATTGGGTGGTGGTTCTCTTCCATCACGGTAGGGTTAAATCGAGTGGGTTATGTGTGGTAGGGCTGGTTCTCGTGCATGTACAAGGTGCTATCTCCCCAAGAGGTAGCA
>CM038676.1:414142437-414284681 GCA_021605205.1 Aegilops longissima | reverse complement strand
TTGGGGTTGTGGTGTTCTTTTGTCCGGAAGAAGGATGGCGCGGACCGGCTTTGCGTCGATTACCGTCCATTGAATAAGAAGACTATCAAGAACAAGTATCCACTTCCCAACATCAATGAGCTTTTCGAGCAACTCAAAGGTGCTAAAGTGTTCTCCAAGCTTGACCTTCATTATGGGTTATCATCAGATTCGCATTCGTGAACAAGATATTCCCAAGACAGCATTGAGAACAAGCTTTGGTTCTTATGAATATCTTGTCATGTCTTTCGGCCTTGTCAATGCTCCTCCAACATTCTCTCGGATGATGAACTTCATATTCAACCCCTACACCAATGAATTCGTCTTGGTCTATCTGGATGATATTTTGGTCTTCTCCAAGAATAAGAAGGATCATGCCAAACATTTGCGATTGGTGCTAGACAAGCTCGGAGAGTATAAATTCTATCTGAAGTTTTCCAAATGTGAATTTTGGCTTGATGAAGTGCTTTATCTTGGTCATATCATCTCCGCCAAGGGCATCGCTGTTAATCCCGAGAAGGTGTGCGCAATTGTGAATTGGGAACCTCCTCGGAATGTCAAGCAGCTTAGCAGTTTTCTTGGTCTTGCAAGCTATTGCGAAGATTAGTTGAGAACTTCTCCAAGATTGCAAAGCCTCTTTCCAACCTCCTCGAAGCATGTGAAGTATATACGGTCTCCACGAGTGTGGCGTTGCTTTCAATACCCTCAAAGAGAAACTCGTCACAGCTCTGTCTTAACTCCTCTGATGAATCCAAGCCATTCGAAGTTTTACGTGATGCTTCTCTTCAAGGTCTCGGTGCTGTGTTAATGCAAGAGAGAGAGTTGTGGCCTATACCTCTCGTCATTTGAAGCCCAGCGAAAAGAACTACCCCACTCACGATCTTGAGTTGGCGGCAGTTGTCCATGCATTGATAACATGGAGACATCTCTTGTTGGGAAGGAAAGTGGACATTTTCACCGATCACAAGAGCCTCAAGTATATCTTCACTCAACCCAACCTCAACCTCACGCAGACTCGATGGGTGAAATGATTCAAGAGTACAACCCAAGTATTGAATATACTCGCGCAAGGCCAATGTGATTGCAGATGCTTTGAGCAGGAAGGCTTATCGCAACAGTTTAATCCTCAAGCCCTTCCAACGGATCTCTGTGAAGCTTTCCATAGCTGAATCTTCAAGTTGTTCCTCAAGGTTTTCTTGCCAACCTCATAGTCTCTCATACTTTGGAAGATCAGATTCGTGAGGCTCAACTCCACGGATACCATGGTGAAAAAGGTGAAGCGTGGTATCGATAAGGGCATTTCCAAGTACAAGTGCTTCCACATTGGTGACAAAGATACTCTTTTCTTCGAGGACTGGATTGTGGTTCCAAAGGGTGATCTACGTAAAGTCATTATGAACGAGGCACACAATTCGCTTCTATCCATTCATCCTAGAAGTACGAAGATGTACCATGACCTCAAGCAGTCATATTGGTGGACTCGAATGAAGCTAGAAATTGCTCAATTCGTGAATGAGTGTGATGTCTGCAGAAGAGTGAAAGCAGAACACCAAAGACCAGCTGGTCTCCTTCAACCTCTTGCTATTCCGGAATGGAAGTTTGATCATATCGAAATGGACTTCGTGACTGGTTTTCCAAAGTCCAAGCGTCGAAACGATGCTATCTTCGTTGTCATTGACAAGCACACTAAAGTGGCTCATTTTCTTCCTATCAAAGTATCCATCACAGCAGCTCAGTTGGCAGAGCTATACACCTCGAGATTGTCTCCTTGCGGCATTCCACAAGTGATCTCTTGAGACCGTGGCAGCATCTTTACCTCCAAGTTTGGGATTCTTTTGAGAAGGCCTTGGGCACCAACATTCGTTTCAGCACAGCTTTCCATCCTCAAACAAGTGGCCAAGTCGGCGAGTCAATCAAATCCTTGAAGATATGCTCGGGGCTTGTGTCATTTCCTTGGTATGAAGTGGGAAGATTGTCTTCCATATGCGAGTTCTCCTACAACAACAGCTTCAAGCGAGTTCGGCGCAAGGCCCCATTCGAAATTCTCTATGGCGAGAAAGTGGCGTACTCCTCTCAATTGGTGCGAGACAGGTGAGCGCCAACTTCTTGCAGCGACTTGATCACGAAGCGAAGAAATGTGCAAAGTCATTCGTGAGAATCTCAAAGCAGCATAATCGCGCGGAAGAGCTATTATGATGACAAGCACAGTGATGTGGCTTTTGAAATCGGAGACCATGTCTACCTCGCGTCTCTCAATGAAAGGCACTCGTCAACCCGGTATCAAAGGGAAGCTTGCCCTAGATCGTGGGTCCTTTCAAGATCATTGGTAAAGAGGCGATCTAGCCTATCAACGAGCTTCCATCCAATTTTGCAAGCGTGCGATGTGTTTCACGTGTCACAACCGCAAGTGCTTCAAGACTCTGAGCACACTATCAACTTGAAGAATTGACCTTCAAGAAGACCTCTCTTATCATGAGCACCCGTTGCTATTCTTGAAGAAACCGAGCGCAAGACTCGCAACAAGTCAATCAAATTCCTGAAAGTGAAGTGGTCACACCATTCCGACCGAGAAGCCACACAGGGGCGCGAGGATCACCTCCGTTCGAATATCCGGAGTTCTTTCGGTCCTAGATCTCGGGCGAGATCCTCTTGTAGTGGTGGAGTGTTGTAACACCCGGATGTAACTTTCCATATTTGTAACTCCAACTCTTGCCATTTTCGGCATTGTGATATGATATTCCCTCCGTGGTTGGGTTTTCCTCTTTTGCATTTTGTCCATGTCATGCATTTCATATCATGTCATCATGTGCATCGCATTTGCATACGTGTTAGTCTCATGATTCGAGCATTTTCCCGTTGTCCGTTTTGCAATCCGGCACTCCTATGTCCCCCGGCGCCCCCTTTTACGTTTTTCCGTGTGCGGGTACTAAACTTTCTCGGAATGGACCGAGGTTTGTCAAGTGGCCTTGGTATACCACCGGTAGACCACTGTCAAGTTCGAGTCATTTGGAGCTCGTTTGGTACTCAACGGTTAACCGCTTACTCTCGCAAAGGCCTCTTTTAAGTTGCAGCCCAACACCCTTTCAAAACAGCCCAATAACCCATCTAAGTCACTTCCATGCTCTCCGTCGTCGGATCACGATCGTGTGGGAAAACCGCACCTCATTTGGACTCTCCTAGCTCCTCTATGCCTATATACACCCCCCCATTCCAAACTCCGGATCCTCTCCCCTAACCCTAGCAAATCCCAGTCCGCGCCGCCGGGCGTGTCCGAGTGGGCGGACAACGTCCGCCGCCCACCGCCTCTCGGTAGCGCCACGTGGGCCCTGGTCCCCGATTCGCCCGCCCCATGCGCGCCCGGCCCGGGCCCGCGAAACCCTCCCGGCCCGGCGGCGCGCAGCCAGCGCCCGCCACCCGCTCCCGACCGGCCGCCCGCGCCGCCGCGCCGCGCCGCCGCCCCATGGTTCGCGCCGCCACGACGCCCGCGCCCGACCCGCCGCCCGGCGCCCTCCTCCGCCCAGCCTCGCCCTCCTCGGCGGCCCTCGCCTCCCGGCCCCGAGCCGCTCCGGCCAGCCACCTCGACCTCGAGCTCCGGCGGTCTGGATCAAGCGGGTTGACTTTCTCCCCCCAAAAATCGTCCAAGTCTTTAATTCTGTGATGATTTGTTGCATTTTAATCGCATCATAACTTTGCACCCGTAGCTCCGTTTCGTGCGTGTAATATGTCAAAATGTTCGCCTCGATGAGTAGATCATTTCATCTCATTGCATCATTTTCATTTGAGCTCATCTTGATGCCCGAAATGCTGTTAGAAGAGGGCTATGTGATGTTAGTTTCAGATTTTTAACAGAACATGCTCTTTTGTCATTTTTGCCATGATTGATGTGTGCATCCTATGATCTTGAGTCCTACATGTGTTTTGTAATATGCCATGCCATCTTTCCAGGGGTGTATGCCATGTATTTTTGTGATCTATGTGGTGACTAGCACAAGCATGCAAACTAGGCTTCTTGATGTTGCTGATTTCAGCCCCTGTTTAGCTGATATTTTTATGCCATGTTAACTTGATGCTACCGAGAGATCCATGCATATTTTGAGATACTTCAGTAAGGATGTTTTGAACATATGGTTATGCTCTATCCATCCATGCCTTTGTTTGCAATTATGGAGTGCCATAGCTTGAGTCAATCGAGCTCTACTTTTGCTATAAAATGTTTCCTGGCAGATTGTTTACATGTTATTCAATTTTGCCAAGGTTGTTGTAGTTGATCCGTGTATGCTATGATGTTGTTCTTGCCATGTATATCTTCTATGCCATGTCTTCTTGATGTATGTATGCTTAGTTTATCATGAAATGCTCTGTAGTGAGTGCATCGAGCTATTAAACATGCCTACTTGTTATCTGTTTTTGCCATGCCACATTCTTTGAATCATTATGAAACTTGCTATTTTGACATGGGTGTTACTATGTTTTCTGATCCTTTTTGTCTTATGGTCAGTAAGGGACTTTTGTTCTATGCTTTGAGTAGATTCATGCCATGCCTTGTTTGTCTACTATAAGTTCCTGTAGCATGTCGTTTGCTTGCTCTGAACATTGCTTCCTGATGCTGATTTTGCCATGTTCAGTAATTTCACTAAGTCTGTGAAGCTGATATATTTTGCCCTTTTGCCATGCTTGTTTGAACCTGTTATGTTGTGAATTAGCCGTAGCTCAGTGTTCATCTTTTGTCAAGCATCTTGAGTAGATCACTGCCATATGCTTTGTTGGTACGTTTGGGTGCAGTAGCTTAATTTCTTGTTGCTTGCTAAGTGGTATCATCTTTGTTAATGGCAGATTTGTGGCATTCTTGTTTTGCTTGTCATTTGCAAACCGTGCATCCGATTCGGTGATCTTTATATCGATTTCAACGAAATCATCTCATCTTTCAGCGGCATACTTGGTTTGCCAAGTTGATGCCTGGTTCATCATTTTCCTTCGGATGGCGCATCGCATTGCATATCACATCTCGCATATCATGCCATATATTGCATCATGTTGCTTGTGCATTGCACCGTGATTTATTGTGGTTCCTTTGTTTGTGTTCTTGCTTTGGGTAGAGCCGGAGGCGAGTGCGTGAGCGAGGAACCTGTTGAGAACGCTACGAGGATCAAGCTTTCGACAACTCGAGAACTTTGCGAGCAAGATGACCATACCCTCGAAATCACTTCTATCTTTGCTATGCTAGATGCTCGCTCTTTTGCTATGCCTATGCTACGATGCCTATCACTTGCTTATCATGCCTCCCATATTGCCATGTCAGCCCTAACCATCCTTTCCTAGCAAACCGTTGATTGGCTATGTTACCGCTTTGCTCGGCCCTCTTATAGCGTTGCTAGTTGCGGTGAAGATGAAGTTTGTTCCTTGTTGGAACATGGAGATGTTGTTCCTTATTGGAACATGTTTACTTGTTGGGGATATCACAATATATCTGCTATAATTAATGCATCTATATACTTGGTAAAGGGTGGAAGGCTCGGCCTTATGCACAGTGTTTTGTTCCTCTTGCCACCTAGTTTCCGTCATACGGTGTTATGTTCCTTGATTTGGCGTTCCTTACGGTTGGGTGATTTATGGGACCCCCTTGACAGTTCGCTTTGAATAAGACTCCTCCAAAGCAAGGCCCAACTTTGGTTTTACCATTTGCCACCTAAGCCTTTTTCCCCGGTTTTCGCGAGCCGAGGGTCATCTTTATTTAACCCCGGGCCAATGCTCCTCGGCGTTGGTCCAAACTAAACCACTTGCGGTGCCACCCCAAGGCAACTTGGGGCATCTTGATTGCCGTACGTACTGCTCATCCGGTGTGCCACGAGCGAGATATGTGCAGCTCCTATCGGGATTTGTCGGCACATTAGGCGGCTTTGCTGGTCTTGTTTTATTGTTGTCGAAATGTCTTGTAGTCCGGGATTCGAGATTGATCGGGTCTTCGGTAGAAGAATATCCTTCGTTGACCGTGAGAGCTTATAATGGGCTAAGTTGGGACACCCTGCAGGTATTATCTTTCGAAAGCCGTGCCCGGTTATGAGGCAGATGGGAATTTGTTAATGTCGGTTGTAGAAAACCGAAGTTGACTTTAATTAAAATACACATCAACGCGTGTGTAACCGTGATGGTCTCTTCTCGTGAGTCCGGGAAGTGAACACGGTGTTGGAGTTATGTTGGCGTAAGTAGTTCAGGATCACTTCTTGATCGCTACTAGCTTCACGACCGTGCTTTGCTCCTCTTCTCGCTCTCTTTTGCGAATGTAGCCACCATATATGCTAGTTGCTTGCTGCAGCTCCACCTCACAACTCTGTCCTTCCTATAAGCTTAAATAGTCTTGATCTCATGGTGTGAGATTGCTGAGTCCCGTGACTCACAGATTCTACAAAACAGTTGCAGTGCCGGCGATGCGGTCAGGTGGCGCAACCGAGCTCAAGTGGGAGTTCGACGAGGCGTGGTCGTTACTATGTGTCTTTTCCGATGATCAGTAGTGGAGCCAGTTGGGACGATCGGGGATCATGTAGCATTTGGGGTATCTTCTTTTATTTTGGTTCCGTAGTCGGACCTTGAGTGTAATCTGAATGATGGATGTTTATTTATGTATTGTGTGAAGTGGCATTGTAAGCCAACTATGTATCTCTTTCCTTATGTATTACATGGGTTGTGTGAAGATTACCTCACTTGCGACATTGCTTTCAATGCGGTTATGCCTCTAAGTCGTGCGACACGTGGGAGATATAGCCGCATCGAGGCGTTACAAGTTGGTAATCGAGCCTTCCCGACTTAGGAGCCCCTGCTTGATTGTTTCTTTGGCGTTGTTGAGTCTAGAATGGAAAATGTTTTGAGTCTTAGGATTATATATATCGGAGAGTAGGATTCTTTTACTCCCGGTCCCTTTGTCGCTCTGGTGAGGTCTCTGACGTAGAAGTTTTGACTCTCCTCTCCTCAATTTTCACTAAAAAAATTTAGGATCACGCGGGTATCTTGGAATCGTTCGATGGTTTTGTGGCGAGAACATTGTTCTTGGTGCCTCGACATTTAGGGGTTGTGGCGGTGTCCGGGGAGTTGAGCTCGAGGTGTTGTCGTCACAATTTTATCGTTGCAGTTCGGAATACTGAGTTTTGCCGACATCGAAATCTCTTTTGTATAGTTGTTGGTGAGATAACCCGATAACTTGATCTTGGGGTGAGCTCGGGAGTATTGCCATGACTTCATATAACGGATGCTTTTGAAGGTCGAGGTACCACGATTTCGAAGGTTTCTTGGTTATGTGTTGACGGATGGATACAATTTGGATCTAGGTATTGTTAGTTTGGGTGATATATTTTGTGTCCCTGTATCCCCAACACAGATTGCATAACCGAGAAAGTTTGGGAGTTTATAGGTGGGATTCAAGTAGCTCTTAGCATTTCTTCCCTTGAGATATTTGGTTTGTGATTGGGTAATCCTTACCACTTATTTGTTCGATCGTACCTTGTTATTTTTTCATCAACCTTTAATCAAGTGGCTTCTCACCTTAATGGGCGTGTGATGTTAAGCTTTTGGAATTCATTCGTTCATCCTTGTTGAATTTTATTGTGAAGACTATATGTTGCAATTTCTATCCGTTGATTCAACTTGTCTATCATCTATCAAGTGCTAACGGATGTCACCCTCTTGAGGATGGCTCCGCCAGCAAGCGTCGAATCCGGAGCGCAATGATGGGAATCGTCGAACCCTCCACCTCCACCTCCGCCTCCGGAGGCATGGCAACTATCATGGCAGCCACCAATGCCAATGCTCGAGATGATTTTGCAACTCTTGCAGAGCGTACCCAAGGGCAAGGCAATCAAGGAAATCAAGGTCAAGGCAACAACCAGCCGCACTTTGCTACCCTCGATCGGTTCCTCGCTAATCAGCGAAGTCTTTCGGTTTTGTGCCGAGGCCACAGGGCGTCGACGATTGGCTTGTGGACATCTGCAAACATTTTGAATGTAGCAATGTCGGACACGAGGACTTTGTCAAGTTTGCCGTTTCAACTCAAGGACCAAGCTTTGAGTGGTACCGGCAATACAAAGATTCCAGAGGAGGTCGTGTCATTACAGGATGAGTTCGCGAGATTTGAGCTCACCACATTCGAAAAGTGTTGTTGAGAGCAAGCGTGAGGAGTTCCGCAATCTCAAGCAAGGCAACATGTCGTGTATCAATACAATATCCAGTTCGAGAAACTTCGCTCGCTTTGCTAAGCAAGGCGTCCACGATGAAAAGAGTATGATCTATCAATTCAGAGGTGGTCTCGGAGAAGATCTGCAATTAGCTCTCGTGCTTTTGAGCGAGAAAAGTATGATGAATTCTACAACATGGCTTTGAAGCAAGAAGCTGCCCAGCTCAAATGTGAGGCTTCTAAGAAGAGAATCGGGGATGCGATTCAGTCTTCTTCTTCCTCTCAAGTGGCAGCTAAGCAGCAAAAGTTCTACCTTCCTCCTCCTCCGTTCCGTCGGCCTTATCGTGAGAAGAACTCAGGTGGTCGTGGATCTTCCCACCCGCCCAACCCAGGCTACCAAAACAAGTCTAATTCTCAAGCTCCAAGGTCAAGTGCTCCTTATCACCATCCGCTCTGAGGTGACTTGCAACAAGTGTCGTGAGAAAGGTCACTATGCGAACAAGTGCTTCAACCAAAAGTGCCTTCCGCCTCCTCTTCCTCCTGTGAAATCTTCCAGCAATGCAGTGGTCAAGCATAATCCAAAGCATGCCAAGGTGAATATGATGAATGCAGCTCAAGCGGAGGAATCTCTTGATGTGATAATGGGTAATCTCTCGATTAATGATATTCTGCAAAAGTCTTATTTGATTTGGTGCATCGCTTTCTTTCATTTCGAGACCTTTTGTTGCCAAGCATGAGTTTGTGACGGAAAAGATTCCTATTCCATTGAAGATTGTGTCCCCGGGTAAGCAAATGACTTCTCGAGTTTTGGTTCCGAATGTCGGTATCAAGATGGGCGACTATAGATTTACGGCTAAACCAATTGTCCTTGGTGACTCGGATATTGATCTTATTCTTGGGATGGGTGGCTTTCTCAGCACAAAGCTCAGCTTGATTGTGCTGCTGGGAAATTCAATTGACTCACTCTTCTAATGATGTGATCATCTATGCCGCTCGTGATGAAACCATTCGGTTGTTTTCTCTCAATGAGAAGGGCGAATTGGATGCTATCTCTCAGATTCCAGTCATTTGTGAGTACCAAGATGTCTTTCTAGAAGAGCTTCCAGGAATGCCTCCTCACCGGCCAGTTGAGTTCGTTATCGATCTTGAGCCTGGCACTGAACCCGTTTGCAAGCGCCCATACAAGCTTGGACCTAATGAGCTGAAGGAATTGAAGAAGCAGCTCGATGAACAAGAGCGTCTGGGTTTGATCAGACCGAGTTCATCTCCTTGGGGTTGTGGTGTTCTTTTTGTCTAGAAGAAGGATGGCACGGACCGACTTTGCGTCGATTACCGTCCATTGAATAAGAAGACTATCAAGAACAAGTATCCACTTCCCAACATCAATGAGCTTTTCGAGCAACTCAAAGGTGCTAAAGTGTTCTCCAAGCTTGACCTTCGTATGGGTTATCATCAGATTCGCATTCGTGAACAAGATATTCCCAAGACAGCATTCAGAACAAGCTTTGGTTCTTATGAATATACTGTCATGTCTTTCGGCCTTGTCAATGCTCCTCCAACATTCTCTCGGATGATGAACTTCATATTCAACCCCTACACCAATGAATTCGTCTTGGTCTATCTTGATGATATTTTGGTCTTCTCCAAGAATAAGAAGGATCATGCCAAACATTTGCGATTGGTGCTAGACAAGCTCAGAGAGTATCAATTCTATGCGAAGTTTGACTTTTGGCTTGATGAAGTGCTTTATCTTGGTCATATCATCTCCGCCAAGGGCATTGCTGTTAATCCCGAGAAGGTGTCTGCAATTGTGAATTGGGAACCTCCTCGAATGTCAAGCGACTTCGCGATTTTCTTGGTCTTGCAAGCTATTGCGAAGATTCGTTGAGAACTTCTCCAAGATTGCAAAGCCTCTTTCCAACCTCCTCGAAGCATGTGAAGTATATACGGTCTCCACGAGTGTGGCGTTGCTTTCAATACCCTCAAGAGAAACTCGTCACAGCTCTGTCTTAACTCCTCTGATGAATCCAAGCCATTGAAGTTTTACGTGATGCTTCTCTTCAAGGTCTCGGTCTTTGTGTTAATGCAAGAGAAGAGAGTTGTGGCCTATACCTCTCGTCATTTGAAGCCAACGAAAAGAACTACCCCACTCACGATCTTGAGTTGGCGGCAGTTGTCCATGCATTGATAACATGGAGACATCTCTTGTTGGGAAGGAAAGTGGACATTTTCACCGATCACAAGAGCCTCAAGTATATCTTCACTCAACCCAACCTCAACCTCAGGCAGACTCGATGGGTGAAATGATTCAAGAGTACAACCCAAGTATTGAATATACTCAAGGCAAGGCCAATGTGATTGCAGATGCTTTGAGCAGGAAGGCTTCTGCAGCAGTTTAATCCTCAAGCCCTTCAACGGATCTCTGTGAAGCTTTCCCAAGCTGAATCTTCAAGTTGTTCCTCAAGGCTTTCTTGCCAACCTCATAGTCTCTCCTACTTTGGAAGATCAGATTCGTGAGGCTCAACTCCTGGATACCATGGTGAAAAAGGTGAAACTTGGTATCGATAAGGGCATTCAAGTACAAGTGCTTCCACATTGATGACAAAGATACTCTTTTCTTGAGGACGGATTGTGGTTACAAAGGGTGATCTCGTAAAGTCATTATGAGCGAGGCACACAATTCGCTTCTATCCATTCATCTGGAAGTACAAAGATGTACCATGACCTCAAGCAGTCATATTGGTGGACTCGAATGAAGCGAGAAATTGCTCAATTCGTGAATGAGTGTGATGTCTGCGGAAGAGTGAAAGCAGAACACCAAAGACCAGCTGGTCTCCTTCAACCTCTTGCTATTCCGAATGGAAGTTTGATCATATCGAAATGGACTTCGTGACTGGTTTCCAAAGTCCAAGCGTGGAAATGATGCTATCTTCGTTGTCATTGACAAGCTCACTAAAGTGGCTCATTTTCTTCCTATCAAAGAATCCATCACAGCAGCTCGGTTGGCGAGAGCTATACACCTCAAGATTGTCTCCTTGCGGCATTCCACAAGTGATCTCTTGGACCGTGGCAGCATCTTTACCTCCAAGTTTTGGGATTCTTTTGAGAAGGCCATGGGCACCAACATTCGTTTCAAGCACAGCTTTCCATCCTCAAACAAGTGGCCAAGTCGGCGAGTCAATCAAATCCTTCAAGATATGCTCGGGGCTTGTGTCATTTCCTTGGTATGAAGTGGGAAGATTGTCTTCCATATGCGAGTTCTCCTACAACAACAGCTTCCAAGCGAGTTGGGCAAGGCCCCATTCGAAATTCTCTATGGCGAAAGTGTCGTACTCCTCTCAATTGGTGCGAGGCAGGTGAGCGCCAACTTCTTGGCAGCGACTTGATCATAGAAGCGAAGAAATGTGCAAAGTCATTCGTGAGAATCTCAAAGCCGCGCAATCGCGCCGGAAAAGCTATTATGATGACAAGCACCGTGATGTGGCTTTTGAAATCGGAGACCATGTCTACCTCGCGTCTCTCAATGAAAGGCACTCGTAAACCCGGTATCAAAGGAAGCTTGCCCCTAGATCGTGGGTCCTTTCAAGATCATTGGTAAAAAGCGATCTAGCCTATCAACGAGCTTCCATCCAATTTTGCAAGCGCACGATGTGTTTCACGTGTCACAGCTTCGCAAGTGCTTCAAGACTCTGGCGCACTATCAACGAAGAAATTGACCTTCAAGAAGACCTCTCTTATCATGAGCACCCGTTGCTATTCTTGAAGAAACCGAGCGCAAGACTCGCAACAAGTCAATCAAATTCCTGAAAGTGAAGTGGTCACACCATTCCGACCGAGAAGCCACACAGGGGCGAGGATCACCTCCGTTCGAATATCCGGAGTTCTTTCAGTCCTAGATCTGGGGCGAGATCCTCTTGTAGTGGTGTTGTGTTGTAACACCCCGGATGTAACTTTCCATATTTGTAACTCCAACTCTTGCCATTTTCGGCATTGTGATATTATATTCCCTCCGTGGTCGGGTTTTTCCTCTTTTGCATTTTGTCCATGTCAAGCATTTCATATCATGTCATCATGTGCATCGCATTTGCATACGTGTTAGTCTCATGATTCGAGCATTTTCCCGTTGTCCGTTTTGCAATCCGGCACTCCTATGTCCCCGGCGCCCCTTTACGTTTTTCCGTGTGCGGGTACTAAACTTTCTCGGAATGGACCGAGGTTTGTCAAGTGGCCTTGGTATACCACGGTAGACCACTGTCAAGTTCGGGTCATTTGGAGCTCGTTTGGTACTCAGCGGTTAACCGCACTCTCGCAAAGGCCTCTTTTAAGTTGCAGCCCAACACCCTTTCAAAACAGCCCAATAACCCATCTAAGTCACTTCCATGCTCTCCGTCGTCGGATCACGATCGTGTGGGCGAAAACCGCACCTCATTTGGACTCTCCTAGCTCCCTCTATGCCTATATACACCCCCCCATTCCAAACTCGCGGATCCTCTCCCCCCTAACCCTAGCAAATCCCAGTCCGCCGCCGCCGGACGTGTCCGGCGGGCGGACAACTTCGCCGCCGCCGCCACCGCCACTCAGCCGCGCCACGTGGCCCCGATCCGAGTTCGCCGCCGCCGCGCGCCCGCCCCCGGGGCCACCCGGCGACCCTCCGCGGCGCCCCCAGCCAGCCGCCCGCCACCCGCTCCCGGCCGCCGCCCGCGCCGCCCGGCGCTGGCCGCAGCCCCTCTGGTCGCCGCGCGGCCCGCGCCGCGCCCGGCCGCCGCCGCCCTCCCGCCCGGCAGCGCCTTGCGCCGGCGCCCTCCTCCGCCCCGGCCTTGCCCTCCTCGGCCGGCCCTCGCCTCCCCGGCCCCTAGCCGCTCCGGCCGGCCACCTCGACCTCGAGCTCCGGCCAGATCTGGATCCAAGCGGGGTTGACTTTCTTCCCCCCCCCCCTCCAAAATCGTCTAAGTCTTTAATTCTGTGATGATTTGTTGCATTTTCATCGCATCATAACTTTGCACTCGTAGCTCCGTTTCGTGCGTGTAATATGTCAAAATGTTCGCCTCGATGAGTAGGTCATTTCATCTCACTGCGTCATTTTCATTTGAGCTCATCTTGATGCCCGAAATACTGTTAGAAGAGGGCTATGTGATGTTAGTTTCAGATTCTTAACAGAACATGCTCTTTTGTCATTTTTGCCATGATTGATGTGTGCATCCTATGATCTTGAGTCCTACATGTGTTTTGTAATATGTCATGCCATCTTTCCAGGGGTGTATGCCATGTATTTTTGTGATCTATTTGGTGACTAGCACAAGCATGCAAACTAGGCTTCTTGATGTTGCTGATTTCAGCCCCTGTTTAGCTGATATTTTTATACCATGTTAACTTGATTCTACCGAGAGATCCATGCATATTTTGAGGTACTTCAGTAAGGATGTTTTGAACATATGGTTATGCTCTATCCATCCATGCCTTTGTTTGCAATTATGGAGTGCCATAGCTTGAGTCAATCGAGCTCTACTTTTTCTATAAAATGTTTCCTGGCAGATTGTTTACATGTTATTCAATTTTGCCAAGGTTGTTGTAGTTGATCCGTGTATGCTATGATGTTGTTCTTGCCATGTATATCTTCTATGCCATGTTTTCTTGATGTATGTATGCTTAGTTTATCATGAAATGCTCTTTAGTGAGTGCATCGAGCTATTAAACATGCCTACTTGTTATCTGTTTTTGCCATGCCCTATTGCTAAATCTGTTAACGAAACTTGCTATTTTGACATGGGTGTTACTATATTTTCTGATCCTTTTTGGCTTATGGTCAGTAAGGGACTTTTGTTCTATGCTTTGAGTAGATTCATGCCATGCCTTGTTTTTCTATTATAAGTTCCTGTAGCATGTCGTTTGCTTGCTCTGAACATTGCTTCCTGATGCTGATTTTGCCATGTTCAGTAATTTCACTAAGTCTGTGAAGCTGATATATTTTGCCCTTTTGCCATGCTTGTTTGAACCTGTTATGTTGTGAATTAGCCGTAGCTCAGTGTTCATCTTTTGTCAAGCATCCTGAGTAGATCACTGCCATGTGCTTTGTTGGTACGTTTGGGTGCAGTAGCTTAATTTCTTGTTGCTTGCTAAGTGGTATCATGCTGTTAATGGCAGATTTGCGGCATTCTTGTTTTGCTTGTCATTTGCAAACCGTGCATCCGATTCCGGTGATCTTTATATCGATTTCAACCGAAATCATCTCATCTTTCAGCGGCATACTTGGTTTGCCAAGTTGATGCCTGGTTCATCATTTTCCTTCCGGAGCGCATCGCATTGCATATCATCTCGCATATCATGCCATATATTGCATCATGTTGCTTGTGCATTCCACCGTGATTTATTGTGGTTCCTTTGTTTGTGTTCTTGCTTTGGGTAGAGCGGAGGCGAGTGCGTGAGCGAGGAACCTGTTGAGAACGCTTACGAGGATCAAGCTTTCGACAACTCGAGAACTTTGCGGCAAGATGACCATACCCTCGAAATCACTTCTATCTTTGCTATGCTAGATGCTCGCTCTTTTGCTATGCATATGCTCGATGCCTATCACTTGCTTATCATGCCTCCCATATTGCCATGTCAGCCCTAACCATCCTTTCCTAGCAAACCGTTGATTGGCTATGTTACCGCTTTGCTCAGCCCTCTTATAGCGTTGCTAGTTGCGGTGAAGATGAAGTTTGTTCCTTGTTGGAACATGGAGATGTTGTTCCTTATTGGAACATGTTTACTTGTTGGGGATATCACAATATATCTGCTTAATTAATGCATCTATATACTTGGTAAAGGGTGGAAGGCTCGGCCTTATGCAGTGTTTTGTTCCACTCTTGCCACCCTAGTTTCCGTCATACGGTGTTATGTTCCTTGATTTAGCGTTCCTTACGGTTGGGTGATTTATGGGACCCCCTTGACAGTTCGCTTTGAATAAGACTCCTCGGCAAGGCCCAACTTTGGTTTTACCATTTGCCACCTAAGCCTTTTTCCCCGGGTTTCGCGAGCCGAGGGTCATCTTTATTAACCCCGGGCCAATGCTCCTCTGGCGTTGGTCCAAACTAAACCACTTGCGGTGCCACCCCAAGGCAACTTGGGGCATCTTGATTGCCGTCGTACTGCTCATCCGGTGTGCCCCGAGAGCGAGATATGTGCAGCTCCTATCGGGATTTGTTGGCACATTCGAGGCGGCTTTGCTGGTCTTGTTTTATTCTGTCGAAATGTCTTGTAGTCCGGGATTCGAGATTGATCGGGTCTTCCGGTAGAAGGAATATCCTTCGTTGACCGTGAGAGCTTATAATGGGCTAAGTTGGGACACCCCTGCAGGGTATTATCTTTTGAAAGCCGTGCCCGCGGTTATGAGGCAGATGGGAATTTGTTAATGTCCGGTTGTAGAAAACCTAAAGTTGACTTTAACTAAAATACACATCAACCGCGTGTGTAACCGTGATGGTCTCTTCTCGCGAGTCCGGGAAGTGAACAGTGTTGGAGTTATGTCGGCGTAAGTAGTTCGGGATCACTTCTTGATCGCTACTAGCTTCACGACCGTGCTTTGCTCCTTTTCTCGCTCTCTTTTGCGAATGTAGCCACCATATATGCTAGTCGCTTGCTGCAGCTACACCTCACAACTCTGTCCTTCCTATAAGCTTAAATAGTCTTGATCTCGGGTGTGAGATTGCTGAGTCCCGTGACTCACAGATTCTACAAAACAGTTGCAGGTGCCGGCGATGCGGTGCAGGTGGCATAACCGAGCTCAAGTGGGAGTTCGACGAGGCGTGGTCGTTACTATGTGTCTTTTCACGATGATCGATAGTGGAGCCCAGTTGGGACGATCGGGGATCTGTGTAGCATTTGGGTTATCTTCTTTTATTTTGGTTCCGTAGTCGGACCTTGAGTGTAATCTGAATGATGGATGTTTATTTATGTATTGTGTGAAGTGGCGACTGTAAGCCAACTATGTATCTCTTTCCCTTATGTATTACATGGGTTGTGTGAAGATTACCTCACTTGTGACATTGCTTTCAATGTGGTTATGCCTCTAAGTCGTGCTTCGACACGTGGGAGATATAGCCGCATCGAGGGCGTTACACACATCTCCGGTCAATAACCAATAGTGGAACCTGGATGCTCATATTGGCTCCTACATATTCTAGGAAGATCTTTATCAGTTAAACCGCATAACAACATATGTTGTTCCCTTTGTCATCGGTATGTTACTTGCCCGAGATTCGATCGTCGGTATCACCATACCTAGTTCAATCTCGTTACCGGCAAGTCTCTTTACTCGTTCCGTAATGCATCATCCCGCAACTAACTCATTAGTCACATTGCTTGCAAGGCTTATAGTGATGTGCATTACCGAGAGGGCCCAGAGATACCTCTCCAACAATCGGATGACAAATCCTAATCTCGATCTATGCCAACTCAACAAACACCATCGGAGACACCTGTAGAGCATCTTTATAATCACCTAGTTACGTTGTGACGTTTGATAACACACTAAGTGTTCCTCCGATATTCGGGAGTTGCATCATCTCATAGTCATAGGAACATGTATAAGTCATGAAGCAAGCAATAGCAATAAACTAAACGATCAAAGTGCTAAGCTAACGGATGGGTCTTGTCCATCACATCATTCTCTAATGATGTGATCCCATTCATCAAATGACAACACATGTCTATGGCTAGGAAATTTAACCATCTTTGATTAACGAGCTAGTCTAGTAGAGGCATACTAGGGGCACTCTGTTTGTCTATGTATTCACACATGTACTAAGTTCCCGGTTAATACAATTCTAGCATGAATAATAAAAATTTATCATGATATAAGGAAATATAAATAACAACTTTATTATTGCCTCTAGGGCATATTTCCTTCAGTCTCCCACTTGCACTAGAGTCAATAATCTAGATTACATAGTAATGATTCTAACACCCATGTGAGTCGTGGTGCTGATCATGTTTTGCTTGTGAAAGAGGCTTAGTCAACGGGTCTGCAATATTCAGATTCGTATGTATTTTGCAAACTTCTATGTCACCCTCCTTGACTAGATCGCGGATGGAATTGAAGCATCTCTGGATTCCTTCGCCAATGCGTCACAAAAGATTTTCATTGGACCCGATGCACTAGCTATGACACCTAGATTGGATATGAACTCCTTCATCCAGACTCCTTCATTTGCTGCTTCCGAAGCAGCTACGTACTTCGCTTCACACGTAGATCCCACCACGACACTCTGTTTGGAACTGCACCAAATGACAGCTCCACCATTCAATATAAATACGTATCCGATTTGTGACTTAGAGTCATTCGGATCAGTGTCAAAGCTTGCATCGATGTAACCATTTACGACGAGCTCTTTGTCACCTCCATAAACAAGAAACATATCCTTAGTCTTTTTCAGGTATTTCAGGATGTTCTTGACCGATGTCCAGTGATCCATTCCTGGATTACTTTGGTACCTCCCTACTATACTTATAGCAAGGCACACATCAGGTCTGGTACACAGCATTGCATACATGATAGAACCTATGGTTGAGGCATAGGGAATGACTTTCATTTTCTCTCTATCTTCTGCAGTGGTCGGGCATTGAGTCTCACTCAACTTCACACCTTGTAACACAGGCAAGAACCCTTTCTTTGACTGATCCATTTTGAACTTTTTCAAAATCTTATCAAAGTATTTGCTTTGTGAAAGTCCAATTAAGTGTCTTGATCTATCTGTATAGATCTTGATGCCCAATATGTAAGAAGCTTCACCGAGGTCTTTCATAGACAAACTCTTATTCAAGTATCATTTTTGTGCTATCCAGAAATTCTATATCATTTCCAATCAACAATATGGCATCCACATATAATATTAGAAATGCTATAGAGCTCCCACTCACTTTCTTGTAATCTGAGGCTTCTCCAAAAGTGCATATAAAACCATATCTTTGATCACAATATCAAAGCGTTTATTCCAACTCCGAGAGGCTTGCACCAGTCCATAAATGGATCGCGGGAGCTTGCACACTTTGTTAGCACCCTTTGGATCGACAAAACCTTCTGGTTGCATCATATACAACTCTTCTTCTAGAAATCCATTCAGGAATGCAGTTTTGACGTCCATTTGCCAAATTTCATAATCATAAAATGCGGCAATTGCTAACATGATTCGGACAGACTTAAGCATCGCTACGGGTGAGAAAGTCTCATCATAGTCATCTCCTTGAACTTGTCGAAAACCTTATGCAACAAGTCGAGCTTTGTAGATAGTAACATTACCGCCAGCATCGGTCTTCTTCTTGAAGATCCATTTATTTTCCATGGCTTGCCGATCATCGGGCAAGTCAACCAAAGTCCACACTTTGTTCTCATACATGGATCTCATCTCAGATTTCATGGCCTCAAGCCATTTAGCGGAATCTAGGCTCATCATCGCTTCCTCATAGTTCGTAGGTTTGTCATGGTCAAGTAACATGACGTCCAGAATAGGATTACCGTACCACTCTAGTGTGGATCTTACTTTGGTTGACCTATGAGGTTCGGTAGTAACTTGATCAGAAGCTTCATGATCATCATCATTTGCTTCCTCACTAATTGGTGTAGGAATCATTGGACCTGATTTCTGTGATGAACTACTTTCCAATAAGGGAGCAGGTACAGTTACCTCATCAAGTTCTACTTTCCTCCCACTCACTTCTTTCGAGAGAAACTCCTTCTCTAGAAAGGATCCATTCTTAGCAACGAATATTTTGCCTTCAGATCTGTGATAGAAGGCGTACCCAACAGTCTCCTTTGGGTATCCTATGAAGACACATTTCTCCGATTTGGGTTCGAGCTTATCAGGTTGAAGCTTTTTCACATAAGCATCGCAGCCCCAAACTTTAAGAGACGAAAACTTCGGTTTCTTGCCAAACCATAGTTCATATGGTGTCGTCTCAACGGATTTAGATGGTGCCCTATTTAACGTGAATGCAGCCGTCTCTAAAGCATAACCCCAAAATGATAGCGGTAAATGTAAGAGACATCATAGATCACACCATATCTAATAAAGTGCGGTTACGATGTTCAGATACACCATTACATTGTGGTGTTCCGGGTGGCGTGAGTTGCGAAATTATTCCGCATTGTTTCAGATGAAGACCAAACTCGTAACTCAAATATTCACCTCCACGATCAGATCGTAGAAACTTTATTTTCTTGTTACGATGATTTTCCACTTCATTCTGAAATTCTTTGAACTTTTCAAATGTTTCACACTTATGTTTCATCAAGTAGATATACCCATATCTGCTCAAATCATCTGTGAAGGTCAGAAAATAACGATACCCGCCGCGAGCCTCAACACTCATCGGACCGCATACATCAGTATATACTATTTCCAATAAGTCTGTTGCTCGCTCCATTGTTCAGGAGAACGGAGTCTTAGTCATCTTGCCCATGAGGCATGGTTCGCAAGCATCAAGTGATTCCAAAAGCCCATCAGCATGGAGTTTCTTCATAAAGTTTACACCAATATGACCTAAACGGCAGTGCCACAAATAAGTTGCACTATCATTATTAAACTTATATCTTTTGGCTTCAATACTATGGATATGTGTATCACTACTATCGAGATTCAATAAAAATAGACCACTCATCAAGGGTGCATGACCATAAGAGATATTACTAATATAAATAGAACAACCATTATTCTCTGATTTAAATGAATAACCGTCTTGCATCAAACAGGATCCAGATATAATGTTCATGCTTAACGCTGGCACCAAATAACAATTATTCAGGTCCAAAACTAATCCCGAAGGTAGATGTAGAGGTAGCGTGCCGACGGCGATCACATCGACTTTGGAACCATTTCCCACGCGCATCGTCACCTCGTCCTTAGGCAATCTTGCTTAATCCGTAGCCCCTGTTTCGAGTTGCAAATGTAAGCACCAGAGCCATTATCAAATACCCAGGCGCTACTACGAGCATTAGTGAGGTACACATCAATAACATGTATATCAAATATACCTTTCATGTTGCCATCCTTCTTATCCGCCAAATACTTGGGGCAGTTCCGCTTCCAGTGACTAGTCCTTTGGCATTAGAAGCACTCAGTCTCAAGCTTAGGTCCAGACTTGGGCTTCTTTACTTGAGCAGCAACTTGCTTGTCGTTCTTCTTGAAGTTCCCCTTCTTCCCTTTGTCGTTCTTCTTGAAACTAGTGGTCTTGTTAACCATCAACACTTGATGCTCCTTCTTCATTTCTACCTCCGCAACCTTTAGCATCGCGAAGAGCTCGGGAATTGTCTTATCCATCCCTTGCATATTATAGTTCATCATGAAGCTTTTGTAGCTTGGTGGCAGTGACTGAAGAACTCTGTCAATGACACTATCAACTGGAAGATTAACTCTCAGTTGAGTCAAGTGATTGTGGTACCCAGACATTTTGAGTATATGTTCACTGACTGAACTATTCTCCTCCATTTTGCAGCTGTAGAACTTATTGGAGACTTCATATCTCTCAATCCGGGAATTTGCTTGAAATATTAACTTCAACTCCTGGAACATCTCATATGCTCCATGACGTTCAAAACGTCGTTGAAGTCCCAGTTCTAAGCCGTAAAGCATGGCACACTGAACTATTGAGTAGTCATCAGCTTTGCTCTGCCAGGCGTTCATAACGTCTGACGTTGCTCCTGCAGCGGGTCTTGCACCTAGCGGTGCTTCCAGGACGTAATTATTTTGTGCAACAATGAGGATAATCCTCAAGTTATGGACCCAGTCCGTGTAGTTGCTATCATCATCTTTCAACTTAGCTTTCTCTAGGAACGCATTAAAATTCAACGGAATAGTAGCACGGGCCATTTATCTACAACAACATAGACATGCAAAATACTATCAGGTGCTAAGTTCATGATAAATTAAAGTTCAATTAATCATATTACTTAAGAACTCCCACTTAGATAGACATCCCTCTAATCATCTAAGTGATCACGTGATCCATATCAACTAAACCATGTCCGATCATCACGTGAGATGGAGTAGTTTTCAATGGTGAACATCACTATGTTGATTATATCAACTATATGATTCACGCTCGACCTTTCGGTCTCAGTGTTCCGAGGCCATATCTACATATGCTAGGCTCATCAAGTTTAACCCGTGTATTCTGCATGTGCAAAACTGGCTTGTACCTGTTGTATGTGAACGTAGAGCTTATCACACCTGATCATCACGTGGTGTCTCGGCACCACGAACTGTAGCAATGGTGCATACACAGGGAGAACACTTGTACCTTGACATTTAGTGAGAGATCATCTTATAATGCTACCCCCGTACTAAGCAAAATAAGATGCATTATAAACATCACATGCAATCAAAATAAGTGACATGATATGGCCATCATCATCTTGTGCCTTTGATCTGCATCTCCAAAGCACCGTCATGATCACCATCGTCACCGGCTTGACACCTTGATCTCCATCAAAGCATTGTTGTCGTCTCGCCAACTATTGCTTCTACGACTATCACTACCGCTTAGTGATAAAGTAAAGCAATTACATGGCGATTGCATTTCATAGAATAAAGCGACAACCATATGGCTCTTGCCAGTTGCTGATAACTGTTACAAAACATGATCATCTCATACAACAATTTATATATCATCACGTCTTTACCATATCACATCACAGCAAGCCCTGCAAAAACAAGTTAGACGTCCTCTACTTTGTTGTTGCAAGTTTTACGTGGCTGCTACGGGCTTCTAGCAAGAACCGTTCTTACCTACGCATCAAAACCACAACGATTTTTTGTCAAGTGTGTTGTTTTAACCTTCAACAAGGACCGAGCGTAGTCAAAGTCGATTCAACTAAAGCTGGAGAAATAGACACCCACTAGCCACCTGTGTATGAAGCATGGCGGTAGAACCAGTCTCATGAACGCGGTCATGTAATGTCGGTCTGGGCTACTTCATCCAACAATACCGCCGAATCAAAGTATGACATGCTGGTAAGCAGTATGACTATTATCGCCCACAACTTTTTGTGTTCTACTCGTGCATATGACATCTACGCATAGACCTGGCTCGGATGCCACTATTGGGGAACGTAGTATTTTAAAAAAAATCCTACGATCACGCAAGATCTATCTAGTAGAAGCATAGCAACGAGTGGGGAGAGTGTGTCCACGTACCCTCGTAGACCAAAAGCGGAAGCGTTTAGTAACGCGGTTGATGTAGTCGAACGTCTTTGCAATCCAACCGATCCAAGTACCGAACACACGTCACCTCCGCGATCTGCACACGTTCAGCTCGGTGACGTCCCTCGAACTCTTGATCCAGTTGAGGCCAAGGGAGAGTTTCGTCAGCATGACGGCATAGTGACGGTGATGATGAAGTTACTGGCGCAGGGCTTCACCTAAGCACTACGACGATAGGACCGAGGTGTGTTTCTATGGAGGGGGGCACCGCACACGGCTAAAAAATCAACTTGTGTGTTCTAGGGTGCCTCCCTCCCCATGTATGTAAAGGAGGGAGGGAGGAGGCCCGCTGGCCCTAGGGGGCGCGCCCAAGGAGGGGAGTCCTACTAGGACTCCAAGTCCTAGTTGGATTCCACCAAGATGGAGAGAGGGGGAAGGAAGGAGAGGGAGAGGGAGTAGGAAAGGGGGTGTCGGTGTCAAAACCGGCGGATCTCGGGTAGGGGGTCCCGAACTGTGCGTCTAGGCGGATGGTAACAGGAGACAAGGGACACGATGTTTTTACCCAGGTTCGGGACCTCTCGATGGAGGTAATACCCTACTCCTTCTTGATTAATATTGATGATATGGGTAGTACAAGAGTAGATCTACCACGAGATCAGAGAGGCTAAACCCTAGAAGCTAGCCTATGGTATGATTGTTGTTCGTCCTATGGACTAAAACCCTTCGGTTTATATAGACACGAATAGGGTTAGGGTTACCTGAGTCGATTCTGATGGTAGGAAATCTACATATCTGTATCGCCAAGCTTGCCTTCCACGCCAAGGAAAGTCCCATCCGGACACGGGACGAAGTCTTCAATCTTGTATCTTCATAGTCTAGAGTCAGGCCAAAGATGATAGTTAGCCTATCCGGACACCCCTAGTCCGGGACTCCCTCGGGCCGCCCCCCCTTCCTTGTCCAATTCGTACTCCAAGGGGGGGTGCACGGCCTGCCCTGGCTGCCCTCCTCTCTCTCCAATAGGGCCCATGGTGGCCCATTAGTTCCCCCTGGGGGTTCCGGTAACCCCTCCGGCACTCCGGTTTTACCCGAAACTATCCAGAACACTTCCGGTGTCCGAATAACATGGTCCAATATATCAATCTTTATGTCTCGACCATTTCGAGACTCCTTGTCATGCCCGTGATCATATGTGGGACTCCAAACAACCTTCCGTCATCAAATCACATAAACTCATAATACAAATCGTCATCGAACGTTAAGCGTGCGGACCCTACGGGTTCGAGAACTATGTAGACATGACCGAGACACATCTCCGGTCAATAACCAATAGCACAACCTGGATGCTCATATTGGCTCCTACATATTCTACGAAGATCTTTATCGGTCAAACCGCATAACAACATACGTTGTTCCCTTTGTCATCGGTATGTTACTTGCCCGAGATTCGATCGTCGGTATCACCATACCTAGTTTAATCTCGTTACCGGCAAGTCTCTTTACTCGTTCCATCATGCATCATCCCGCAACTAACTCATTAGTCACATTGCTTGCAAGGCTTATAGTGATGTGCATTACCTAGAGGGCCTAGAGATACCTCTCCGACAATCGGAGTGACAAATCCTAATCTCGATCTATGCCAACTCAAGAAACACCATCCGACAATCGGAGTGACAAATCCTAATCTCGATCCCGCAACTAACTCAAGAAACACCATCGTTGTGACGTTTGATAGCACACTAAGTGTTCCTCCGATATTCAGGAGTTGCATAATCTCATAGTCATAGGAACATGTATAAGTCATGAAGAAAGCAATAGCAATAAACTAAACGATCTTAGTGCTAAGCTAACGGATGGGTCTTGTCCATCACATCATTCTCTAATGATGTGATCCTGTTCATCAAATGACAACACATGTCTATGGCTAGGAAACTTAACCATCTTTGATTAACGAGCTAGTCTAGTAGAGGCATACTAGGGACACTCTGTTTGTCTATGTATTCACACATGTACTAAATTTCCGGTTAATACAATTCTAGCATGAATAATAAACATTTATCGTGATATAAGGAAATATAAATAACAACTTTATTATTGCCTCTAGGGCATATTTCCTTCATCACCCTGGTCGCTGCGCCGCAGTAGTAATGACTAGTGAGCGGTCAAATCACAGAGCCCCTCCTTCGCCACAGTAAGTTGCTTGGACGAAGCAACCATGATTTCTCTGTTCCTTGAATCCGCTGGTACTCCCATATTCCCACTGTAATAAGTTGCTCAGGTGAAGCAACCATCACTTCTCCTTTCCCATAGTAAGTACTAGCACCTCCTAATTGGAGATAGTTCTCGTTGGGCCCACTGAAAAATCACTTTTCTCTCTCCATCAAGTGCATTTATTGTCAATCTAACCCTATGACCGAAACAACTCTTTGGCTACAGTTAGTTCAAGGTTAGTCATGAGTTAGTCTAACCTCTAGCTAAGTTAGAGTATCCAAACAAGAGTAGTATAGGACATGCAAGTTGCTCAAAGCATACAGTCAAATTCGTACGTGAAAGGATCTTTTTTCTTTTTGAAAATGGAATGTGAAAGGATCTTTGAATGATATAATTTTCAAATTATATAAAATCTTGTCAATAGTCAAAGGCATCCTCGAAGAATACCGTAGGCCCTAAATAAAATCTTATCAATAGTCAAAACCAAGTGTTACTACTACACCAAACAAGTTCAAAACGAGAAACTGGACCCACTCACGGCACGGCACGCCTGTCTCGTCTGGTCTGCCGGTCAATTCCTCTTCTTGGCATAACAATAGAGTACAGTAATTTTTTTAGAATGCTCTTGGCATGTCTCTAACATGTGATGAGTTAACTGACCTCAATAGACGGCAAAAACGCCAGCCCTCCGCACTTTGAGACACACGAGGAGAGAGAAGCGATACGGACTGCTGGATTACTAGAGCTAGGTGTCGCACGGAGGCCAAGAAATATGGTGATAGCGTGGGTTAGCCATGTAGTATGATAATGTAACTAAACTGGGCTGCCGTGTTTTGTACTCTTCCAGTCTACTGTGGAGATGATTTGTTGATTTTACATCGCTGAATAATATAAAATATTATGAGTGCAAACGCTCCACCACGAGGTTCCTTGCTCCTTCTCGGTCGTCGGGAATCAATGTTCTTCCACTCCTTTTTTTACGTGAGATTTGTTCATCCTTTTGCCAACACGCGACAACTCGCAGAATGACGAGAAGCTTGCTTACTATGCCTTCTCCCTCGCCAACGCGTGCGTGGTGGATCGCAGCACGAGGAGAAACTTTTACTTACAAGCGGTGGACGTGCAACAGTTCATTTGGTGTCAGATTGCCAGCAGTTCATTCGACTTCCGGAAGAGGCAAAGAGCCAAGCGCAAGGTCACCTACTAAGGTTGGTCATAGTGGGAGTAACATAGCACAGTCCAAGACAAGTTTGCTTATGTGGCATGTATTTAATGAGGAGAGATGTGTTTAGAGTAACATAATTTGTTACTGTAAAATAGCTCTTTCGAAGAGAGGATGAGTCTACAAGGTAATAAATGAAGCCAACTAGTATGACACTACTACTATGTAACTTTGCATTATGGAGGTACTAGTAACTTAGACTAGTGTCATATGCATGGTTAATAGTATAGCCAATTGATGGCTATAAGAAACTGCCACACACGGCAACTGGAGGTTCACTCGAATATTCATTCGTGTGGGTATAGGGGTCAATATGGGTGTCCACGGCTCCGATGTTGATCATTGATCGAAAAGTGTTCCGGTCATGTCTATGCTTCACCGAACCTATAGGGTCACATGCTTAAGGGTCATCTATTGTTGAATACTAGACAGGGTGTCTGAGAGAAATTTGTCGAATAAGTTTCGGAGACAATGGAAGAGTTCCAGAGAGAGAATAGCAAAATAGTTTCGTAACACCAAGAAGTTGTTTCGGGATATACCATTAAGTCAAATTGGTTTCGGGACACGCCTGATAATTCTTGGAGGGTGCCAGAATTATTTTGGAAACTTCTAGGAATTTTTGGGGATAAAAAGCGAAAATGTTTCGGAGCTGCCGGTACCGCTTTGGTTGTTTTTCACAGATGAAATTCACTAATCTGAAATTGTTTCAGAATGAATCCAAAATCATTTTAGTGGGTACTGGAATTATTCTAAGACCCACAGAAATATATTTTTATTTAATGGACGCGAAAAATTGTCTTCATGAATAGTGAAAACGCATTCTTGTTTGCTTTTCACACATGAAAATCACTAAACCGAAATTGTTTCGGAACGCATTGAAAATTATTTTAGTGAGTACTGGAAATGTTCTGAGACCACATAAATATTTTCAGTTCGAACGAACGCTGAAAAATGTCGTCATGAATAGTGAAAGTGCTTTTTGCTTGGCTTCTTGGAGAAGCCACCTTGAGGGCCTTTTGGTATTATCCTTGGCTTCTTGGAGAAGCCATCCTTGAAACTTAGCCTATAAATAGGGGTGGAGGGGCTGCCTAAAGACACACTCTTTCTCACATACAAGTGCCATGCATGATCTTGGCTTCTCTCTCCCTCCCAGCGAAATAGTTTCGTAGAGCCGAAAGGCTTTCTAGGTTCCGATGGGAACTAGTTCTGGACGGCGAAGCCCTGCCAGATAGATGACACAGTATGTGTGAAACCCCGTAGAGAGGTCATAGTTTTGATCCTTTTGCCCGAGGGGCTATTTTGAGAGTGCCTCCCGAAGGGCTGTCCAAGTGACGGTCCGAGTTCTGTGAGTCCTCCCGAAGGGCTGTCCGAGTGACCGTCCAAGTTTTGAGGGTCCTCCCGAAGGGCCGTCCACGACACAGTCCGAGAGACTGTCCGACCGCCTCCCGAAGGGCTATCCGTGGGGCGGATGAGGGTATACATCCTCGCGGTTGGGAGGTTGTAAATCCTAGCTGTGGGGATCTGCACCGCCGTTTGTCATCGACTCTACTTCCGCTGCGCTACGAGTCGGTAACGAAAAAGATCAAACCATGTATGCAGTCTCCATAGTGGTCTTGGGCTGGTGTGTAGGTTAGAAATTTTTTGTTTTCTGCTGCGTTACCCAACAGTGGCATCAAGAGCCGTGCTATGCGTAGATGCAGGTTACGACCTAGAATACATGGAAATGTATGGGTATTGCATAATATAATTTTGGAGTAGATGAGATCTATTGCTGAAAATTATTTATGCGGGTGACAGATGAAATCTGTTAACCGACGTTCTTGTTGCTTCCCTAGAATTTGCGTTTGCTCAATCTCGAGACAGCATGGTGGAATTTGACAAAGTTCTGGCAATCCGTTATCCTGATTGATCATGGAAGTGCTATCAGTTCTTTGGGTTCTGCCATAGTCAAAAGAAAGATGAAATTCGCAGATGAAAGGGCATTGTAGATATGATGCGCACGGGGTCATGCATATGGCGAAGTTTAGTATGGGGCTCGAGATTTAATTATCTCGTGTTTCATACACCCGAGATATTAATCTAGCAACTTGAATAATCATACTTGATGATAAAGCGTTGGTAGTTGCGGTTTAAGTCGAAACCTTAGAAGCCACAAAAACAAGTTTTGCATGAACCGATTAGAAGCGTCTAACTTGGTTTTGCGGGAGGGTTTGCATGTGCATGTGATGTAGTATAGCAATGCTCATATTCAATTTGATTATGTATGAGATGACTATATGATGTAATTAACATGACCTGCGTGTCATGATTCGGCATGATGGCTGGAGCCATATGATTGCACTTTAATGACCTGTGTGTCAACCTTAAGTAATGCATTTATTTTATCCGCTATGGAGATAGCGATATTATCTGGTGCATCGACAAGGTGGTTGAGGGAGTCCTGGATTAGGGGGTGTCCGTATAGCCGAACTATCATCACGGCCGGACTCCAAGACTATGAAGATACAAGATTGAAGACTTCGTCCCGTATCCGGATGGGACTTTCCTTGGCGTGCAAGGCAAGCTTGGCGATACGGATATGTAGATCTCCTACCATTGTAACCGACTCTGTGTAACCCTAACCTATCCGGTGTCTATATAAACCGGAGGTTTTAGTCCGAGGGCGAACAACAATCATACCATAGGCTAGCTTCTAGGGTTTAACCTCTCGATCTCATGGTAGATCTACTCTTGTACTACCCATGTCATCAATATTAATCAGCGGGAGTAGGGTATTACCTCCATCGAGAGGGCCCGAACACAGGTAAAACATCGTGACCCTTGTCTCCTGTTACCATCCGCCTAGACGCACGATTCGGGACCCCTACCGAGATCCGCGGTTTGACACCGACATTGGTGCTTTCATTGAGAGTTCCTGCGTGTCGTCGCCATCGGTAGGATGCCTCATCTCGTCTTTAAAGGCGATACTATCGCCAAAGAAGCCTTGGCCTTGGTCGACTCTTCGCTAGGTGGTTTCTCATGACCACTAGTTGGCCGCGCGCGGCGATGACTTCTCGAGTCGCCGAAACCAATCTTCACGTTAATTGAACTTGTCGAGCAGTTAGATGCGATCGAGCTCTCCTCGTAAGCGAGCTCTTGGATCGCGCCGCTCGAGTCACCACGATTCTGACCGGATTGGGCCTAAAACCGATCGAGAGAGATCAACTCTCCCGGGCTACCCATCATGTTGCTGTGGTAGAGGAGCAATGCGGCGATTCTTCTTGTATCTTAAGGACTAATTCGTCCGGTTCCCGATCCTCCATGCGGATTCCCCGAGAGGGATGGATGTCGATCAAGCCACGAACTTAAAGTTAGGCGGCGGATGGATTCATTGGATAGCATTCAAAAATCCAAACTTTCGAGTTCGAAACTTCCGGCCCTGAGTCTTAAATTGGGCGGGGTTCGGATCCGTTCCACCGCCCACCCCAAACATTAGCGATATATCCGAATTCGGCAAGAGCCCGGTGAAAGCGATTACATCATTCTTGGGCGATTCCTCCCGATTATGGACAGGATAAAGGACTGCCGAGAGGAGGGCGCAATCCCAATTTTCTGTAATAATTGCACGGACAAGGGAATCCTAAGCGCCATAAGTCATCGCGAAATTACGCTTTGCTGACTTGGTGACCATAGTACAAAAATCTTGTCGATCGAGGCGCTGGAAAACCAAAAGTAAATTTTGGGATAATCCAGCCCGAATACATCCCTAGTCCGAAATAAAAGGGTGCATCATCACCAAGCACCTGAGTTAAACACCAAAAACCAAAACCCCTAAAGTGCACGGAACCGTCTTGGAGGGTTGGCTAAGCGGACCTGCAAAATTCACGCGATGCAGGCGCCACTCCAACTCATAACCTTGAGCATGTTGGATACTCGGCGGTGGCCAAAAGTGGCGAAGAGCTTCTAGCTTCTAGCTTGAATCCCAGCCCAGCAGCACCGATGCGGTGTTGCGGTCTTGGGACTTTCGCATCAAACAACATGCAACGAACACTCCGCAACCTTGCGAAGTCTACCAAGTAGCAACAATAAATCCATGGGTAACACGGCTATTACCTTTAATGCCGTGGCGAACCTAAATTCGAACAGCCCGAGCACCAGCCACATTGGTCCTCGGTCCGATAGTGGGCGGCTTTCGCCTTACTAAGGTGCGAATGGATGGCGGCAGCGGACTAAACCTCATCTATGAAACCCTCGAAAAATGGAAATAGAGTGGAACCGCATTGAGCGAAGCAGCACAACCTTTAGAGAATAATCCCTAGCGGGAAGCATGCTGCAGGAAAAATCACTTTGGGCGTAGTGTTCGCTCGCCGGACAATTACAGGTCGAGGAGGTCACATTTCAAGTGGCCCCGTTCAACAGCGGATATCATGCTTTATTAGGACGAGAGGCATTCACAATTTTTCAAGCTATACCCCATTATGGGTACATGAAGCTTAAAATGCCCGGACCTAATGGAATCATCACTCTCGCTAGTGATCCAAACATAGCACTTTGCGCCGAAAACAAGACAGCCGCACTAGCCCTCGAGGCACTATCCGAAGCCCTAGCGGCCGAGGAACTCACCGCGATGCGCTCCACGGTGAACAGGGATGATATGATACTTGATAAAAGATCCAAGTCCACCTCTTTTAAACCAGCGGATGAAATAGTCAAATTCCAAGTCCACCCAACGGACCCTACAAAGACGGCCTCCATTGGGGCACAACTAAACCCTGATGTAGACGCTGCACTACGAGAATTTCTACGAGAAAAGCTGGGACATCTTTGCTGGCACCCTTGGACATGCCAGAATCCCGTCGGCTGGCGAGCACAGCCTAAATATCCTAAAAGGATTCAAGCCAGTCAAACAGGCTCTTTGGCGCTTTTCCGAACCCAAGAGACAGGCCATGGGAGAGGAGCTAGCCAAACTTTTGGAAGCCGGATTCATCAGAGATATAAAACATCCGGACTGGCTAGCAAACCTAGTGATGGTACCAAAGAAGGATAAATCCTGGCACCTATGTGTTGATTTTAAAGACCTTAATAAGGCTTGCCCAAAGGATCCCTTCCCCCTCCCTTGAATATATCAAATTATTGAAGCTACAGCAGGACACGACTCATTGTGCTTCCTCGACGCGTACTCCGGCTACCACCAAATCAAGATGGCGGAGCCAGACCAAGCTGCAACAGCATTCGTCACTCCATACGGCCCGTTCTGCTTCAACACAATGCCCTTTGGGCTCAAAAACGCCGGCGCAACATATCAGCGCATGATTCAGACATGTCTGGCAAACCAGATCGGCAAAACAATGGAAGCATATGTAGATGACGTGGTCGTCAAAACCAAGCACGTCGAAACTCTAGTAGACGACTTGAGGCTCACATTCGACAATCTTCGAAAATATGACATCAAGCTCAATCCGGAAAAATGCGTCTTCGGCGTTCCAGCCGGAAAGCTCCTGGGCTTCATTGTGTCCGGTAGAGGAATTGAAGCAAACCCTGCCAAGATCCGTGCTCTGTCACAATTGGATATTCAAAGACCTCAAACAAATACAAAATTGGCGGGATGCGTGGCGGCTCTAAGCCGCTTTATCTCCCGTTTGGGAGAAAAAGCGTTACCCTTTACCGCCTCCTCCGGCAACGAACACTTGAGTGGGCGGATGCATACGGCCGGACTCGAAGAAATAAAGGCCATTTGGCAACAAATCCGGTCTGGCGGCATAGCGTGGGCGAACCAATGCTATTATATATCGCGCAACACATCAAGTTGTCGGTAGCGGTGCTCGTTGTCGAGCGAGAAGCGGACGGACACGGTTCCCTCTTTAAAACTGGTTTACTATGTGTCCCTTGTCCTAACTCCATGCAAGTCCGGTACCCACACTGCAAAAGATAGCATCGCGATGTTCATGGCATCCGGAAGCTGCGACACTACTTTCAAGAGTGTTCGATAGCGGTAGCCTCGAAGTACCTCTTAACGACATTATAAACAACATGACGCGATGGGCGGATTGCTAAATGGGCCATAGAGCTCCTTCCATTCGACATAACTTATAAGCCACGACGAGCTGTTAAGTCGCAGGTTTTGGCCAACTTCATGGCGAATGGTGAAGCGAACTCCCTAAAAGTACGGCGCATACTCCAATTGGATCATGCACTTTGACGGCTCCAAAATGTTGGCGGCACTGGGGCTGGCGTCGTCGATGTCCCCAACCGGGGACACGGTCCAATCGTCCTTCAAATAATGTATACGGACTCCAACAACGCGGCCGAATACGAGGCCCTTCTGCACGGCCTCCGGATGGCAGTCTCCATGGGCATTAAACGCCTAGAGGTACGTGGGGATTTGAACCTCGTGATATCTCAAATAAACGGAGACTTTGATGCCAAAGATCCGAAAATGGCAGCATACCGCAATGCGGTCCTAAAAATGTCAGCACGGTTCGAAGGGCTCGAATTTCATCATATAGCCCAGGATAACAACCAGGCAGCGGACATATTGGCACGCATCGGTGCAAAACTTGATGCCGTCCCACACAATATTTTTCTGGAACGGCTGTTCAAGCCATCCGTACTATGGGAAGAAGTCCGCAATAACAATCCGGACCCAACTTTGACCGACGACGAACAACACACGACACAATCGGAGGCTCGCCACCGAGATAACACCCTCGCCCACGAAATAATGGCGGTTATCGCCCGTGGGCGGAACCATTCCTAGCCTACCTAACTAGGCAGGAACTCCCGAAGACCAAAATGAGGCTCGCTGCATAGTACGGCGATCTAAAGCCTATAAAGTCCATGAGGAGAGCTTTATAAGAAAAGCACTACCGAGTCCTTCAAAGGTGTATCTCCGAAGAGGAAGGCGAAACCTCTGGCTGAAATTCATGTCGGACTGGGTGGGCACCATGCCGCAGCCGGGCCCTTGTAGGCAAGGCCTTCCGACAGGATTTTATTGGCCGGCGGCCAGGCAGACGCAGCAGGACTTAGTCCAACGATCGTCGGTTGCCAGCTTTTGCTAACCAAAGCCACATGCCACCCACCGCCCTCAAAACTATACCCATCACCTGTCCGTTCATGATGCAGGAGCTTGACATGGTTGGACCCCTTAAGGGAGGAACCCACAAGAAAAAATACCTATTGGTCATGGTGGATAAATTCACCAAATGGATAGAGGCCAAGCTGTTAAAGCGGCCAAATCCGGACCGGTGATAGACTTCATATCGGGGTAGTGCACCGTTACGGTGTCCCCACAGTATCATCATCGATAACGGCACCAACTTCATGGCCGATGAGGTCAAATTATGGTGCAAAACATGGGCATCAAGCTCGATTCGCCTCAATCTATCACCCTCAAACCAATGGTCAAGTCGAGCGAGCAAATGGTCTAATCATGGCGGCATTAAACCCAGACTAGTGCGGTCCCTCAAGGAATCTAACACGCCTTTGGGTTGAGGAGCTCGACTCCGTACTACGGGGCTGCGAACCACGCTGAATCGTACTAGCGGATTCACACCATTCTTTATAATTGTGCGGCGCAGCGGCAGTCTTGCCTGCGACATAATACATGACTCACCTCGCGTGCGCATATGCGAAGAAAGAAGCCGAGCTCGTCGGCGGGGACAGTTGGGACGCATTGGAGGAGGAGCACGGCGTGGCAAAAGCTCGTTCGCATTCTATCAACAGCGAGCTCGAAGATATCAAAGCGAGGAAATGCGGGCCAAAGCTTATAACGTTGGCGAACTAGTTCTCGCCTGCGGTCAAGAAAAGGACAAACTCAAGCCTAAATGGGAAGGTCCCTTCATCATCGACCAGGTCTGACCGGTGGAGCATACCGTCTGTGAAGCGCATCGGATAACCGACTTGAGCGAACCCATGGAGCGCAGCCCGTCTCTGAAGATTCTCGACTAAGCGCTGGACTCCAAGTTCGTCTCCTTCCTCCGTCCACATTTTCTATTTTGCTGTCTTTTATTTCTCTACTTCCTCCTCCTTCTTCTTGAAGCCTCTAGAGGCTCGTTTGCGCTTTTTGCACATACTTGACGCGCTGTCCGCTCATTATACCGGGGCTTCTTTAACGAAGCTTATTTATCTGGGCTTCATGCCCAACACATGCATTAAACTTCGATGTACCTTCTATTCACCATTATATGCATCGATATGACTTAAGTTTTGGCCAAGCTGGGTTGCTGGCTCTCTGTGCTTACCCCTCGTTCCCGATTGTTCGGCTAGGTGGTAAAGGAGCACTCTGCGATTATTCTTGCCGGGTCACCGGATGTGTACCTCGGTGGGTGAAGCGAAAGCTAGCATTCTTAAGGGAATATTGGTCGGTGAACTGAAAGATGATTTTAATTATTTACCCATCTGCCCCAGATGATTTTTCGCTTTCATAGCAGCTTTGACATACACTTTAGGGCATGCATCCTAGTGAAAGGAACCCTTACGGAACTATTCTCCTGGAAGATGTTTCTTACTATCCATGTAATATAACATAACTACTTGGGCACTTATGCGATACAGCAATAATGACCCCTCGCCTTGTCTCCATGCATACCTGGTTCTTATATAACCACGAAGGTATTCGGACACACTCGGACTATTGGGTCACGAGGTCGAGCGAAAAGGTCCGCTATGACAAGCGATCTACAATCCGGCTAGAAGACATTTTTTTCATGTCATATTTTTACATAGTCAACTCGACTCATTGTATTCCTCCTCAATGCCATCTAATAGGCTATCTAATTTACAATCTTCTGGGAATACTTGGCAGCCAATTCTACTTGGCCATACACTAAGCTTACGAGGATCTCCATCCCATCGGGCCCCACAGTCCGACCTCGGCCATGTGGTTTGGGTCAACAACCGTGTACGCATCTTTACCATGGCCCGAGCCTCCTGGCGCCTTGACGGCAGCCGATATCTTCCATAGTCGGAGCGCCGCCGTGCTCCTTGAAGCCGCTCTGCCAGCTCCCAATGCCTTGAGGCGAGGAGATAGATAGCCACAAGGCTGGCCGGCGTCCTTCATCACTGCCGGACTCGTTAAATGCGGTAGCATAATTCAGGAAGAAGATCACCAAGAACTGGGCATCTCCTCCTCGGGGCGACACTGTGAGCAAACCTACATACATGTTTATGTTAGTCGCCTTCCTCGCCGAACTCTTTCAAAGTTCGCTCAAGCACTCTTGAAAATGCCGCGGCGAAGCCATGATTCTCCTTTATGGAGTCGGACAAGCTGCGCACGAACATCCTTTAGTTCCTCACCCAGGTTGGTGTTGGCATCTTGGAGGTTATTTTCTCTTGCCGCACCCTCGTAAGCACGCTCTCGCTTGACCTTTAGCTGGCGCAAGAGTTGTTGCTTGTCGGATCTAGTCCGGCGCCATCTGCAATATTTTTGTCGATTTACACACCCGCCGCACTTCATAGACTATTTATCTTGAAGCGTATACTACGGAGGGGTCTCTGTGGCTCCCCATGGCGGCTAGTCTTGACCTCAAGTTGGGCCTTGCACTCTTCAAGCTCCTGGGACAGTCGGGTACTCTTTTTTGTAAGATCTTGCATAACAAATGATCCTTAAATCAGTTATTCTAACTATTTAAGTCTCGGGGGCTATTGGCATATATAACTATCAAATTTTCTTACCCGTATGTCCTTTACATACTGCACTGTGGCTCTGGCTAGACCATCTTGAGCGGCACGGAGGTGCGCATCTCCCAAATTGAAGGCATTCAAGGCCTCTTGGGAGAAACACGCGTCACGAAGAACTTTCCGGTGGCGCCTGTGATTCATGGCGCTCTCCACCTCGGAGTTGGTGGCGGACAATTTGTCGGCATCCTCAGTCGGAGGAGCATCCGGCGCACGTCTCGTACTCGCCTCGGCCTCGGACCCGGCTTTGAAACCTGGCGGTGAAGGTTCGATTAGCAACCTCTCCGGACTCGATCCGGCGGCGCTTTTTCTGAAAAGAGCACCAGCGTTATCGCCTTCGAGGATCAACCTTGGGAGTATGGTGACCGCCATACCGTTGCGGCGGAGTTCGATCCGGACCGCACTTATTTTTAACTCGAGGCCGCCTTGCCTTGTTGGCTGGCCACCGCATGGGCTCGGCTTCCTTCCTCGAAGGTACCCCTGCGAAACACCATTGGTATCGGTGATCAAAAAATAAGCATGGATGGGTCATTATCGGGTTTTGGGATCTCGGTCTCGATTACTGTGAATTTGGAAGTATTCCGGTAATCGGCCATATAGCAAGCAAAGCATTATCGATGCTAAGTTGGTAGAACACCCGTCGATCAACTCCACCTTTATATCCGGATCCTCTTGGAGGCGGATCGGGGACCGTCCGGATCCTCGGGTTGTGGGGGCGGGTTGTGTATCTTCTCCACGATCCGGCGCAGTTCTGCTGAAACCTGAAATGAGATATTTAATCACGGAACATGGATCGGATGGCCACAAAGATGTTTGCTTACCCAGCTTCGAGGTTATTCAAGAAAACTCCTTGATGGATTGGCGGAGGAAATCCTCCTCTTCCCTTTATACATGCAGACAAGGTCTTCACCAGTTCGGCGACGATCCGGCCCTTTGCGGCCATGGCGGGTGGCATCGTCCTCCCGTTGAAGTCCCACATGGGTGGCCCCTATATTGGGCGGCTGCACTCCTCATAATGCAGATTGCCATGACTCTAATCATGGTCAATCCGGCATGAGCCAGTAATCTTATTCGGCTCATCAAGTAGAGGACATCATGGTCATTTTCCCTCCGGGGGCTCCGAGGGCGCCATTTTAGGCGCTTCTTCAGAGGAGCATTGCTAAACTCCGGAAGGCCGATCCGAACAGGATCCGGCAGCGGGACGTCCTCCATGTAAAACCATTCCGAAGGCCAGTCTTCGGACGCCTTCTTTGGGGTTCCGGGTAGGTATCCGGTCCCGGCGATGCGCCATAGCTCGGCTCCGCCCACTTGATATATTGACCCCTCATGAGAACGGGGTACTAGGCAGAATAATCTCTTCCACAGCCCGAAATGAGCCTCGGCGCCCAAGAACAGTTCGCAAAGGGCCACGAAGCCCGCGATGTGCAAGATGGAGGCAGGAGTAAGGTGGTGCAACTGGAGGCCGTAGAACTCCAAGAGCCCCCAGAGAAACGGATGGATTGGAAATCCGAGTCCTCTTACTAGATAAGAGATGAAGCATACCCGCTCTCCTTTAGAGGGATCGGGGATACTCTCCGCTTGCTTTCCGCCCTTGTAGGTGGCAAGTCCGGCTCGAACCGGAACCATGAAGGCCGGGGGAAGAAATCCCTTGGTTTGGAGTATAACTAGCTCGCTATGTGGGGTGGCGTCTCTCCCAATTTCAGGTGAGGGCTGGGGGCGCGAGGAGGAGCGCGCGTCATTGTCCATGATGGAATGGGCTTTGGTCGAGGCGCTCGATGAAAGCTTCGTGAAGGAGGGATGGTGTGACTCAGATCTAGATCCTCCCCCTCTTATAGGCAGCTCATTTGCGCAGCTAGGGGGGTAAGTGTAAAAATACTCTGGCTTTTCGCATTCATTCAAACACGTGGAAGATGGCCATTATTGGGCGTAGAAGCCAAGGAGCGCAGCATTTATCGAAGCGGACACTATTCGACAAGTGTATGGAATTTGGAGAAGAACCCGCCCGCAATGCGAAGACAATCAACGTCTTTGGACTCATCGTCATTGAAGCCTGGTTCGGGGCTCTTGAGAGAGTCCCAGATTAGGGGTGTCGGAATAGCGAACTATCATCACGGCGGACTCCAAGACTATGAAGATACAAGATTGAAGACTTCGTCCGTGTCGGATGGGACTTTCCTTGGCGTGGAAGGCAAGCTTGGCGTCTGGATATGTAGATCTCCTACCATTGTAACCGACTCTGTGTAACCCTAACCTATCCGTGTCTATATAAACCGGAGGGTTTTAGTCCGTGGGGACGAACAACAATCATACCATAGGCTAGCTTCTAGGGTTTAGCCTCTCGATCTCGTGGTAGATCTACTCTTGTACTACCCATATCATCAATAATAATCAAGCAGGAGTAGGGTATTACCTCCATCGAGAGGGCCCGAACCTGGGTAAAAACATCGTGTCCCTTGTCTCCTGTTACCATCCGCCTAGACGCACAGTTCGGGACCCCCTACCCGAGATCCGCCGGTTTTGACACCGACAATGGTGGCAATCTTCGCGAAGATGAACACCGACGCGAATGCCCAAGACGAAGAAATACTTGACTTCTCCGTCAGAAGAGGCTATACCATATCATGCTATTATGAATTGCCTGGGATGTTTATCCCTCTTGATGCACCCTTCTTGATTGTGCGGTAGTCGCTTTTATTAGGGTGATCTCTCAAAGAAAAATATCAAGTAGTTAGTGTTCTCCCAAGTGTAGCACCGTCACGGCACCTAACTTTTTGGGGTATCGCAGGATCTCCCTGGGTACGAACGATTAGGGAAGTGTGAGGCGGGTAAGTTGAGACCTCGCAGCAAGATCACTTGGTTGTCTTGACGTTCTGGAAGGATCTCCCTGAGCTCGGAACACGCCCATCGAAAGATGAACAAGAGTCACATAGAGATGTGATCGGCAAGTTTTCCTACCGATTGAATTTCGCGCCATCAGTGTTCATCTCGTTCAATGTCGTTGAATGGATATGCGGGTCTTGTGTCACTCATAATCAATTTTGAGAGATATTAATTTGAGTGGGAGTACACTGTTGAATTAACATGTTTAATTCTTAGTGCAATTAATTATGAACATTGTCTAAGTGTTTCTTGCAAAATAGTTCTAGAATAATGGCTCGCGTTTCCACCTTCCCTGATACAATTGAATAGCTGCTAAATATCTGGTTAAAACTTTTCGATTGGTAACGTAATGTGAGGATTGTCCTCAAGAGTGCCGAGAAGGACTTTGTCCTATCGCATGCTTTCGGTATCCTCCCACAAATGCTATGGATGATGTGACTCTCATCCTTCAATCCAAAAGCTAGAATTTCGTTACGGTCAAGTGCAATATGTTTGTTTCCATGAAACCCGAACTTCGAAAGTTTTGGGATAGTTATGTGATATTCATGGAACTGAAAATTAATTTTTAGATACAAACAAAGGATGAAAGATATGAAATATCCAAAGCAATGTTTGTTTGCAAATTATTAGTAAAGTGTTTACTATGCATTAGGCTGATAAGAGAGGGATCGAAGAAGAGCGCTTTGTCATATGATGAAAGGTGAATAAAACAACAACTTAAAGAGAAAGGAAGTGTCCAAAGGGTGTTAGTATGACTTACGCCTAGGAAGTCGAGGCTAACGCCACTCTTAAGTTGGGTGCTTCTTTTTGAGTAGGATAAATACTAAAAGTTAAACTATTAGAAGTATAAAGGCAGAAAGAAAGATGACTGGAATATCCAGCTCATGTATGAATGTCATACAAGTTTTTGATGTATAGAAGGCTGGTCAAAGATATAGTTCTTGGGAATTATGGTTAAACATGGTAATCACTAATTCTTGGGTATTGTGAGTTAATCGCAAAGATACCCGCTCGATTGCATTCTGTTGCGAATCAATGTAAGAGCTACTATGGCCTAAAAAGACTAGCCAGGAATGAGGTTTAATACATGTTGGGAACATAGTAAAAGTTACTATACCTTCCATCGGTGTATTACCTATGTATTTTATTTCATAATTCATTTTAGAGTTTCTCACACTCTAGCCCTTTGCATAAAGTATCTTGCAAGAAGGTTGTTCATAAGAGAACTTTTGACGTTCAGTATTATGAATAAACATAAGGGCCATACTTTCATTATGAATGAGATGTATGTTACGAATAATGATATTAATATATTACCTCTATGTTTACTTTCATAATTCATTTTAGAGTTTCTTACACTCTAGCCCATTGCACAATGTTTATTGCAAAAGGGTTGTTCATAAAAGAACAATTGTTGTTCAGTATTATGAATAACATGAAGGGCCATGCTTCCATCCAAGATGGGATGTATGTTATGAATATTGATGGTAAAATGATACATCCATAACAACGGCGCTAAATGTCGCAAGACTATGAGAATACCACACATGTGTGGCATTGTATTTGGTCACATTGGAGAAACCCGCATGGAAAAATTCCATTAGATGGATTTTGAAGTCGTTTGATTTTGAATCATCTGACACTTGCAACTTTTCTCCGAAAAGTGAAGTGACTGAAATACCGTTCACGGGCCATAAGGAACGAGCAACAAACTTACTGGTGATCATACATTTTTATGTGTGTAGTTCAATAAATGTTGTTGCAAGTAGTGGATTTATATATCTTCAGAAATGACTCAAGTAGATATATGGATATTTGCTTGATGATAGGTAAGTCTGGATCTTTTGAAATCATTCGAAAGGTTTTCAAAAATGAAGTAGAAGTTATTGTAACAAGGAAATTATGTTTCTGCAATTTAATTGCAGAAAGGAATATTTGAGTTACAAGTTTAGCGAATGTCTGATGAGTTGTGAAAAGAGTTTCATAACTTACAACTCCCGGAACACCACTATGAGTGGAATGTATGTGAAGATGTAATCAAACCATTTATGACATGGTAAGATCAAAGATGACATAAATAAATTTGCCAATATCACTTTTAAAGAGTAATGCTTTAGAGACTGCGGCTTTTACACTGAAAAGAGCTCCATTAGGTCTATTGAAATGACGGCATGGTATGGTATGCCCAACCATGTTATATCTTTTCTTAACATTTGGAATATGGGGCTTGTGTAAAAGGTTACAAACCTATTCCAAATCAGACAAGTGCTACTTTGTAAGTTATCCCAAGTCATTGGGTATTCCCCCACCACTATACCGAGGCAAAGGATTTTTGCCACAAAACGGTATGCTTTTAAAGAGAATAGTTCTTGCAAAACGGTAAGTGGGAGGACAGTGCAACTCGACGAGATAACAAGTATCTTCGTCATCAGGTCAAAGGAAAGGAACCTTGGAAGTAATTCCAAAGTTTCCTATTGCGACTGATACGGAAGCCTCTACATTAGATGTATGTACTTCTGTCGAACTTGTAGCTGAACAACGTAGGGAAAGCTCGTGCAAACCTCTCAGGTGCGCAAACGAGATATTGTTGTTAGACAACAGTATACCTATGATACACAAGGAAGTGTTGATGGGCCCTGACTCCGGAATTGGCTGAATGCTAATATAATCCGAGATAGTTTCCATAAATGATTCAAGATTTAAATCTTGATAAACCCTCCGAAAGACTTGGAGTCTAACGGATTGTAATGGGACTATAAGCTGATATGGATAAAAATGTTTTATCCATTAAGCTCGACTTGTTGCAACAACAAGTTCAAGGAGTTGACTACAATGAGATTGTCTCACCGTAGTAATGCTTAAAGTTGGTTCGGGTTAAACCAGCAATTAATACATATTTCAAACATGAGATATGCAACATGGATGACAAAATAATTTCCATGAAATGGAAATACAACCTAGGATTTGTATGTGATACAATCCAAAGTATTTTGTCAGTCCAGAGTATGCTAGTAAGTATGTAAACTTCAGAGTTCCAACAATGGACAGAAGAGAGCAAAATGGAGTTGGAATCTTCATTTTTGATGGAATGGTCAAAGTGGTTTGACTTCATCAATGAGTAATGAAGATGCTTGTGGTTTCAAGAAAGTAAGTGGGAGCATAATAATATTTCTGAAAACCTTGTGTGCTTGACACATTGTTAATTGGAAATAAATTTCTTGACACGAATTAGGACTTCATTTGAAAATAGTTTTCCGATGAAGCGCTAGGGCTAAATAGCCTTGATATTAGGCATAATGATCTATGGAGATAGATTTACCTAATGGGGATGAGCAAAAATACATATTGACAAGATACTAAAACCGCTTAGCACTAAGAACGACAAGGAGTGATTCTTGCCGAAGTCATATGGAAAGAGTTTCTGCAAGAATCAGCGTCCCAAAACACTGATGAGCAAAATACATGATGGATATTCCACACACTCATGTGTTTGGATTAATCATGTATTCCATGGTATGTAAAACAACCAGATATGTCCAATACTCCCAAGCTGTTGCGAGTATAGATACCAAAGTGATCAAAAGTACTGATCATGGGACAATAGTGAAAAGGGACATTGAGTACTAAAGTAGCACTTATGACATGTTTCCTCGCAAGTGGAGATCATGAAGAGTTCATTGTAAAAGGTTACGTCGATACAGTCTACATCTTTTATCCATACGATTTTCGATTTCAATTTAGGGTTTTGCGTAACACGCAATATGGTGGCACAGTTAGTTGGAAATTGTTCCAAACAAGTTACTGTGGCGAATTCTATAACAAAGGCGAAGTATGTTGCCTCTTTAGAAGCGACAAAGAGAAAGATGTTGAATCATATAGTTCATTCATGAACTTAGTATGGTTGCAAGAAGGCTTTGGTCAATGGGACACTATTGCAGATAGTTGCTCCATAGCTCAGTCTGAGGAATCGGGTTTCGACCAATGATTCACATATATACAAAGCCAAGTCGCACAAAATATGAATTTTGTGAAAGCGTGAAAATGCAATGATATGCAGAGATACACACGGAGCTGAAGTTGCCAGATCCGATGGACATCAGGCTATACCACATGCGAAGCATTTTTTACACCAGTATGCCATAGGTGTAAAGTGCATTAGCATTAACTAGATTATTGACTCTAGTGCAAGTGGGAGTCTGTAGGAGATATGCCCTAGAGGCAATAATAAATGATATTATTTATCTCCAAGTTCATAATTATGTTTATGTTCCATGCTATAACTGCTATGGTTCTCGAGTCTGCAATAACACGAGGCTCGGAGGAAGACTCATATGCACGTGTGGAATAAATAATGGTAAGAAGTATTCTTATTCTGGCCTCTAAGACTAGCTCAAGTGTTGCATGATGGTTCTGTTTTCCTGATCATGGGCATGTCAATGCCAGCAACTTTGAGGGCACAATGTTAAGAGAACATTTGTGTTGAATCGACCCGGATTGATGTTATGCTATGAGATTCATTCGTCACAAGTTAATGGTACATAACACAGAGATGGTTAACGTTTGCATGATTACTTAGACCATGAGAGTATCGAGTTTCTTCATGCTTGCTTCATGAACTTTGGGGTTTGTTAAACGTCATCCGTAAATGGGTGGCTATTACTGCGGCTTACGGGTTCATGGAAAAGTATGTTAAGTAACTTGATAGCTCAAGATTGGGATTTGCTCCTCCGACGATGGACAGATATTCTCGGGCCCTCTCGGTGTTACGGTATCCATCATCGTGTGGCCAGACACAATGTGATTTGATCACAGGGATGCCGGAACACGGAAACGAGAAAAGAGAACAAAACCAGTAACGAGGTAACTAGCATAGTGGACAAGTTGTTGATCCACGGGGATGCAGGTAAATCTCACCTCGGGTCTTTGTAACATATCGCGAAGCAACAGGAATAGCACACAGCAATTGGAGGTTCACTCGAATATTCATTCGTGTGGGTATAGGGGTCAATATGGGTGTCCACGGCTCCGATGTTGATCATTGATCGGAAAGTTTTCCGGTCATGTCTATGCTTCACCCAACCTATAGGATCACACGCGTAAGGGTCATCTATCTACTGAATACTAGACAGTGAGTCTGAGAGAAATTTGCCGAAAAAGTTTCGGAGACAATGGAAGAGTTCCGGAAAGATAATAGCGAAATAGTTTAAGTAACACGAAAAGTTGTTTCAGGATATACCATTAAGTCAAATTGGTTTGATACCGCTGATAATTCTTGGAGGTGCGAGAATTATTTCGAAACTTCGGGACTTTTGGGGATAAAACCGAAAATGTTTTGAGCTGCAGTACCGCTTTGGTTGTTTTCACGGATGAAATTCACTAATCTAAAATTGTTTCAGAACGAATCAAAAATCATTTTAGTGGGTACTGTAATTATTCTAAGACCCACAGAAATATTTTCGGATTTAATGGACACGGAAAATTGTCTTCACGAATAGTGAAACCGCATTCGTGTTTGCTTTTCGCAGATGAAAATCACTAAACCGAAATTGTTTCGGAACGCGTTGAAAATTATTTTAGTGGGTACTGGAAATGTTCTGAGCCCACATAAATATTTTCAGTTTGAACGGACGCTGAAAAATGTCGTCATGAATAGTGAAAGTGCTTTTTGCTTGGCTTCTTGGAGAAGCCACCTTGAGGGCCTTTTGGTATTATCCCCTTGGCTTCTTGGAGAAGCCACCCTTGGGCTTGGCCTATAAATAGGGGTGGAGGGGGCTGCCTAAAGACACACTCTTTCTCACATACAAGTGCCATGCATGATCTGGCTTCTCTCTCCCTCCCAGCGAAATAGTTTCGTAGAGCCGAAAGGCTGTCTGGGTTCCGGTGGGAACTAGTTCTGGATGGTGAAGCCCTGCCGGATAGATGACACCGTATGTGTGCAACCCCGTAGATCGGTCGTAGTTTCGATCCCTTTGCCTGAGGGGCTATTTTGAGAGTGCCTCCCGAAGGGCTGTCCAAGTGACGGTTTGAGTTTTGTGAGTCCTCCCGAAGGGCTGTCCGAGTGAACGTCCGAGTTTTGAGGGTCCTCCCGAAGGGCTGTCCGCGACACAGTTCGAGGGACTGTCCGACCGCCTCCTGGAGGGCTGTCCGTGGGGCGGATGAGGGTATAAATCCTCGTAGTTGGGAGGTTGTAAATCCTAGCTGCGGGGATCTGCACCGCCGTTCACCATCGACTCTACTTCCGCTGCGCTCTGAGTCGGTAACGAAAAAGATCAAACCATGTATGCAGTCTCCATAGTGGTCCTGGGCTGGTGCGTAGGTCAAAAATTTTTTGTTTTCTGCTGCGTTACCCAATAGTAACATAGATGGTAACATCACACATCTCAAGGCAAAACAGATGATGTGGCGAGTAATTAATGAGAAAAGAGAAGCATGTGGTAGCATAGCTAGTTACTGTAACATCACACATACCAAGACAAGACGAGTCTACAACCTAATAAATGAAGTGTTGCATGATACCACACATACTCCCCACTATAGAGGTAGTACTCTAAGTTACTACCCATTGTGGCTAGTCTTACTTTTTCATCACTCTCTCCTCCACATAGGCAAAAAAATGTCATGTAAGCACGCTATAAGCCCACTATTATACTTGCGGGAGAGAGAGATGTGAAAAAGTAAGGGGAGTGGGCTCTCATGCAAGATCCTAGCTATATACGCATTCCTAGGTAAATGCAATAAATGTGAAGAAAGAGATAGAGAGAAGATGGAAAAAATTACTAATGTACTAATAGCCAACCTTATAGCCCACACTATTGCATGAGTGCATATAGATGATGGTTGTAGATGACATGGCGGTTCCTTGTAGCCATCAGTTGGCTATATTATTAACCATGCTAAGAGCATGGTTAATAATAGAGCCAACTGCTGGCTATAAGATGTTGCCATATCATCTATAGCCAACACATATAGTCACCCATACAATAAGGTTAGCTATAAGGTTGGCTATAAGATTAGTACTTTTTCAAATATTCTCTCTTTATCTTTCTTCACATTTATTGTATTTGTCTAGGAATCCGCATATAGCTGGGCTCTTGCATGAGAGCCCACTCCACTTACTTTTTCATGTCTCTCTCCTCCACATAGGCAAAATTGCCATGTAAGCAGGCTATAAGCCCACTATTGTACTTGCTCTAAGGCTAGTCATAGTGGGCAATAATTTAGACTAGTAACATATGCATGTTACTAATTTATGTTACTATCATCATAGTGGGTAGTAACATAAATGTAGTGTCATGCAAGCCTTCATTTATTATGTTGTAGACTCATTTTACATTGGTGTGCGTTATGTTACGGTAACATATTATGTTACTACAAACACCTCTCTCCTCTCCATGCCACATAAGCATATATGTCTTGGGTTGCGTTATGTTCAAAAAACCTTTGATTAACATGTGTTCAAAAAACAAAAAAATGTCAAAAATTACAAAACAAATACCTCGATATTAACTAGACGGATGGGTCACTGTAAAGGTTTATAATAAACCTTTGCAGTAACCCATCCCTCTAGTTAACATCGAGTCCACTTCCCATCCGGTCACCAATCCCATGACTACACCAGCCTCATCACAGTTAACTTGGGAGTTCTGTTAAATGAGCTATCGGTAGGGAAGTTGGTCCTTGCTGATATAGGATGCCTCTTCGTATCCTTTATGGCGTACCCGGATGACCGCATGTTGCCGCCCAATAGCTAATGCCACGTCCCCTGCGAGTGTAGAAGTTTCCCTCCCTCATCTTAGAGCAAGTATAATAAGCTTATGTAAGCAGGCTGTAAGGGTTAAAATATTATTTTTTTGCTGACATGGAGGGGATAGAAGAGGAGAGAGAAGATGAGCCGGCTACAGAATAAGAGCCAGCTGCAACACGTGCTCCTATGCAGTATGTGAGAGTGGAAGGTAGGCCCTGTATTGATGAAATAGCACATCTTTGTAGGTTGTGCACCGTGACCAAGGAGGAGGGGAAAACAAGAGAACTCAATGTTTATTTACTAATTAATAGCATTGCATGCAATGAACTAACCACTGCATGTCGTGTTTGGTAGTCTCAAGTCATTAAAAACATGCACACCCACATCTCTTATTAGTTGATATGTCAAGAAACAAGAATGAGGTAGAAGTTAATGCACTGCGCCTAAGTGTTTTGGGATTATTTGGTTTTCGTAAGATGACTTACACACCTAGATGGAGGGATTATTACACTTGAAGGCTACTGAAAGGATCGAGATGGACCTAGAGGGGGTGAATAGGTACAATTACAAATTTTAAGTTTTACTTAGCAATTTTAGACAATAATGCGGAATATGAAGGTGAGCCTAACAATTGCAAGTGAGTACAAAGTACTAAGCAAGTAACACGAGCACGTAGGTAAGCAAGCACAATGTGATATAAGTAAGTGCTAAGAGACAAGTAGCCACAAGTAGAAAGTTAGGGTTAGGAATAACCGCAACTTCCGGGAGACGAGGATGTATGCCGATGTTCACTTCCTTGGAGGGAAGCTAGTCACCGTTAGAGAGGTGGATGTTACCACGAAGGCACACCAACGCCACGAAGGCTCACCCTATTCTCCCTTTGAGACAACACCACGAAGGCGTTTCTCAACCACTAGTGGTAGACCTTGGGGTGGTCTCCAAACCCTCACAAACTTTTCCGGGGGTAATCACAAGGGTCGATTCCTCGCCGGAGCACTCCTACCGCCTAGGAGTCTCCAACCTCCAAGAGTAACAAGATGCACCACAAAAACAAGAGGTTAATCACAAGGGTCGATTCCTCGCCGGAGCACTCCTACCGCCTAGGAGTCTCCAACCTCCAAGAGTAACAAGATGCACCACAAAAACAAGAGGGGAATCAACTTTCGCTTTGGTGAATGTGTAGATCGAGCACTTCTCCTTCACTTCTCAAAAGATCAAGAGCTTTTGTTGGCTAAGGAGGGATATCTCCAAGAAATAGAGGTCTGAAAATGGAGGTGAGAGAAATGGAGTCGTCACCTTCTTCGTGAGGAACAAGAAGACTATTTATAGGTGGGGATGGAATCTGGCCATTGGAGGCAGATTTCTGCGTAGCCCGGAAGTTCCGGCGACAGACGGAAGTTCCAGACCCCGGAAGTTTCGGCCAAGTTCCGGCCAGGTTCCGGGATACACAGAGAGTTTGCACCACTCAGTTGTACCCCTGAAGCTGCAGAAACAGAGGACGGAAGTTCCGGCGCCCGGAAGTTCCGGGAGACGGAAGTTCCGGAGAGGTTCCGGGCTACACAGAGAGATTGCATGAAAAGTGCAGTTTTTCTGGGTACCCCGGAAGCTTCCCGGACCTTCCGGTCCCCGGAAGTTCTGGTCGTCCCGGAAGTTCCGGCCTGAACAGAAACATGACACTAAGATTTTCAGATCAATGTGAGAAGGTAAGTTGATTCCCTGGATGTTTTAATGATGCACCCCCTCTTAATAGTGCGGCTGCCCTAAGGACTCAAGTAAAAAGAAAACTTAATGGAACTTCTTCTTTCCTCGAGCACACCACATTTCCTTTTTCCAATAAGAGAGGGAAAAAACCATCCATGCTTCACTTTGACTTACTCAGGGCTGTTAACACTTAGAGCATGTGGTTAGAAACACAAATGATGTTGTCATAGATGTCAAAAACAATTTAGTGCAATATTGCACTTTCAATCTCCCCCTTTTTGACATGGATGACAACAATGCTTGAAGGATAACCTCATAAAGTATATCTGATATTTAAGCAATTTCAATGACAGGAAGGTACTCCCCCACAACCCATGCTTTATTTTAAGATTGCATTTGAATGAAATGACATGGTTAAGGGATTCTCCCCCTATCACTATGCGTACCCAGACAAGAATGATATATCGACATAGAACGCTTTACTAACCTTTGTACCCACAATATGAGCAAATAGACTATGCCATGTAACCCCCTTGCCATAAGTTTCTCACACACAGATAGAATATTTAACGGAACATAAATAGGTTCAAATAGCAAGCAAAGATCCAAATTAAGGCAGATAAAGACAAAGGTTCAAGACAGATAAATCGAAGATAAGCGATAAACCCTATCAAGCACCACAACGTCTCCCCCTGTTGTCACCAAGATGGCAAAAAGGAAGGATGGAGGAATCCATAAACAGCCCCTAGGAGAGGGACGCAGAAGGGTCATCGGTCGACTCTCCAGAAGACTCGGAGCCATGAGGGCAGTGAGAAGAGGCTTCATCGCCGGCTTCAACATCAAACCGAGCAAACTTGGACTAGTATTCCGCAAATGAAGTCACACGAGACTCAAAGCTGTGAGCAATGTTCATACCATATGCACACAGACCATCCTTAAGAGCCTTCATGCTCTCCTTCCTAGACTTGTGCTCCTCCCACTGTTTCTTATGCATATCTTGCTGAAGACAAAACATGTTCTTGAGAAGGCGCCAAATTTTGTTGCTCTTGTTTGACCCGGAGTCATTGGTCTCCCCATGATGAAAAGTGTGAGAGCGGGAACGAAAATCAAAGCAGTGAGAATCTCCAGCATGTAGCTCCTCTCCCTCCTCATCCTCACCCTCATGAGCAAAGTGGCCTTGCCCTTCCTAACAAGCAAGTTAACCTTTGGGTGGCCGGTCGACGCCGACCATAAGTGCTTGAGAGCAATCTCAGCAATCAAGGCAGTAATATAAGGAGCATAGATAGGAACCTTTCAGTTCATTACCACCTTGTACATCTCATGCCACATAAAGTCCATCACATCAATGGGGCCTGCTCGGAGTTGTGACAAGTGTAGTGAAGAAGATTGATGAGGTGACCACGAATCTTGGTCTTGTCACCCACCTTGACCCATGAGTATCTCTCGAAAGATGCGGTGCATGATGTCATAGAAGGCGAAGATCACCAACAGATCCAACCTTTCACGATGGAGGATACAAATCAGCCAAGTGAATAGCACAGAAGACCCTTTATCGTGAATCTTGCAGCAACGGTCAACAGTAGTGTCAGTATACTAATAGCCCAGAAGCCCGGCCAGCACTGAGAACGGAGCAGAGAACTTCTCATTGCCACTCATCCAGGTAAGAGTGCGCTGCATATCAGTCCCAAAATGCATTGTGGCATAGAACTGAGCCACAAGGGGCGGAGACACATCATGTTGAAAGCGCATGAGTGGAAGGAGGTTGAGCTTCACACACATGTTCTGGATCCCCTCAAAGTACACAGAATTTGTTGGAGTCTTGTCAAAGTGAGCAATGTTGATACTCTTCTGGGGGACATACTTGTTGACGAATTGAGAAAAAATCTCTTCATAGTTGTGTTGCTGGAAAAGGGTCCAAAACTTGGAATCAGCCACATGATCACGGTCCTGACGATAGGGATTGACTCGGTGCAGAGCAACCCACTCTGGTGCGGGCATTTCCTTCATAGTGACTGGCTCAGGAGGTGGAGGTTGAACCTTTGGTGCTTTGGCCTTCTTGGAAGTAGTCTTCCGCTTCTTGGAGTGGACGGGAGCAGCAGGAGGAGATGCACTATCTTCAGCCTCAGCATCTTCCTCAGGATGGCAGTCAAACATGTTCTCACGCCCCAAAACAACCGCCATTGTCTTCTTGACCCTAGCCTTGGATTTCCGTTCATACACCTTAGATGAGTGAGCACGCGAACCAGACCCTCCTGCTGACAAAGAGAGAGAGAATTTCACAGGGACAGAATAAGTACACAAGCCTCAAAAAAATAAAATCAGAGAATCTCACTGGTCGAGGAGATTTGGTAGAACTCTGCTTAGCCCGGAAGTTCCGAGGAGGCCGGAAGTTCCGGGAGCCAGAAGGTCCGGGGAACCCGGAAGTTCTGGCCGACGGAGCACCAGCCCATCCCGACCATGGAAGCCCTAGCGAGGTCGGAAGGTTCGGCCTGCCCGGAAGTTCCGGGCACCAGCATGGTCGCAGGGCTCCTTCCGAATCTAAGCAGGGGACAGACATGGATCGACCAACGAGAAGTGAAAGTCATGGAGTACTGCAGATCTAAAGTGGATGCAGAACTCGAGATGTGAAGTTTGTGTTTATTCTAGAACCATAAGTGTAGCCTACAATCCCTAGGAAGAGCAGAGAGAAGCTTAGGTTACCTTCCTCCATGGAGATGGTGGAGAGGAAAGATCCCCTCCAAGCAACGATGAAAGAGAAGAAGGAGCCGGAGGTTCCGGGGGCCGGCAGCTCACCCGGAAGTTGTCGAAGGGTGAGGGGCGCCGCAGGGAAAGAGAGCAGTGGAACCGGGGAGAAGGGGAAAAAGGACCCCTTCGTTATCCCCTGCCCATAATAAGTGCCCATGACCCGCGACGCCCGGAAGTTCCGGGCAAGGCCAGACGTTCCGGCGGCCGGAAGTTCCGGGCTCACCCCGGAAGTTCCGGGATATCCAGAGAGATTACAACCTCTCTGAACTCCTGAGAACTAGAGGAAGAGAGTCTGAAAGCTCCCAAGACCACAACACACCACATCAACATTTATATGGTTATGATTTGAAGCTTGTGCACTAGACAAATATCAGATGGTTTCGAGATGAGAGAGGCTTGAGTAGAACTTGAGCAAGGGGCATGTTGGATGAATACAAGGGGCAAAGCACAAGAGCAACAATGAGAACACTCAAAAGAGAGAAAAACACCGGACAAACACACAGAGAATGAAATTTAAGAATAATTCCAGCCTCTCTAAGAGAGGGTGGTGGACGAGTCCACCATGTTTGAGTATACGTGACTTGGTACTGCGAAGATTTTAACCTTGAGCCCAGAATCACTACTCCATCATGGAAAGCACCATAGTCCGAGAACCATGATAACTTTGAGAGTGTTTGTTCTTTTTATGCATTGTGTAGGGTGAGCATATTCATGAATTGAATGTCTCCCCCTAAATATATGCCTACATCAAGACAAAACATTATGAAAATGCATGCATGGGTACTAGATTTCACATAATGTTTTCAAGCTCCAAGATACCAAGTTCATGCCTAAGTCGACAAAACCTTGCTTCATCCAATGGTTTGGTGAAAATATCTGCAAGTTGTAAATCTGTACCAACATGATCGATGTGAATATCACCCTTTTCCACATGATCTCTCAAGAAGTGATACCTAATATCAATATGCTTGGTTCGGAGATGATCCTTGGGGTTCTCAGCAATATTGATGGCACTTTCATTATCACATAGGAGAGGCACATGTCTATAAGTGATACCATAATCCTTCAAGGTTTGTCTCATCCATAGTAATTGATTTGCACAACTGCTGGCTACAATGTATTCAGCTTCTGCGGTAGAGAGGGCAATACAATTTTGTTTCTTTGAGGACCAACTTACCAAGGAGCGACCAAGAAATTGACATGCACCGGAGGTGGACTTACGATCCACTTTGTCTCCAGCCCAATCCGCATTCGTATACCCAATGAGATCAAACTTAGCATCCTTGGGGTACCATAGACCCAACTTTGGGGTGTGAACAATGTATCTAAGAATATGCTTAACCGCCTTATGATGACTTTCCCTAGGGGAAGCTTGAAATCTAGCACACATGCATACACTAAACATGATGTCTGGTCTAGATGCACAAAGATAAAGCAATGAACCAATCATAGAGAGATATTTAGATGGGTCAAAAGGAATACCGTTGGTGTCTTCAGTGAGTACAATTTTGGTTGGCATGGGTGTCTTACATGGACTAGCATCAGTCATGCCGAACTTTTCTAGGATATCCTTGAGGTATTTTGCTTGAGACAAGAAAATTCCTTCTTGAAATTGTTGAATTTGAAATCCAAGAAAGAACTTCAAATCCGTATTGAGTGACATTTCAAAATTCTTGGTCATGGAGTCCGCAAACTTCTTGCACAAATGAATGTTAGGAGAACCAAAAATTATATCATCTACATAGATTTGGCATAAGATCAAATCACCTTTCTCCCTCTTAGTAAAAAGAGTGGGATCGATCACCCCTCTCACAAAGCCATCATCGAGTAAAAACTTCTTAAGATGATCATACCAAGAACGAGGTGCTTGTTTGAGGCCATACAGAGCCTTATGAAGTTTATACACATAGTCTTTGTGATCGGGATCAACGAACCCGGGTGGTTGTGACACATATACTTATTCTTGTAGAGGACCGTTAAGGAAAGCACTCTTTACATCCATTTGATGCAATGTGAATCCATTGAAAGCAGCATAAGCAAGTAAGATGCGAATGGATTCAAGACGGGCAATGGGGGCAAAGGTCTCACCAAAGTCCAAACCTTCAACTTGTGAGTACCCTTGAGCCATTAACCTTGCCTTGTTGCGGATGATTATACCATTCTCATCTTGCTTGTTCTTGAAAATCCATTTTGTTCCAATGACATTGTGTTCCGTAGTTGGCCTCTTGACTAATGACCACACTTGGTTGCGTTCAAAACTGTTCAACTCTTCTTGCATAGCAACGAGCCAATCGTTGTCCATCAATGCATCTTGTACCTTGAGAGATTCAACACTCGACACAAATGAGAAGTGAGCACAAAAGTTAGTCAACTGTTTACGAGTGACTCTACCTTTCGATATGCCGGTAAGGATTTTATCAACATCAACACGACCGGCCACTCGAGGCATGATGGAGGTTAAGGTTTCACGAGGTTCAACTTCATGTCCATCATCCACGTCCTCAACATACGGATCATTAACGTGTGGTGGCAGATCTTCTTGTACATATTGCATTTGTTGAGGTTCATCATCAATGATTTGACTTTCTTGTTCTTGCCCTTGATGATTCTCATAAAGACGAATTTGATCATCTTCTTGTACTTGGACTAAGGGCATCGGTTGAACAATAGGAGTTTGTGGTGGTATGGGTGTTGAAGTAGTTTGATGATGTGTGAGACTTCCCTCTTCTTCTTCATCATCATGAGGTTCTTGTTCCATTGGAAGAAGTGCACCAACACCCATGGTTAAAATATCTTGAGAGGAATCTTCTTCACCTACATCACTTAGATCAACTTGCTCCCCATGGGAGCCATTAAATTCATCAAACACCACGTCACAAGTTTCTACAACACATCCATTGGATTTGTTGTAGACTCTATAAGCGTGAGAGTTTGATCCATAATAACAAATATGCCCTCAATTGTTTTGGATTGAAATTTTCCTAACCGTTCTCTTTTGTTGAGGATGAAACATTTGCACCCAAATACACGAAAGTACTTGACATTTGGTTTGTTCCCAGTTAGGAGCTCATATGGAGTCTTTTCCAGTATAGTGCGGAGGAAAAGCCGATTTGATGCATGGCATGCAATGTTGACAGCTTCGGCCCAAAAACTATGTGGTGACTTGTATTCATCCAACATGGACCTTGCCATCTCCACAAGGGTGCAGTTCTTCCTTTCGGCTACACCATTTTGCTGAGGAGTGTATGGAGCTGAATATTGATGCTCAATCCCTTCATCACTAAGGAATTCTTCCAAGGTATAGTTTTTGAACTCAGATCCATTGTCACTTCTTATTGCCAAGATTTCTTTGTCAAACTTGCGTTGTGCTTGCTTGGCAAAATCAATGAAGGTGATCTTTGTCTCGTCCTTGGACTTGAGGAAAAACACCCATGTATATCTTGAGTAATCATCAACAATGACAAGTCCATACTTTTTCCCACCAAGACTATCCCATGAAGGAGGCCCAAAGAGATCCACATGAAGGAGCTCCAAAGGCCTTGAAGTAGACACAATATTCTTGGGTGGGTGCTTTGATTGATGCTGCTTCCCGGCTATGCATGCACTACACACACGATCTTTCTCAAAAGATACATTTGTTAGTCCAAGGATGTGATTACCCTTTAAGAGATCTTGAAGATTCCTCATGCCGACATGGGCTAGCCGGCGATGCCATAGCCACCCCTTGTCGGCCTTGGCCATTAGACAAGTTGCATGGAATGTGCTCTGTTTCGAGAAATCAACCGTGTAAAGGTTGCCATCCAACTCTCCAACAAAGGCCACTTCGAGAGTATCTCTCTTAAAGACTTTCACATCCGTTAGTCCAAATAGTGTATCATAACCAACAAAAGCCAATTGACAAACAGAAAGCAAATGGTATTTAAGGGATTGGACAAGCATGACATTTGCAAGAGACATGTCATTTGTGATAGCCACCTTCCCCAACCCAAGTACCTGTCCTTTTGATCCTCCACCAAACATAATGCTCATAAATGGTTGAATAGCTTCCATGAAATCGTAGAGCAATTTGCTATCTCCGGTCATATGATTGGTACATCCACTATCAATCACCCATTTTACTCCACCGGAGAAGGCAACCTACACACAATTATTACTTGGTTAGAGGCACCCATTTTGCAATGGGACCTCTCAAGTTAGTCACAAGGGTCTTAAGGACCCAAATGGCATAAAACCGAAATGCATTTCGAGGACCAACAAACTTTGCATAAACTTCTCCATCCTTAGTCTTACAAAGTACATAGGATGGAGGCACGAACTCTTTTGGCTTGTTGAGAGTGGGCATGCCCCTTGTGGCCTTCCCACTAACAACCTTACCTTTCTCCTTGTGTCCTTCTTGTACAAAAGTTTCTTTTAAAGGGGTGGTGCACTTCTGAGAGGACGTCTTCTTCTTGCTTGTGCTTGGGTCAAACCCGAGTCCCTCTTTGGCGAACACTTCATTGTGTTGGCTCAACACCTCATTAAGGTTCTTTTGCCCTTGAGCACATGTCATGAGCCCTTTCTTGATTTGAGCCTTGAGAAAACTATTCTCCTCAAGAATAGATGCTAGATCACTACTAGAGTTAGTAGAACAAGCATCAACATTGATAATAGGAGACGAGTAAGCCTTAGCTAGAGTTTCAAGATAAGTAAGTTTGAGCGTATCAAAACTCTTTGTAAGAAGGGTGAGCTCTTCTTCCTTAGTCTTGAGGGACACGGATAGAAGCTCACAATCCTTAGAGAAAGAAGCATGAGACTTCGCAAGCTTACTTTTATCATTCATCAACTCTTCACAAGAGCCAATAGCCTTTTTCAAGGAGGCAAGATCTTAGTATGAACATCAATATTTGCACCAATTTTTAAGCATAGTTCATCATTTCGTGCTTCCTCATATTGGACTTTCCGCTCAAGGATTTCACATTTTTCCTTTTCCTCGGTGACGAGGGTTTCGAGTTCCTTAATGGTGATGGTGTGCTTACTCACCATCTCCATAAGCATACGAAACATAGTGAGCTTCTTTCCTTTGAGGGAGCACATGAACTTATTAAGTTTAGCAAGCATAGGATCATTTAGATCATCATCCTCATAACTATCCTCCGCATCAAGATACTCATCACTAGGAGTAGAAGGAGTGAAAAGAGGAGGATTTGATCGTGGAGTTACCTTGACCTTGTCAGGAGAGATTTGGTCGTCTCCATCTTCTACCACGACCTTTTCCATTAGGCACTTGTGAGCGTTGCCCTTGTAGTCTTTCATGTAGTTGTAGGTGACCACATCACCACTCTTGTTTACTAACCTCAAAGTGTTTTGAGAGTCTTGAGCAACTCCGGCAACGCCACTAACATCATCCGGATCGGATTATTCTTGAGCAACCATTGCTTTTCCATCTCTCTTCTTGAGCTTGGAGTTCAAAGGATTTGGCAACTTCTTCTTGGGAAAGGTCTTGGGAAACCTTGGTTTATCTTCTATCTTCTCATAAGGGCACTCGTTGGAGAAGTGATTGGTTTCTTCACAGTTGTAGCATTTTCTTACTTTCTTCTTTTGAAATCTTCCCTTGAATTTCCCCGCGCTAAACTTCTTGACAAAAAGAGCCATGTCTTCATATGAAGGGCCATCGTCGGATTCAATCTCATCAACATCTTCATCATCATCATCATCTTCTTCTTCTTCTTCACTTTGTTCATCTTCACATACATGCTTGGCCTTCAATGCTAGATTGATCTTTGATGATGGGGAACCATGCATGGCAAGATGTTTTGTGGCATTAGCCTTTGACTCTTCAAATAGTTGAAAGGTGGATATGATGTCATCTGTAGTCATTTCCTTGAAGGTATGGTGTTGTCTTATGTCCCACACCATTTGATGGTGATATGGAGCAAGAGCATGAAGCAACTTATCCACAAGGAACCTCTTAGTCATGTTGAATCCATCTTGTGTCTTGTCACACTCACATGACTCAATATCGGCAGTGAGAGTCATGAGCCGCTCATGGAGTTGATTGGGGGTTTCACCTTTCTCCATACAAAAGTTTTGCAATTGCCCCTTGGCAATTTCATATTGAGCACTCCGGAGGGTAGAAGTGCCAGTCTTGGATCGTATAACACTTTCCCATAGTTCCTTGGCACTTGTGATGTGTATGAACGGTCTCCTTTGCTTTTCATCCATACCTCTCCTTATACACATGATTGCAGTGTCATTGAGGTTCTTGTCATATATTTCTCTTGGTGTGGGGTTCTTTGGATCAACCACATGATAGCCATACTCCAAGATCTCCAGCATCTCATCGTTTCCATGTCGAAGATGATCCTGCATAGCAACTCTCCACAAAGCAAAATCGGAAGTGGCACTAAGTAAAGGAGGTTTGCCTTGAGGATTATATCATGGTTTCTCAACCTGAGGTCTTGCATAAAGCCAAGGAACACTGGCGTGCTCATTGCTAGGAGGTTGTTGACCAAGTGATGGAGTAGGCACAGTTGGCCTCAAGCGGCACCACCGAGAGTGGTGCAAGCACCGTGGACAACGTGGCTAATCTCATTTGGACCAAGGCCTCAAGAGAAGCATCATGCTCCTCTTTTTGCTTAGCAAGGGCCCGTTCTAGATCCTCCGACGTAAAGGACTTGACTTCAGAAGAAGCCTCGCCTTTATCCTTAGGATCTACAACCAGGGGAGTCCCATCCGGGTTCATCTCGCTCTAGGGCGGTTAAGCCACAAGAATAGAGCACGAGGCTCTGATACCAATTGAAAGGATCGAGATGGACCTAGAGGGGGGGTGAATAGGTACAATTACAAATTTTAAGTTTTACTTAGCAATTTTAGGCAATAATGCGGAATATGAAGGTGAGCCTAACAATTGCAAGTGAGTACAAAGTACTAAGCAAGTAACACGAGCACGTAGGTAAGCAAGCACAATGTGATATAAGTAAGTGCTAAGAGAGAAGTAACCACAAGTAGAAAGTTAGGGTTAGGAATAACCGCAACTTCCGGGAGACGAGGATGTATGCCGATGTTCACTTCCTTGGAGGGAAGCTAGTCACCGTTAGAGAGGTGGATGTTACCACGAAGGCACACCAACGCCACGAAGGATCTCCCTATTCTCCCTTTGAGACAACACCACGAAGGCGTTTCTCAACCACTAGTGGTAGACCTTGGGTGGTCTCCAAACCCTCACAAACTTTTCCGGGGTAATCACAAGGGTCGATTCCTCGCTGGAGCACTCCTACCGCCTAGGAGTCTCCAACCTCCAAGAGTAACAAGATGCACCACAAAAACAAGAGGGGAATCAACTTTCTCTTTGGTGAATGTGTAGATCGAGCACTTCTCCTTCACTTCTCAAAAGATCAAGAGCTTTTGTTGGCTAAGGAGGGAGATCTCCAAGAAATAGAGGTCTGAAAATGGAGGTGAGAGAAATGGAGTCGTCACCTTCTTCGTGAGGAAGAAGAAGACTATTTATTGGTGGGGATGGAATCTGGCCGTTGGAGGCAGATTTCTGCGTAGCCTGGAAGTTCTGGCGACAGACGGAAGTTCCGGCCAAGTTCCAGCCAGGTTCCGGGATACACAGAGAGTTTGCACCACTCAGTTGTACCCCGGAAGCTGCAGAAACAGAGGACGGAAGTTCCGGCGGCCCCAGAAGTTCCGGGAGACGGAAGTTCCGGAGAGGTTCCGGGCTACACAGAGAGATTGCACGAAAAGTATAGTTTTTCTGGGTACCCCGGAAGCTTCCCGGACCTTCCGGTCCCCGGAAGTTCCGGCCTGAACAGAAACATGACACTAAGATTTTCAGATCAATGTGAGAAGGTAAGTTGATTCCCTGGATGTTTTCATGATGCACCCCCTCTTAATAGTGCGGCTGCCCTAAGGACTCAAGTAAAAAAAACTTAATGGAACTTCTTCTTTCCTCGAGCACACCGCATTTCCTTTTTCCAATAAGAGAGGGAAAAAACCATCCATGCTTCACTTTGACTTACTCAGGGCTGTTAACACTTAGAGCATGTGGTTAGAAACACAAATGATGTTGTCATAGATGTCAAAAACAATTTAGTGCAATATTGCACTTTCAGCTACAAGGTTGGCTATAGATGACGTGGCAATGTCATGTAGCCATCAGCTGGCTATACTATTAACCATGCTCTTATAATACTCCTATATTTAAGAACAGAGGGAGTTGTTGGCATGCATGATACTACTTATAATACTCTCATTACAACCAGCCTAGTAGAATTAAAATACCTAATCTAAATGGTCGCCGCCCGATCTCTTTGTCCTCCTCCAGCATCGGGCAGAAGAAGAATCGAACAAGACACCGGCTGTATTTGTCGGCGTCGCCTCGGCGGTGGTCTTCATGGGATACAATCGGCGGCGGCCTCCCGTGTTCTACTTCTCCTCGATGATGGCGGCGGGCGGGGACGTGCTGCCCATCACCTCGTCCATATCCGCGTAGCTGCATCGCCTCGTCGACATCTGCGGCGGCTTCTTTCTCTGCCTGCATGTCGCGGCTACGCGCGCGTCGACGGCGGATGGTGCAGTCGCAGACACTGGAGGCACTGTACGACACGGAGGCGTCGAGGGCAGCGACGATGCCCGTGCCTCCGTGCTCCCCGACAAGCCGGCGTTGAGAAAGTTGGCACTCTTCCTCGAGCTGTATTGGAAAGGACAGTTGCGGAACCACACGCTGGCTTAGTGCGGCAACTGCCTCCGACGGGCAAGGCGAGGTAGGTGGATAAGAGAGATTACGGGCTCGGCAGGCCACCCAGACGGCTTTTATGCCGGAGAACTTCTCTTCCTGCTCGTCGGATGCCGCCGGAAGAGTGGACAAAATGGTGGAAGGAGTAGCTTGGCCGGCGTCCTGCTCCTAAATGGATGTGTGTGGCTGGAGTTGGTTTCTCGCATTCCACGCGGGTTTAAATGTAGGTTTTTGAATGCGGCGAGGAGGCGGGTACAGCTGGGAGTGCAGCGGGCGGTGCCCTGGGCCGGCGCGCCGCTTCAAATGGCGGACGCAGTGAGAGGTCGCGTCCGCCCTGACCCCCTTGACCGTGGACCTTGACGGTGTACGTCACCTTGTGTCCAGATCTGAGATGCCACGTGTACCAGATGAATGACTCCAAGCTCAACCACCGTGATGCAAGAGGTGCGAGCCGAGGAACACTGTTGGAGACACCCCCCATAATTTTCCTCGTCATCATCTGAGTCCTAGAAGATCTCACCCACATCATCATTAGGCATGCAGCCGCCTTCATAGACAACATGCGCAGAAGGAGTAGAGGTGACTAGGGACGCACCACGTCATGGGCACTCCGTACATGCTCGTGTGCATGCAGCGTGCGTGCTTTTCCATCGGTGCTAGCTCTAAGGCCGAGGCTGCGGTCGTCTTCGTCTCCAGCTAGTCGTTGAGCAATGATGGCAAAGAGGTGCTGCAAGAGATGCGTAGGCGCCGTTGTGTGCGAGCTTCGCCATAGCACGATGAACCGGACGTTGCCGCAGATGGCGCACGCCTCCATGCAGCCGAGTGTGTGTGCATGCATGTGTTATTCACGTGCATTCTGCGGCCGAGTGTGTGTGCATGCATGTGTTGTGTACATGTGTTGTGTGCTCCATGTTGTGCGCGTATGTGCATGAGTTGGATCGGCATGAGTTAGTGTGTTGGCGTGTGTACATGTTTGGATGCATGCGTCCTGTACATGCATGGCTTCTTGCGTGGTTATCAATATAAACTAACAAAATATCTTCAACTTAGCATCCCGATGTATCGTCTCTAGTGGTTAGCGAAGAGTTCATGTTCTTTTATTTGTTTATAGGTGGGCAGGCGGCAAAAAACAGGGGAAAACGTGCAAGGTTCCTTGCTCCTTCTCGGTCGCCGGGAATCTATGTTCTTCCACTCTCTTTTTTACGTGAGCTTTGTTCATCCTTTTGCCAACACGCGAGACATCTAGCATCAAGGTGCACGTGACATGCAAGAAAATGGAGATAATCAGATAAGCAGTGCGTAAGTGAGTCATGCACTTCGATGGCACCTACTACGTAATATTTTTTCTCCTCGATGGCACGTGAATAGTGCACGTACTCAACGACGGAGAACAGGATGGTAGCCATGACATGGCCAACCCTTTTTTGGAGAGAGTACGTACTAAATAACTTTGATGTGTCCCGTCAACTCGCAGAATGACGAGAAGCTTGCTTACTGTGCCTTCTCCCTCGCCAACGCATGTGCGGTGGCTCGCAACACGAGGAGAAACTTTTGCTTACAAGCGGTGGACATGCAGCAGTTCATTTGGTGTCAGATTGCTAGAAGTACTACGGTAGTACCATCATTATTTTTCGACTTCCGGAAGAGGCGAAGAGCCAAGCGCAGGGTCACCTACTAACCTTAGGCTAGCCACAGTGGGAGTAACATAAGTAGGAGTACCTCCTTTTTTTATTCTAGAAACAACCACAAGTGAATATTGGGCGGTAGCAGCACATCAAGTGAATCAAAAATCGAAACCAACCAATGAACTACTACTACTGGTGAGCGTTTGCTAGTATCATGTACTTCGTCTGTCCATGTATATAGGGCTTAATGCGTTTTGCGAGACTAACTTTGGCCCTGTTTGGATCCATGGTTTAGAGTTAGTTTGAGCTAGTTGGGGCTCAAATAGCCCTAAAGTATCCAAACATGAGGATTAAATTGGAGCAAGTTGCCCCAAACCCACCAAAAAAACTATCCCCCAAGAGTCGCTTACATGTGATGAGTTAACCAACCTCAATAGACGGCAAAAACGCCAGCCTGCCGCACTTTGAGAGAGACGAGGAGCGAGAAGCAATACGGGCTGGTGGATTACTAGAGCTAGGTGTCGCACTGAGGCCAAGAAATATGGTGATAGCGTGGGTTAGCCATGTAGTATGATGTAACTACACTGGGCTGCCGTGTTTCCTACTCTTCCGGTCTACTGTGGAGATGATTGGTTGATTTTATATTGCTGAATAATATAAAATATTATGAGTGCAGACGCTCCACCACGAGGTTCCTTGCTCCTTCTCGGTCGTCGGGAATCTATATTCTTCCACTCTCTTTTTTTTACGTGAATTTTGTTCATCCTTTTGCCAACACGCGGGACATCTAGCATTAAGGTGCACATGTCATGCAAGAAAATGGAAATAAGCAGTGCATAAGTGAGTCACGCACTACGATGGCACCTAGTGCTACGCAATATTTTTCCTCCTCGATGGCACGTGAATAGTGCATGTACTCAATGACCGAGCACGGGATGGTAGGCATGGACATTGTTGACCCTTTTTGGAGAGAGTACGTACTAAATAACTTTGATGTGTCCCGTCAACTCATAGAACGATGAGAAGTGGTAACATAATATGTTACTGTAACATAGCGTTTCCCAAGACAAGATGAGTCTACAAGCTAATAAATGAAGCCATCATAACATTACTGTACTACTCCCTGCTTTCCGTTTTATAGGGCTCCCTGTTTTCCGATTTATAGAGCTCAATTCGAAAATCTTACCAACCAAGGTAGATGATGAGTGGTGGAATACTTTTTGTAATTTGCAAAAGCACCCAATTAATGCTCTTGTTTTCCTCAAAAATTTATGTTTACCATTGTATTAATTGCAATGCATGCATGCATAAAGTACATGCATTGGTCAATTTTCTCTTAATACTTGCATGCCATTATTTAGTGCACCTTGAAATCTAAACTTGTGATGGGGAACAACCAAATTGATCCTTATAAAATGGAAAAACTAAGATTTTGAGATAAGCCCTATAAACCGGAAAGGAGGGGGCAGTAACATAGACTAGGGTCATATGCATGAAACTAGTGAGTATGGGAGCACATGATATTTCCCCGTCCGGACCGATCCCAAGTTGGCTTCTCACCTTCTTGGCCCATCAAAAACCCCTCCCCCCTCTCGCGGGCGCTTCCCCGCCCGGCGCCAGCTAAGCCCGCCGCTCCACATTAATGGCAAGTCAGGGCGACGCTACCTCTCACTGCTTCCACCGTTGAAGCGGCGCGTCGACCGAGGGCACCGACCGCTGCACGCCAGGCATTTCAGACTACACAGTGGAGAGTAACTTTAGAGCAAGTACTACCATTAGATGACATAAGCAGGCTATAAGCATTTAGATATAGTATTTGTGCTTAGTTGAAGGAGAGAGAAGAGAAGCGGGTTGTAAACTTGTACTAGCCGATTGTAGCAGGAGCTCCAACATACTTTGTGAGACAAAAGGTGGGGCCATTATTAATGATATAGTATTATATTAAAGGGACTAACTATTGTAAGCAGGCTATTAGGTTGGTTCTAGATGATGTGTCAACTTCATATAGTCGGATGTGGCTATACTATTAACCATGCTCTAAGTGTGGCGTGAGTTGGAAAATTTATTAAGTCATTAATTAATAATTAACGGATGCCTTAATTACTCAGTCGTTTCTGATTCTTTTGGATAGTGGGGCTATTATTGACTTGGACATGGGGTTTGGGCCAAAGGCCTACTATTATACTTGGTCTTACTCGCACGACCGACCTGACAGGATCTACCCTAGCCGCCACTGTATCATATGGTTTCGCACCGTTCCAGATCTTAGCGCCGCCATGCAATTATTCTCCATCCCTCCTTCCGGCGTGCACCGCGAGAAGGGACAGCAGCCCTTCGAACCCCGCCTTTCGTGATCCTGTACGGGAGAGGGGCGATCAGGTTTTTGGGGAGCACACTCTGGATCGCTGCCGGGGCGACTTCCTCAACGACAGCCTTCTTCCCCGACCTCGGTAACCTCTTCATCAATGACATGAGTGACAACATCAGCCACAGCGGTTCTGCTCCTGCTGTACAGTATATGATTCTGTCCTCCTGGTTTAGTCCGCATCATTACTTTGGTCTTTGCAGTTGTCGTCATGATCTATTTACTGTTGATTCGGATTAAATCTCATAGTAAATTGCTCATATATTCAACAATCCAATCCAAAAACCTTATTATAGGCAACTTACTCCGAGTGGTTTTGCTGCGCTTTTGAAGCCGCCTACTTTTAAGGGGGTGCAATATAAAAGGTGGCGCACAAGAGCGGTATATTGGTTTCAGATCATGTACTGCTATGACGCCACTAAGGGTAAGCCTGAGGGCGATCTTAATCCTACAGAGCAGGAAGCTTTTGAGAACATGGATAACCTCGTCAAAGCCGCCCTGCTGAGTGTTCTTGACGATTCCATTGTGGATTCATATATGTCGTTTGACAGCGGCAAAGACATGTGGGCTGCGCTCGAGGCCACGTTTGGGACCTCGGGCGCTGGCAATGAGTTGTACATCATGGAGCAATTCTGTGACTACAAGATGACTGACGAGAGCTCTGCTGTTCAGCAGACTCATGAGATACAGTCACTCGCTAAGGAACTTGAGTACTTTAAGTGTGTGTTGCCGGACAAATTTGTTGTTGGTACCATCATTGCCAAGCTTCCACCTTCGTGGAACGATTTTGCTACTTCTCTGAAAAACAAGAGACATGAGTTTTCCGTTTCAGATCCCATTAGCACTCTTGATTTTGAAGAGAAGGCAAGAGCAAAAGACACACATGCTCGGGTCACTGCGGGAGCTTCTAGTGCCTACATGGTACACGAGAAGAACTTCCAGCCCAACCAGCCCCAAAACAACAAGAACAAATCTCAGGGGAAAGGCAAGTTTGATGCAAAGAACAAGCCGTCACATTCTACCAACTTCAAGAAGAATTCTCATAACGGGAAGGGATACAAACCTCAATTTTGGTAGCACCGCACAAAATTTATATGGCTGCATCTACCTGTGTCAGCTAACCTCATGGTGCTCCAGGTTATTCCTACATTCGTAACTAGGTACAATGACCACCGCAAGATGAAATAAGCTTATTCATACGTTGACTTGCTGATTGCAGTGCGGAACGATCCTGTCATGTGTGGAGGAGCAAACAAGTAGTGCAGCCGAAGGTGGAAATCAACCAAGGACTTATGAAATTATATATAAGGCATGTCAGTATCCCCTTCGTCCAGATGATCGTGTTTTGCCATGCCGAGCTATTGATATGTGCTACTGTTTTGCAACTCCGTTTAAGTATAGCTATTGTTTTCCTATCTTTTCATATTCAAGACAATGAAGATGATTTCAGGGGAACTACACAATATGGACTCATGTTGAGTCATCTCTATTGCCTCATGTGTTTGCTGCAAATGTGTCAGCATCAATTGCAAGATGAGGCAGCTAGCTAGTTGTGGAGTTGCCAACATGCTCAAAGTGCTTGCAACATTGAGAAGAAACAAAGATGCCCAGGAAATTAATGCGTGCACAGGGAGGCCCTTTGCTCAAAGAAGCATCGACCAATTTTCTTTATTTCCACACCTTCTCACAGCTTTGTATTGGTTATAGTATGGTGAATCATTGAGATGCATAAACATGTTGAACTTTTGGTCTTATGAATGTTAGTATGCATACCGTATCTTCTGAAGCTTAGTTTAATGTGAATGTTGACTAGCCTGTAAACCTTCACAATCTAGTAAGTATATTGTAGGCCTGTTATTTGACACCTCACTTTGCCGCGCTACGCGACCAGTGTGAGTGTCTGCATCCAGTACCGCATCCTCTAATTTGGTGGATGCCAAGTTGAAAAAGGTTACCGATGAGTAGCCATAAGCTAGAGGCTTCTCTTTTTTTCTTTCGAATGGGCGATAAGCTGGAGAGTGTCTCAGGATGCCTCTAGCACAAGGCCCTCCGGTACAAAACACGGGCAGCCGACTGGCCCGATGCAAAAGCCTATCCATCTTAAAGCCCATTTGTTTTTTGTTTTTTGCGAGGAGAAGCCCATATTTCTTGAAGAGGGGGCGATCCAAGGAAAACCCTCCTTCCTCCTCGCTTCCACTTACGCTTCCGTCTCGCCCCAATTCCCCCCGCTCCCCATCTTCCTCACTCGTCCAGAAAACCCCCCCTCAGCTTCTTCCTCACTCGTACAGAAAACGCCTGCTCCTCTTCTTCCACTCCTATAGAAAATCCTACCCCTCTTTCCCCACTCGCACTGCCACTAGGCTCGTCTCTGGCTACTCTGCTCAAATCTGTGAGCTCGGCGCGACGCCCATAAGGAAAATGGAGTCGGCTAGCCCCAGCGCCAAGAAGATGAGGCTCCCGCCAGCGACGACGTCGATTGTATATCCCGCACCCGGCATCACGGGGAGAAGCGATGAGCCCCCCCCCCCCACCCGGATCTAAGGAACCGGTAGAATCTCCGGTGGACCGCATCAGCGATCTTCCGGACGTCATCCTTGAGGAGATCATCTCGCTTCTCCCCACCAAGGATTGCTTCCGCACACAAGTCCTCACAACTCGGTGGCGCCCTCTATGGCGCACCGCCCCCCTCAATCTCAACTGTCGTCAGATATTTGTCCTTCCCGAATTTGATCTCCTCAGAGCCATCGTCTCCTTTCACCAGCAGGGCCCCGTTCAACGCCTCTGCACCCGACACGCTACCTGTTGTCCATACCCGACATGGTGGTTGCTTGACTGACATCCCCTGAATTCAGAAAACTCCAGCAGTTTGAGTTCTACCATTACCACAAAAGTTTCATACCACGAACACACCAAGAATTCGTGCCCACACCACCATTGTCCATCTCGCGGTTTTCCTCCTCTCTCCACACCTCCACCTTCGCTCGGTGCCATCTACTAGACGATCTGGTACCAATGCTTCGACTCCCACTGCTAAAAAAACTTCCGCTTGTGGTGGTTTATTTGTCGGAGGCCTCACTGCACAGCATCATCCACTCCAGTTTCCCTGCCCTGGAGCGCTTGCTGATTGTTTTGGGAATAGAAATCCCTATCTGTTGTCTCCAAATAAAGTCGCCTCACCTTAAAAGCATTGGGATTTTTTTTGAAGGACATCAGCTCATCATCGAAGATGACCCTTCACTTCAAAGGTTGCTCCTTGATGATTGTTATAAACCTTCGCAAATAATTGTCGTCTCTGCGCCCAAACTGGAGACCTTGGGTCTAATTAGTGCTCCGTTTGATGATCACAACAAGTTGGTGTTTGGCTCCTCACTTTTTCAGGTACCGTATATTATCATCTACACATTTGTAATCATAAGCTGCATTTTTCATTTGTGTGCATAAGTTTTATATCATCTTGGAGTACAATTTGGGTACTAATATTATGTTATATGCTCAATGAAGAGTCCGTCCATGGATAGCCTATCAATGCTGCTGGATTCTGTCAAGATTTTATATATATCGGAATGTACAGTTATGATCTAAACATAATTATTGGCTTGATGTGATGCTTTCGGTCTCTGGAGAATTTATATATAAAGGTGATGATTTCATGCACATTGAAAGACCGTATATATTGTACTAGAATTAACCGTTTAGTTGTTGCTCTTTCGACATACTCTTTTTTTAGACCTTAACTGTTTTCAAATCTTCATGTCTACTTAGGTACTGCAGCCACATGTAGAAAAACGTATAACCAATCGGTGGTGTAATAAGCACCAGGATTTTTCTCAGTTCTCATGACATTCGTTTGAGTTCCATAACGATGGAAGGATATGCATCCAACCAGGCAAACAGAAGCTTTGTCACATTCTTCCTGTTGAATGCGAGGTTACTATTGTCCATGAGGCTTAAGTTTTACCGCCAGAGATTTCTCACGGACGGACACGTTGAACAGCAAAAAAAGAAGTTTCAGGTGGACAAATGGGCTTCTAAACATGCTCGACTTCTATTTACAACAAGTTGTAGTCATCCTGAAATAAATTTTTTTGCACGGAGTGTTGATTTTATGGATCAGACCGATCCATTTGTTTGTGACTACAAAAAAGAGTGGTTGGGTTAGATGTTACCCATGTTCAATCTGGGTTTTGTCTAAAATTTTGATGAACAATTAATCCTGGGGCATTTTGTACCGTTTGTAAGCTTAAGTTGCATGTTGTTGCCCACGTACTCCCCTCCACCTGCCACTACACGGCCGCATCTTCCAGGGCTGCTATTCGTTCCCGTACGAGGCCTCGCCGTCATTCTCCGCCTTGGTTCGCTCGCTGTGCCCGCCGCCGTCTGGCGTTGTCAACATGGTCAACAACTAAGAGGAATCAAGAGATGACTGTACGTGGAGCGGCTGACAGTAGGGACCCACCAGGGTCATTGCATTACACAAGCAGGTGCCTTGTTATTACAAGCCAAAAAATACTTCCTCCTAATTGTTTGACAACTAGGCCCCACGCCATTGTCAATGTAGTCAATAAACGAAAATTACACAACGGCGGATAACACGGGGACCCAACAGCTCGCCCGGTTGTTTTTAGTTTGAGAGGCGGAGCTCAATTTATTGTCTTGTCGGGGCTGTGGCCCGTCTAGCCCATGCTTACGCTTTTATTTAAGCACATGATGAGCCAGTTGATATCTTTTTCTTTCGAAAATGGCTAGCCAGTTCTTTTTTTTGGAGAATACCAAAACCGAGGCCTACTTGCTTTTCTCACCTATTTGTTGCAAATCTTCAAGGCGAGGAGGGATGTAAGTAGTAAGAAATGGGCTTCCCCAGAAAATGGGCTGTAAGTTGTAAGAAATGGGCTGTAAATTTTTAAACCAAAGCCAACCGGCAATTACATTAAAATATCATTTTTCTGGATTTCTCTACTCTCTACTCTTATAAAAACCAAAGCCAACTGGCAATTACATTAATATATCGTCTTTTCTCCCACAAGATTAACTTAAGATTCTAAATTTCATTCTTTTTTGCGGATAATTGTTTTTGAATTTTATTTTGATATAATTTTTCAAAAAATTATTTTTAACGTGACTCGAAATTTCGTGATTAAAACAGTTCGGACCCCACCGGAATATGCAAAATTTCATTGAATTTTTTAGCAGTGCCGAGAATATATGGTCTGTAATGTTAATAAAGAGAATATGAGCTTCAAATATCCTTAAGAATTAGCAAATGGGCTGTAAATTATTGAAAATAATGGCTAATGGGTTGTATGTTGTTTTCCACATATTTGGAGGCTGACTTCTGGGCCTACTAGGTTGACGATGACGCTATCCTAAAAAAAATTGACGCGTACGCAAGGCTTTGTCAACTTAGTCAACACAGAATAGTGACTATTAGATGTCCATCCAACGGTCGTCGTGCTTCTTCAATCTCTGATCTTCCTGCTCTAGCCGCCCAAACCAGCGCCGGCGGGACTGCCTGCTCCGTCCTCCCGTGGTTGGCTGTGCTGCCGCTAGGCCATCCCTCTACCCACCCGCACATCCTGTAATTTTCCGGCAGCGTCAGCCTCTCCCCACAGTCGACCAGTCAGCGCTCGTACTCCCCTCAGTATGGGCATCCGCTGCGGTGGCTTCGCCGGCTCCGGGTCGTTCCCTTCTTGGGCCTCGCCCTCGTCCATCGCGTTTGTGCTCTCGGCACGGCGAGGTCAACATGGTCAACAAACAATAGCCATCGGAAGAGGCTGACAGTAGGGGCCCACACAAGGAAATGCCTCCTTATTATGCGCAAAATAATGATTCCTCCACCTGACAGCTGGGACCCACCGGAAGGGCCTCTGTATTTCGCGAAAATAACATTCCCCCCGCTGTCAGCTCGGACCCACCAGCTATATCTTCGCACGCAAGGAAATGCCTCCTTGTTACGCACAAAAAAATGAATACTCCCCTTGCTAGCTGGGACCCACCGTAGTGGGAGGCTGACTTATGGGCCTATTAAGTTGAACGGGACGGAGGGCTTTGTCAACTTAGTCAATATGACCGATTTTAGCTCTAGTGACCGTACAATGTCCATCCATCGACCGTAGTACTTCTTCAACCTCTGGTCTTCTTGTTCCAGCCGCCCAAACCAGCGCCGGTCGTGCCGCCTGCTCCTGCCTCCCGTGGCCGCATGTGCTGCCGTGGAGGCCTCACCGCCCCCTACTACTCCCGCTGCTGGCCAGGCCATCCCTCTACTCACCCACATCCCATGTTATTCTGCGGCGACGGCAGCCTCACACCGCAGCCAAACTAGTGAACCTTCATACTCCTCTCCGCGTGGGCATCCACTGCCGCATCTTCCCCGGCTCCACGTCGTCCCCTTCCTAGGCCTCGCCGTCGTCCACCGCCCTGGTGCTCTCGGCGCGGCGTGGTCAACGTGGTCAAGGAACGACTTCCATCGGAAGAGTACTATACGTGGAGAGGCTGACAACTGGGTCCACGGCCGCAGCAAGGAAGTGCCTCCTTATTACGTGGAAAATAATGATTCCTCCACCTGACAGTAGGGACCCACGGGACGGGCCACCGTATTTCGCGAAAAAAATGTTTCCCCCTGACTGCTGGGAGCCACCAGCTACATCTTCGCACACAAAGGAAGTGCGTCCATATTACGGGCAAAAAAATGATTCGCCCCCCTGACTGCTGGGACCCACCAGCTACATCTTCGCGCGCAAGGAAGTGCCTGACAGTCGGGACCCACCTGGTCAAAGCGTACGTAGCATTGTCATTCTGGTCGCGAACGTGTACGTACATACGATCGGTCTGTCTGCAGGCTGCAGCGATGAACCGTGGCCGTGTAAGGAAGGGCACGTGTCGTAGTAGAGGCGCGCACGTGTTGTAGTAAAGGCGCGCACGTGTCGTAGTAAAGGCGCGCACGTGTCGTAGTAGAGGCGCGCACGTAGCATGTACACATACGTACAGCAGCCAGGGTGCAAGAAAGTAAATACGGCCACGTACGTACATATGGGCGGGGTCTCGAATGCCTACTCGCGCATACGTACGGACAAGTCTCGTGTACATGGCTGGGTCGGAACAGAGAAACTGCGTCGTCGTCGTGTTCATGGGGAGGCAACGGCATGCGTCGTGTTCATCGGGAGGCAACGGAACGCATGCTGTTCATCGGGAGCCAACCGGCTTGGACGGAATAGCCGATGGAAACGAGGCATGGCGTACCGCAGAATGGAGGAAACGGCCTTGTGTTCGACTAGCCACGGTCGAAACGGAATCCTGTTCATCGGGAGGGGTCTAGCGTACCACAAAACGGAGGAAACAGACTTCTTTGGACCTCCTACGGTCAAAACGGGGTCCTGTTGATCGGGAGGGGTGTGGCGTACCGCAAAATGGAGGAAACGGACTTGTGTTGGAGCGCTATAGTCGAAACGGGGGTCCTGTTCATCGGGAGGGGTGTGGCGTACCGCAAAACGGGACTCCACGGGATACTGTTCATCTCCACCGTTGACTCCCTCCACGGGCTACTGTTCATCCACCGTCGACCTCCTCCAGCCTCCACCTGCGACTGTTCATCCATGGCGTCTCCCCTCCTGCCTCCACCAGCCATTGTTCATCCAGCCTCCAGCGCTCCTCCACCGGCTACTGTTCAACCAGCCCTCTCCACGGGGTCCTGTTCAACCACCCCTCCACGGGCTACTGTTCATCCAGCCCTCCACCGGCTACTGTTCAACCAGCCCTCCACGGGGTCGTCCTGTTCATCCAGCCCTCCACGGGGTCCTGTTCATCCAGCCCTTCACCGGCTCGATCGATCGGGGTCCTATTCATCCAGCGGCAACGGCCTCTACTACCACGGGGTCCTATTCATCCAACCCCCACGGGAGGCTGTTCATCAAACCCCAACAACGCTCCTTTGTTCATCAAGAGGCGGCGAGTTCGATCGGCTTGATTAGCGGCGATGGCGAAGAATCGTTCGATCGGGTTGATTAACACCATCGATCGATCGCTTGGTTGATAACGCGTAGCTGAAGTGCAATCGCTTGGGTTGATGGCTAACGCCTCGCTCGAGTTCAGTTAGAGCCCAACGCCGCACGCACCCTGCAGCGTACATGTACAAGAAAGCGTGCATCGCTCGGCCCGACCACCCACCATAGCAGGAACTCCCGATATTTTCCTCGCCCTCGCTTCTACCACGGTTTTTTCCGTCATGGACGGCCCAAAGAATGTCATGCAGCTGCGTCTCCGGCCCGCCTAGGACGAAAAGCCCATTTTCTGTCATGATTTTTTGTCACAGAAGTAGGACCCACCACATCTATGATGATATTGGGTTTTGTCACAATTATCGTCATAGAAGTGTCATAAGCATGACAGGAAAAAAACTCGTTCGGCCCAAAATGTCACGGATGTGTCTTTTTTTTGTAGTGCAACTTGTGAGCTTATGAACATCATGCACACACATAGGGTGTTTCATTCGGAGTATTGCACTGATCTTCTCGGGATTGACATATATCCCTCGTTCGGAAACGAAAAAACTAAGTAACTTCCCTCTGGGTACTTGATACGCCCATTTTGCATCATGCTTTTATATCAATATTTATCGCATTATGGGCTGTTATTTCACGTTATGTCACAATACTTATGGCCATTCTCTCTTATTTTACAAGGTTTACCATGAAGAGGGGGAATGCCGATAGCTAGAATTCTGGCTGGAAAAGGAGCAAATATAGGAGACCTATTCTGTGCAACTCCAAAAGTCCTGAAACTCCACGGAATATCTTAAAATAAATAAAGAAAAATCATCGCCAAAGATGAAGGCCGGGGCCCACACCCTACTCACGAGGGGGGGGGCGCTTCACCTCGTGGGCCTTGGTGGCTCTCCGATGCCCATCTTCTCCCATATGAAGTCCTTGATGAGAAAAATCATAAGCAACCTTTGGGACGAGACTCACCGCCACGAGGCGGAACCTTGCGGAACCGGGCTCGCGGAGCTGTTCTGCCGGGGACACTTCCGGAGGAGGAAATCATCGTGATCATCATCACCAACGCTCCTCTCATCGGGAGGGAAATCTCCATCAACATCTTCACCAGCACCATCTCATCTCTAAACCCTAGTTCATCTCTTGTATCCAATTCTTGTCTCCAAGTCCGGGATTAGTGCTAGTAGGTTGCTAGTAGTGTTGATTACTCCTTATAGTTGATGCTAGTTGGTTTACTTGGTGGAAGATCATATGTTCAGATCCTTTATGCATATTATTACCCCTCGATTATGAACATGAATATGCTTTGTGAGTAATTACGTTTGTTCACGAGGACACGGAGAAGTCTTGCTATTAGTAGTCATGTGAATTTGGTATTCGTTCGATATTTTGATGAGATGTATGTTGTCTAGCCTCTAGTGGTGTTATGTGAGCATCGACTACATAACACTTCACCATTATTTGGGCCTAGAGGAAGGCATTGGGAAGTAATAAGTAGATGATGGGTTGCTAGAGTGACAGAAGCTTAAACCCTTTTATGTGTTGCTTCGTAAGGGGCTGTTTTGGATCCATATGTTTCATGCTATGGTTAGGTTTACCTTAATACTTTTGTTGTAGTTGCGGATGCTTGCAATAGAGGTTAATCATAAGTGGGATGCTTGTTCAAGTAAGAACATCACCCAAGCACCGGTCCACCCACATATCAAATTATCAAAGTACGAACGCGAATCATATGAGCGTGATGAAAACTAAGCTTGCGATATTCCCATGTGTCATCGGGGCGCTTTTCCTATTATAAGAGTTTGTCCAGCTTGTCCTTTGCTATAAAAAGGATTGGGCCACCTTGCTGCACCGTGTTTACTTTTGTTACTTGTTGCTTGTTACAATTTACCTTATCACAAAGCTATCATTACCACTTATTTGGTACTTGCAGAGAATACCTTGCTGAAAACCGCTTATCATTTCATACGCTCCTCGTTGGGTTCGACACTCTTACTTATCGAAAGGACTACGATAGATCCCCTATACTTGTGGGTCATCAGTACTCCGAATGTGCACTTGGAAAAATTCAACTTGATGTCATACCTTCTCAGATTAGCAAAGGTTTCAGCGAGGTCAGTCAGCAGGTCGGAACCTTTGCGTGACTTAACCACGATATCATCCATGTACGCCTCCACATTCCGACTGATCTGAGTGAGCAGGCACTTTTGAATCATGCGCATGAATGTGGCACCAGCATTTTTGAGACCGAATGGCATGGTGACATAGCAAAAACACCCGAACGGGGTGATGAAGGCCGTTTTTATTTCATCTGGCCCATACATCGGATCTGATGGTATCTGGAATGCGCATCAAGAAAAGACAAGCGCTCACCCCCGCAGTCGAGTCGACTATCTGATCGATGCGAGGGAGCAGAAAATGATCTTTCCGGCAGGCCCGATTGATATGTTTGGAGTCAATACACATGCGGAGTGCATTATCCTTCTTGGGGACCATGATGACGTTGGCGAGCCACTCGGAGTGGTATATCTCGCGGATGAACTCAGTTGCCAGGAGCCGAGCCACCTCCTCGCCAATCGCCTTCCTCTTCTCCGCGGGGGACCAACGGAGATGCTCTTTGACTGGTTTAGCTTTGGAGTCGACACGCAAACGGTGCTCAGCCAGCCCCCTGGGTACACCAGGCATGTCTGATGGTTTCCATGCGAAGATGTCCCAGTTCTCATGGAGGAACTAGATGAGCGTGGCTTCCTATTTGCTGTCGAGTGTCGTTGAGATGTGGGTCGGAGCAGCTGTGGGATCTTCCGGGTGAATGTTAACTGGTTTTGTCTTGTCGGCCGACTGAAATGCAGACTCAGAAGCAGGCTTCTTGGAATGGAGCAAATCACTCGGACCGGCATTCTTCTTGTACTCTTCCAGTTCCACCACCGCCATTTGCTCGTCAGCGATCTTGGAACCCTTCTGGAGGCATTCCTCTGCTCTCTGTCTATTCCCGGTGACCGTGATCACACCTTTGGGTCGGACATCTTCAGTTTGAGATACACATAACATGAACGGGCCATGAAACGAGCATATGCCGGCCTGCCCATGATGGCATGATAGGCACTATGAAAATCCACCACTTCAAACGTCAACTTTTCCTTGCGAAAGTTCTTTGAATCACCGAAAACCACATCCAGAGTAGTTTGTCCGAGAGACTTTGCCTTCTTCTCTGGGATGACTCTGTGGAATTGCATGTTGCTTTCACTTAGTCGGGACATCGGAATGCCCATCCCCTGGAGGGTCTTAGCATACAGAATGTTCAGACCACGGCCACCATCCATGAGAACTTTACGCAGTCGAGTGCCTCCAACGACTGGGTCGACCACCAATGCTTGCTGCCCGGGGGTAGCAACGTGAGCTGGGTGATCTGACTGGTCGAATGTAATAGGAGTCTTTGACCACTTGAGTATGTTGTAGTGGCCGGAGCAACCATGTTCACCTCTCTGTTGATGACTTTCAATCGACTTTTGCTCTCAACGTCAGGAAAAATCACCAGGGTTGCATTGACTTTCGGGTAACCATCTGACTTTTCTTCATCTTCGTCCTTATTAGAGCCTTTTTCACTCTGTTGTCCTTCACGGAACTGCTGAATAAGCAATCTGCACTGTCGAGTGGTGTGCTTGGGCAAAATTAAATTACCATCTTCATCTTTCTTCGTGTGGATGGCACATGGTAAATCCAGGACATCCTGGCCGGACTGATCCTTGATCTTCTTGGGTATCCAGGGCTCCTTGGGCTTTCCCTTGAACTGTATTCACCATCGGAGCTTCAACCTGACCTGTGGCTTCAGCTTTGCGTTTCTGCTTCCGACTGGGATTTCCGCCTCCAGTGTCGGGGTCGACTATCTTCCCTTTGCCGTTGCGGAGTCGGTCTTCCTATTCACCATTGGCGTATCGAGTGGCTATCTCCATCATCCGGTTCAGAGTCATGGCCCCAGAGCGACCAAACTTCAGAGTTAGCTCTCCGTACCGTACGCCTTCCTTGAAAGCGCAAACTGCTTGGTGCTCTGAAACATTCTCCACCAAATGGTGAAGTGTAGTTCAACGCTGAATGTAATCTCTCAAGGTTTTATTCGGATTCTGGACACGGTGTTGCAACTCAGATAATCCAGCGGGTCGCTTGCAAGTGCCTTCAAATGTTTTGATAAACACCCGGGCCAAGTCTTCCCAACAGAATATGCTACCAGAAGCCAACTGATTCAACCATGCTCTGGTTGAGCCTTCAAGCATCAAGGGCAGGTGCTTCATGGCCACTTCGTCATTGCCTCCACCAATCTGCACTGCCACTCGATATTCCTCCAACCACGTGTCTGGCTTTGACTCGCCAGTAAACTTGCTTACTCCGGAAGTCAATCTGAAGTTGGGAGGAATCTCAGCGACTCGAATGGCTCTGCTGAAACACTCGGGCCCAGAGATGATGCTCTACTCCCACTCGGATAATCTCTGTCCAAACCTTCTTTGTTAGCTCTGCCTCTGTCAACTAGGCCCTGCACGAGGACTGACCTTGCGTCAAACCCGGGCTCTCAGGGGTCGACTGGATCCCTCCGCTCGTCGCCATACGGGCACCTATCATCATACCGCCGGGGCGCGTACGAACCATCCCTCGGAGGGGGCGTAGGCACTCGACGGTGGTCATCACGATGGTATCGAGGGTCAAACTGCCCGTGGCCTCGACCCAGGTACTGGTCCTGGCGATAACCATGATCTTCACACCGCAGAGGCGATCTTGGGCTGTGTGCCGACTGAATTGTGTCTGCCATGACAAACCTGTTGTGAATCTTGTTGCGCGACTAGGAAACAACCGAGTTCTGTTCACCAGCCGCCTTGAGAAATGCCCGGATCTGCTGTAAGCCTCTACCAGCCTTAGAACGGGATGGCTGGATCGAATCTGCTATACGCGTGGCTGCTGCAACATTTTGAATTAGAGTACGGTATACCGGACACTCATCTTGAGTCGATCGAAACAAGCGCGGCGTAAATTTGGAACTCGGGATTTACTGCGGCGTGGTCGTCAGTGTTCTTGAAGGTTCTCGGTAGCGCACGCTTCGGCCGAGTGGCTACGCTTTCGGCCTCGGGGCATGAGCCTCGGGGGTCTCCCTAATGATGGGGGTCTGGAGAGCCTGATCACTCCTGCGCTGCAGTTCTTCCCTCTGCTCCACAGTGAGTGCTTGAGGATAGTACTCGTTGTTGTTGTGCGACGGACCGTCGCTACCGCCGCCATGGGGGAAAGCCTAGTGGGCCGTGCTGAGGACAAACCATGAGGACCTCTGCCATGGGGTTGTTGCTTTCACACTTGGAGAGGGTATCCGAGTGCCCACTCGACAGATCGAACAAGCCATAAAGGGACTCATCAGGCTCAATTGCCGCGATTTGAGGTATGGACGACTGATGGGCCACCGCGTGCTTCACCCATCGCTGGAGCCGCGAGCAGCCGGATCGCTTGCGGCGACGGGTAGTAGGAAGCGAAGACGACGCGGGAGCCGACCAATACTGAGTCGACGGCTGCCGCAGGAGGAGGCCGCAGGCACTCACGCGGAAGTGCACCACCCCGCGAATGGGGAGCGCCTCGACATCGAGGGGGGCCTCTTGGAGCCAGGCCGAATTGTCGGCGATGAAGGTGAGCGCGCCGAGACGGATCTCGTGACCCAAGGACAATCCATCGCCAGAAACCATGTTGACGAAGATCGAAGATTGCAACCTCACCGGAAGTCGCTTAGACGCCTGCCCCACGGTGGGCGCCAACTGTCGTGGGAACAGATCTGACAGTAGAGATAGGGGGTATGTAGGAGGAGGCAGTGCCTAGCTACGGCGAGGTTGTACACTCGGTTTTACGAGTTCAGACCCCTCTCGGAGGAGGTAACCGCCCTACGTCTCGGTGCCGCGGAGGCTTGTTAATTGGAGTGTTGAGTTACAGGGGTGTGAACCCTTGTGCCAGAGGGGAGGGGTGGCTTATATAGAGTGCGCCGACCCCTCGCAGTCCTCAGTTACGCAAGGGTTCAATGAGAGTATAATGTCGCGTACGTTACTGGTAACGCCTGTATTTAATGACCTTTAAGGCTACGGAGTTAATGTCTGAACGTTGCCATCCAGAGGTGGCTCTAGGTCTTCTGTCCTTCGAGTGGATTCTTGTCTTCCGAGTGAAATAACGACGGTCGAGTGGAATTGGGATATCCGAGTGGAATCTTCTGTCGAGTGGATTGCACTTCATGGGGATTTCAGTCGGTATCTTCTGTTTAACTTTATAGGCCTTGGACTCTTGTGTAGTGTCCTTGGGTAGGACGTCCAGGTCAGGCCTAAGACTCTACCTTAGGTACATGTCATCATCACTGACAGCTCGGGTGCCTCCTCGAGGCCAAGCCAGCGGGCGTCCTCCCCCCGCTGGGACTCCTCGAGGGCGTGCTGGTACACCTCCTCTAGTGCGGCAAGGTATGCCGCCTCGACCTCCGGCCCCACCACGGGGGGCGGCGGTGCGAAGGCGGGCTCGATCTGGATGGCGCTACGGCGGCACACATCGTGCTCGATGGTGAGCAACACGTCCCAGTTCGAGGAGTCCTCCGCGTACGTTGGGTCATGGCGCTACGCCAGCGTGAGCTGGGCATTGTTGGTGCTAAAACCGGCAGATCTCGGGTAGGGGTCCCAAGCTGGTGATCTGAGTAAGATGGTAATAGGAAGGATAAGGACACAATATTTACCCAGGTTCAGGCCCTCTCGAAGAGGTAAAAACCTACGTCCTGCTCTTATTATATTGGTCGTGAATGGGGGTACAGAGTATAGTCTGATCTACCTCGAGATCATATGAATGAATTCTAAGCTTTAAAATCTTGAAATTGTGCCTCTACGGACCTAACCACTCGGCTTATATAGGCACGGGGGGTACCTAGGATTTACACATGGCCAGTTATAAACATGGACTGGCTACACCATGCAGGAGAGGAGCAGAAGATGACGATGCTCACGGGCTTTTACGAGCTCTGGATAGCTAGGAACAATGCACGGGAGGGGCGCGTGCTAGCCAACAGATATCAGGGACAGAGTGTTGTATCTGTCCGATGAAGGGAAATCGATACATGAGAGTGTTGAAAGAACGACAACCAACTCGATCGATGCTCACTAAAGGCATTGCAGATGCAAATATGTTGAAAGACAATGATTATGGAGGTAGAGGAGCAGTGCTTCGGGACGATGGTGGAGGTTTTTTTGGTTGGTGCTTGTCACTTTTTTTTGCCTCCACCAACGATCCCGGGTTAGCTGAGATCATGGCGTTCTATTCTTTTAGCTAAGGAGTTTGGGGTACATAAATTGCTACTGGAATCCGACTTATAGAATGTCGCTCGCAAGATTAACAATGTGGTGAGAGACCTCTTGTCACATGGTCCTCTTATTGAAGAGGTGAAAGGGCTACTACAAACTTTTGTGGGGCTTAGGGTCATTTGGGCGTGTCGATCGGTGAATAAAATTTTGACCATATACTAGATAGAAAAGGTTGCAGAAATAAGCTCTGTAAAAATTGATTTGGGGTTTCACCTGCTTTTGTTAGCGAGGAGGTGGCATCCGATTGTAGGTGACAATTTAATAAAGCTGCAACAATTTCCCTAAAAAAAAAGCTGCAACAAATTTCCAACTAAAAAAAAGAAAATCCGAATTCACGTGTGCAGAGAGATAGACTACGGCCCAAGGCCTGCTATGGTAGGCCTGAACCAGGCTCTCCCCGTCCCGAGTCCCGTATTGCCGCAGTCTCAGCGGCGCGCCCCTAGGTCCCCTTCCCCCCTGCTCCCTACGCGACCCTAGTCACGGCACTCGCCCTCGCCGGCGCGGCGGCCTTCCTTGTCCTCCGGACCCCCGCCCCCTCTCCGCCCTCCTCCCACTCCGCAGCTCCCCATCCAGACCCCTAACTCACGCGTGCCCTAGTTGGCTAGGCTGAGGACGGTGGCGGCGGCGCACCATTGCCGGCCTCTACCTCTGGGCGCCCGCGGCACGAAGGTACCGGGCACAGGCCGCAGGCAAGCATCTTATAGCTAACACCGACAACAGCTTTTTTGAACTCCGGAAGGCGCAAACCCACACTTCTCCCATGGATGACGGCGGCGGCGCCTCCCCGGATCACTACGGCGGAGGCGGGGGAGGAGGAAGCATCCGCCTGGTCTGCGACAACTGCGGCGCGGCGGAGGAGTACAACCCCGACGACGCCGAGGACGGCTTCTTCTCGTGCCGCCAGTGCTCCGCTGTCCACACCTCCACCCAGGCGACTGCCGCGGACCCCGACGATTTCCAAGTCACCGGCGCCATGTCCTTCCACCGAGTTAGCCAAGCCAACAAAACCCCCAAATCCCGCACCCCCGCACCCTACCCAACCCCTTACCCCACTCGGCAGCCTCCTGCTGCGACTGACTTCGAGGAGCCGCGCGACTTTGTGACTGGCGCCGAGGCTTGGGGCGAGCCAGAGGAGCTGGGTGCTCGGGTCCGGTGGCGCTACGTGCAGGGGCTGCAGGTGATCCTGCAACAGCAGCTGGAAGTGCTGGTCAAGAGGTACCGGGTGGGCGCGCTTGTCTGCGGCCTGGCTGGAACTATCTGGGTGCGGTGGGTTGCTACCTCCAACGTGTTCGACGAAATTTGGGCACGGAAGGTGCTCGCAGAGGACGAGGCTGCACAGAGACTGAAGTGCTCTGCCACCGGAGGTGTCAGTTTAAGCTCTTGTTCAGTTAATACCATTGAAAGACCAGAGCAGAGTTAGATATATATGTGTATCTTTTGTGTGCAGGCGAACAGAAACCTCAAGAGGTGAAATGTGAATGGGGGGATGAAGCCTTGCCACGCAAAGACAGGCGAAGGGTTGAGTTCATCTTTCTGCGCTCATTGAGAACGATGCTGCCAGTGTACTCAACATTGTCTGTATGTTTCCTGGCATGTCATATTGCCCGGGAAGCCATCCTACCGACTGATATCTATAGGTGGGCAATGGAGGGTAAGCTTCCTTATATGGCAGCATTTACCGAAGTGGACAAGCTTCTTGGGAGCTCTGTAAAACACTGCCCTTTGAGTGCAAGGCAACTATTCAGACCAGTCCGAGTGATTGGAACATGGCAACTGGAAGCTGCAGCTGGGTCCATAGCACAACGAATAGGATTGCAGCTTCCTTCAGTTAATTTCTATGCTATTGCTCAACGCTACTTGAATGAGTTGTCTCTGCCGATAGAAAGAATCCTCCCTCATGCTTGCCGCATCTATGAGTGGGCATTGCCTGCAGAACTATGGTTGTCTAGTAATCCATTAAGGGTCCCCACACGGGTCTGTGTAATGGCTATACTAATAGTGGCTCTAAGAGTTCAGTATAACATCAATGGTCAAGGGATATGGGAGGTGAGTATTCCATATAGGATCACTCTCTTAAGTCATGTAAATATTAAATATAATGTACTGAACTTTCTTTTTGCCCTTCAGGAGATTTGTGAGACAGGAAGAAATGCAGATGGGTCTGATCCAGATGCAAATTTACCACCATCTAAGAGGCCTGAAGGTGGCACTAGTGAGGAATTCGGCACAAGGGAATTGCTATGCACTCTTGCAAGTGCCTATGATAAAATTGATGTTGCACATGGTAACTTTCAATGACCATTTGCTTCAATCCACATTATTTTTTTCTTGCAATGTACGCATGTCAAGTCTCATCCTTATACTGTCCATTAGTTGTTTATCCAATACTTACCTCCTATGTTACTAAATACATGTTATTCTAGCTTCTAGTGCAGTAGCTATGTCATAAGAGAGAACTACTATGGTACTATCTATTCCCTCTTTTAAATAAGTGTCGTGGTTTTAGTTTAAATTTGAACTAAAACCATGACACTTATTTTGAAACAGAGGGAGTATTATGGTAGCCTTGTCATATTTTGTGTTAACAGGTTATACCCTCGTATGTGTAGAGCCGCTAGTCTATCTCACCATGGTAATTTTCAGTTACTGAGGTAGGATATGTACGGATCATCACTATAGCTGTATTTCAACTTTTAGGACATTCACTTAGATTAAAAATTGGCAAGGCTAGAGTAACATGTATATTTTGTATGGGGAGAAATAATACATTGATTTATACATGGAGTTTGTGGCTTTGTTTTTCGCAATAAATAACTTTTGACATTTCCTGGATCTGAACTTCCACACTTAACTAGAGAGCTCCTTAATGCTTGTTAGTGTCTAATAACACTAGGCTTGAACATTTGTGGGGCATCTGCACCAGGCAGCATTACAAAAATTAACAGACAATGCACGAGTATCTTCCAGTGAGAAATACTGGATTTATGCATTACCTCTGGATTGTCCAGTAAGCTGTTCTAATGTTTCCTTACACAGAGAGTTCTGATACAGACAGCTGTAGAGCAACTCATTACGTGTGAAATTGTCAACTAAGACAAAACTGCACTTCTATCTTTCTTTCGTACAGATGGTGACCAGTAACTTCCCTTTAGCATTGTAATAACTAGATATGTATTTAGAGTTTTAGACCAATATATTTTGTTATCTTATATGGAAAGTATAGAAGTACAATAATTCCAAAGTTTATTGGATAAAACATCTGTTCTCATAAGTTGTTCACAAATCACAGTGATATGTTTGTTCAAAGTTATAATGTTTTAACTGAATGCATTCTTGTCTGGCACTAGTTATGACTGGACCAAATATTTGCTAGTGGTACAAAATTGACTAAGTTTCCTAATTCTACAGACTATTCAAAGGACCTTCACTCTTATCTCAAATACTGCAAAGATATTGTTTTCCCTGGAATTGCATGTTCAGTTGAAGAGGATCACTTAATAGAGATCTTTCAGGATATGTACAAAGGACGAGAGGTAATGCACCCAGTTTGATATTGTTGTTAACTCTTGTCCCTTTTTTGCATCAAGCAGTAAAGCTGTAGTGTGTCTCTCTATGATTATCTGATTGTCTCTATCATGGAGTACTTCTCATCTTATCCGACTCCTCAAATCCTCACTGTAATCTTATTTTGTCTTGGCCCTACTTTAATCTTTTCCTTTTTGTGGGCTGGATTAGTTTGCTTTGAAGTTATTAGCCGTATCAGCATCCAGTGTAAACAAGGTTAAAAAAAGGTGTCCCTAGGTGCTCGCCTAGACGTTCATAAGCAATAGGCGACGGTCAAACGAGTAGCCTTGGCATTGTTGGTGGCAATGGTTGGTGGTGTAGATGGCCAGCCAGGAATCGACCTTTTCTGGCGGGGAAGTGACATGCCAGGGAGGGAGCTGCTGTTACTTGCAAGAAAATTGCTATTCATAAAATGTTCTCTATTTTTCTCACCACATATTGATTTTTAACTTCAAATTTATACGGATGCTGCCTTCCTCTTGAGTGCAAACCGTTATTAACAGCAGGGTTTTATCTATGGATGTTATTTCTAAAACAAAATCAGCATGGAAATATCTTACTCCCTCTGATCCATATTAATTGTTGCAGCTTTAGTACAACTCTGTAAACTTTAGTACAAAGTCGTACTAAAGCTGCGACAATTAATGTGGATCGAAGAGAGTAAATAATTTTAGAAATCGAACACAAAGAGTCTGAAAGTTTTTTGTGTGAACTCCCAAAGTATTAAATTAAAAGATGAAGAACAAATAAGTTGCTATTCATAAAAAAAAGTCCCTATTTCATTTGCAGCACATACTGGTTTTGAACCTAAAATTAATATAGGTGTAGCCCCTCGAGGATTATCCACACGTCTTTTGGGGATGATTGCTGTTGATTTGATGGCTAAACCTATTGCATTGTAGGATGGGAATCCAAAAGCTCGCATGGAGGAAAGGCGAACCATGAATGGAGTGATGAATAAACGATGTCGTGATGGAACTTCTGTTGGTGCAAGGAGCTTTTGTGCATCATCATCAGAGATGCAAAGGATTAAGTCGGAAATGGAAGATCATGGGTTTTGTTATCTGCCGCCAAGGAAGTGGCTTAGATCAAATGGCTACCTTCACTATAGAAGGAAGACGATAACCGGTAGTCTTGTTTGCATCGGACATGCTGATTATTACGTGTTGATACGCTCATTTGCAAAGCTTGCAGAAGTTGATGTTAGGGTTCTGCATACCAGTGTGCTAAAACTTGAGAGGAGACTTGCCTGGATAGAAGAGCGAATAGGCAGAAGCTTGGTTGCCTTGCAGAATCCACCTATTAGCTAAGTTTTTTTTTTCTATCTACCTAGTTAAGCTAATGACGCGTGAAAGACGTGTTTCTTTTTCGAGCAAAAGGAAAGGACATGTTTTCATGCTGAAGGTTTAATGGATTGTTGTACCATGCCAATGTGGCGAGTCAGTATAAGTTTTACTCTTTCCTTTTCTTTTGACAATCAATAGAGCTCATTCTATGGCTCATACATGTAGTAGTAAGCTGCGCCGGAGCAGCACCACGCCAGTCTCTGGTCAGGGAAATTTTGCACACAAATGCGCACACAACATTAGCTTCTTTACAGATAAAAGAAGACTTAAAACCCCGCCTAAGATCCTTGATTTCCTGTAGAAGCCCCATAATATCAGACATGCATTGCGGCCTATTGTTCCACATATCCACCAAAACCACCAGGTTACGCCAAATGCACACACCATAACGGAGGAGGTGTTTTCAGCTGTCAAGGGATTCAACACGTTTTCATATCTCTGAGCAGCTGCAAGAAAGAACTCACCACCTGTACCCGGGCAATAACAATTCCAGTAGTCATCTGATCGGTAGTCGATGAGTAGGCCGCATCGACATTAACCTTGATAAAACCAGGTCGTAATGAATCCCCTTCACCCTTGCAAAAAGTGTTTTTGCAAAGCAGGTCTCATGGACCACAATGGCATAGATTGAGTTTGCTGCAGTGTCACTCCTAGTATCCTCCAACTGCGCTTTCTCATCATACCGCCACCGATAAGCCGATCTTACCGAGTAAAAACCTAACTTCTCAAACGCACAAGCACTAAGATCCTCATGTAAACTACTTTTTATGAGGAACTTTCAGAATTTCATAAGCTTCAGTCGGTTTGGTATCTGTGTGGAAGATCCTCGTTCCATCTACGCCCTCTCTAGGTGGAGCGGGTGATCTTGGAGTCGCTCTCCCAACCCCCAGCGATGATGCTGCATGTTCTGCTACTAAGATTTGTGCCTAGCGATATGATCTTGCGCTTGCATAAATTCCATCAATTGAGCCCCATGTATGTAATAACCCTAAAATCCAATGGAAGGTGCTTACATTTCCAAAAAAAGAAAGAGCTAAAAAGGGTCTTCACAATCAGATTTGGTGTCCATTACAAAACTTAGTAGCAAGAAATCCTGATGCATTCTACAACCCCCATGAACTGGTTTGAAACTAAGCTCAAGGGATGTATGTAAGCCACAGTGTGCCTGCCAACCCTGGAATGCAAAACAGAACCTCCAATCAATCTGATTAAACAGAAGACATGGGCAACACAACAGTATTGTTCGGCGATTATAGGCTATCTACCCATATGGCAGGAAGATATGGACCCCAACTAATAGATGCAATGCAAGTGGCTTGAAAAATGATCACACACGTTACCATCCGCCAGGAAAATGTGCTCTTCAGAGCTGTAAACCAAACCAGGCCTCGCCTCAAGCATGCTAACTTATTTACATCTCTATGATCACAAATCAGCGCCTATCATCCTGAGATACCCATCTCCTTGCAAGATGCAGATGAAGCTTATGGGATTTCGCTCCTGTCTTCTTTCATCGTCCCAGAGGATGATGGTTCACCGCTAGAATCTGGGGAGGCAGCTGCCTGCCGTGGCTCTTCTTTCAAAGAGGTGGGCATCCCTGAAATTTCCTGGGGAAATGGGAGACAGAAGATCTGGGTTAGCATCATATCAGCCTGATGGACTCAGGCCAGAAGAAATAACCCCAGAGTTTGTTGGCTAACAGAAGCATGAATTGCCAGGTGTCAATTGTGCTTATATAGCCACTATCCTCACCAAGCATAAAATAGTTAGGCTGCATAAAATAGGGTAGAGATGCATTCAAGCATAAAATAGTTAGGCTGCAGACTTAAACTTAATGAGTAGAGATGCTTAGTTTTGAAATGCTTGGAGTTCAAGGGGTAGAACGTGCAACTTGAAGATAAAACACTACTTGTTCCTTATTTTGGGTAAGATGGGTAATCAGAAAGTGCACATTTGGAACAGCTAGCCCTAACAGGCTCATAGCCATATGCCAAAGCCAGAATAGTTAGGCTTTCATTTGCAAACCTTGCTAATTTAGTTTCAAATGCAAGAATGCAGCTAACTAACATCTTAATTGCACCAGAAACATGTTATCTTGTTCGAGTGAATATCCCAAGACATAAAACACAAGGTGAATAGAACAGTTGGTTGGCGCCGACGATGGCGACACCTGCGGGCATCGTTCCCCTCCTTCGAGGGGGCATCGTGGGTGCTCTATTTCATCTCCCGAATTCTGTGGTATTGAATCCTCCAGGCAAAAGTTCAAGTCCCCTGTTTCTGCCGGAGGGGACGGCGGCGTCCTCGTCACTTCCTCCTTGGAGGCGTCACCTTAGGAGGCCATGGCCTAGCCAGATAAGACTATCATGCGGAGTTGCCATGCCAGCGTCCATGGCGGACGCCGTGGTCGAGCCATCGAATCGGGCGGTGCACGGCCTCACCCGATGTGGAGGTCAGAGCGGTGGCTCCGGATCCCGATGTATTCTTAGGGTGTCAGCTTGGGGCCAGCGTGGATGCTGGAGCAGCGGCTTCGGGTCTGGTTGTGGGGTGTCGGCTCCAGTTGCTTGGGTGACGGAGCCGGCGGCTCGCCTAGTGCTCGGCCTCGGGGTCAGCGTGTGTTTTAGGTTCGTAAGTCAGAGCATTAGCTCCAAAAAACTGTTGTGCTGTTGTAGGGTGCCGTCGCTGGTTGCTTGGGTGACTGAGTCGTCAACTCGTCTGGTTGTCACCTTGGGACCGGCGTGGATGCCAGAGTCAGCGCAGCGGCTTCGAATCTGGTTGTATGGTGTCGGCTCTAGTTGCTCGTGTGGCGAAACCAGCGGCTCGCCTGGCGAGCGATCTTGGTGCTGGTGTGTGTGTCACTGATGTATCGGTTTCCGGCCAATTTTCCCCATTAATTGGCCAGTTCTTACTCTTAATGAAAAGGCAAAGCTCCTGCCAGTTGCTCGAAAAAAAAAACAGTTGCACACCCTTCAAGAAACAGCCGAAGGGCTCAAAACTCAAGAGTGACAAAGGGAAAGGATAATAATTATGCAAGTTAGAATGAATGATCAAATGAAAAGAAGAAAAGCTTCCATGGAGTGATCAAATGATAAAGGCAAATATCCATTTGTTGATATTTAAGTAAAGGGCATTAATTTACATTATAGGGTGTAAAGAAACAGGTCAATTTGAACTCCATAGGAAATCATAGCAATAGATGAAATGCATAAAGTTCAGAATGTGTTAAAAACAGTTTCATGTTTGGTTCCCATGTGCGACAATACTCTAGCAAATATGTGTGTCTGAATTGCGAGACAGAAATAATATATCATGTAAACCACTGTAGATGAATGGTGCATAAAACTTGATCTCAGAGGTCCAGAAATCCTAAAGATAAAAGTGCCCTCCAGGAATAAGAATCAGTGAAAGATACCGAATTGGTATTATCTGGTTCATGGTCAAATTTGTTGCTCTGATAATTCCTTCCTTTGGATTACGAATAGACATGTCACTAATAAAATATAATGTATCTACTCTTGAGTATGTAAAGGCCTGGGCCTCTCTATGCTTGGGGAACTTAATCATGAGCACCTAAAAAACTGTTGTGGGCACACAAAGAAGAAATTCTGGCAGGAACAGGTACTCGCATGCTTAGGGCCAACATTAAAAATGATGTTAATAAATGTGCAACATTAAAAAACACAACAAGTTACAGGATAGCAATTAGCAAATCTACCTTCATAAGATGCAACCGGAGATCAGTCGGGCGAACTCCCTCACCAATGCACACCATAACAAACTGTGAATAGTTGAAAAGAACATCTGCAGCAGCTTGCTTCTTCTGCTGAGTCTGAAAAACATAGGCACATAGCTCACAACAACAGCAAAAACTCAAGAAAAGTAGAAAAATTTGATCCTTACAAACAATTGATTTAGAAATACAATTCCCACCAAAATCTTGTTCAAGTAAAAGCATAAAATAAGATGAACTGGTCCAACAGTTACATCATACTCCCTTAGTCCCAAAATAAGTGTCGCTGATTTAGTACAACATTAGTACAAAGTTGTACCAGATCAGCGACACTTATTTTGGGACCGAGGGAATACTCATTCTTTTCAAGTATAATCCAACAATCGAAGACTATATCACTTGAAGATATCTTATGTGCGTCTAACATTGGTAAACAACCTAGCAACTCTGCCATGTGTCTAAACCGGTGCAAATCAGAGAATATCGGACATATAGCAACACGTAAAACAAGAACCCAGACTCTTCTCTTTCTTACTCTGCTGATATTTATAGGGCATGGTTGGCCAGCTTAAGTTGAACTTTGAGCACTATTTAACCGATAATATGCGAGTAATATTACACAAAATTGGTAATATCAGATGTGCATTAAAAACATTTCCTGCGATTGTGACCCTGTAGCCATGAGAAAAATATTGTACAAGAGATATCCTGTGGTAGTTCAATAGTAAAAGCGCCCTATAATAAAAAATAAAAAATAAAAGATGGGTACCTCATAGTCATCCTCGGTGATCATAGGAGTGTCTTGTGCAGCCATTCTTTATACCTTCTAATCCTGTTTGAGGTAGGTACGGATCACATCAGAAACAGATGAATGGTGCTTAAGCCAATCCTCAACTACGCTTATCTAGATTTGGAGAGAATGAAAACAGTGGTTGGCAGAATTCCAGTTCCATGTATACTATTTCTATATTGTTGCACAATCGCAGCAGTGATTATTCTGTTTGTGCATAGCATCCATAAGACTAGTTCTATGTATACTATATCTGGATGAAAATTTCGTCAATAACAACTAACAGCAAAAGCGGCTCGATGGGGGCAGCGGCAGAAGCTTCGGAGTCACCACAGGGAGCTAAGGAAGCAGATGGAAAAGGCCGGCTTCGCCGGAGCGATAGATCGCGTGGCGGCGGAGCCGTGCCGGAGGCGAGGAAGACGCAAGGGGCACCGGCGATTTAGGTCACCACGGGCCGATTCCTCACTACAAGGGGACGCGAAGCTAAAGGGCACGCTTACCAAGGAGAGCAGGTGGAATCCGGATTGAACACCCCAATCAGCAGGTAGGAGGCGGAGAGGCCGGAGGAGGGCTCGACCTCAAAAGAGGAACCAGGAAGACGAGCAAACGAGGAAGGCGAGCTCGAGACGGGCTATCATTTTTTTTGACGGGATATCATTTGCGGGGAGCGGCTATGTCTCGCCTGTCGTTGCGAGACAAAGGAGTTTTCGCCTCAAGGCGCCCTCCCGTCGCTATTATTGGGCCGGTCCAGCAGGTTTGTTCGGTTTTTTCTTTTCCTTGTTCGTACTTTTCAAAGAAATATTCTAAATACATAACTATATATGGAATCGTTCCCTCACGGCGCTAACCCTAGCTCGTCGTTGGCCTCCCATCCCTTTTCTCATCTCCCTCGTTACCATCAAAGGGGGTGAGCATTGTGTTGGTTTTCTCTTGAAGAGGAAAGGATAATGCAGCAAAGTAGCGTAAGTATTTTCCTCATTTTTTAAGAACCAAGGTATCAATCCAATAGGTGGCCACGCTCAAGACCCTTGCACCTACACAAACAAATAAGAACCTTCCAACCAACGCGATAAAGGGGTTGTCAATCCCTTCACGACCACTTGCAAAAGTGAGATCTGATAAAGATGATAAGATAATATTTTTGATATTTTTATTATAAAGATTAAAAGTAAAGATTGCAAAATAAATAAAGATAGAAATAATTTGTTGACAGAAGATTAATATGATGGAAAATAGACCCGGGGGCCATAGTTTTCACTAGTGGCTTCTCTCAAGATAGCATAAGTATTACGGTGGGTGAATAAATTAGGGTCGAGCAATTGATAGAATTGAGCATAGTTATGAGAATATCTAGGTATGATCATGTATACAGGCATCACATCCGTGATAAGTAGACCGACTCCTGCCTGCATGTACTACTATTACTCCACACATCTACCGCTATCCAGCATGCATCTAGAGTATTAAGTTCATAAGAACGGAGTAATGCCTTAAGCAAGATGACATGATGTAGAGGGATAAACTCATGCAATATGATATAAACCCCATCTTCTTATCCTCGATGACAACAATACAATACGTGTCGTTTCCCCTACTGTCACTGGGATCGAACATCGCAAGATTGAACCCAAAGCTAAGCACTTCTCCCATTGCAAGAAAGATCAATCTAGTAGGCCAAACCAAACTGATAATTCGAAGAGACTTGCAAAGATAACCAATCATACATAAAAGAATTCAGAGAAGATTCAAATATTGTTCAAAGATAATCTTGATCATAAACCCACAATTCATCGGATCTCGACAAACACACCGCAAAATAAGATTACATCAAATAGATCTCTAAGAGAATCGGGGAGAACTTTGTATTGAGATCCAAAAAGAGAGAAGAAGTCATCTAACTAATAACTATAGACCCGAAGGTCTGAGATAAACTACTCACACATCATCGGAGAGGCGATGGTGTTGATGTAAAAGCCCTCCGTGATCAATGCCCCATCCGGCAGGACGCCGAAAAAGGCCCCAAGATGGGATCTCACAGGTACAGAAGGTTGTGGAAGTGGAATTAGGTTTTCGTGGTGCTCTTCGATGGTTTGGGGGTACGTAGGTATATATAGGAGGAAGAAGTAGGTCGGTGAAGCCACGAGGGGCCCACGAGGGTGGAGGGCGCACCCAGGGGGGTAGGCGCGCCCCCTGCCTCGTGGCCTCCTTGTTGATTGCTTGACGTCCACTCCAAGTCCTCTGGATCACGTTTGTTCCAAAAATCACGCTCCCGAAGGTTTCATTCCGTTTGGACTCCGTTTGATATTCTTTTTCTGTGAATTGAAATAGGCAAAAAAACAGCAATTTGGGTTGGGCCTCCGGTTAATAGGTTAGTCCCAAAAATAATATAAAAGTGTATAAATAAGCCCATTAAACATCCAAAACAGAATATATAATAGCATGGAACAATAAAAGATTATAGATACGTTGGAGACGTATCAAGCATCCCCAAGCTTAATTCCTGCTCGTCCTCGAGTAGGTAAATGATAAAAACAGAATTTTGATATGGAATGCTGCTTAGCATATTTTTCAATGTAATTCTTTTTATTGTGGCATGAATATTTAGATCTGAAAGATTCAAGATAAAAGTTTAATGTTGATATAAAAACAATAATACTTCAAACATGCTAACCAAGCAATTATGTCTTATCAAAATAACATAGCCAAAGAAAGCTTATTCCTACAAAATCATATAGTTAGGCCATGTTTCATTATTGTCACACAAACGTTCTCATCATGCATAACCCCGATGACAAGCCGAGCAATTGGTTCATACTTTTTAACGTGCTTCAGCCTTTTCAACTCTTACGCAATACATGAGCGTAAGCCATGGATATAACACTATGGGTGGACTAAAGTATAATGATGGGGGTTATGAGAGAATACAAAAAGGTAGAAAGTCTCACATTGACGCGGCTAACCAATAGGCTATGGAGATGCCCATCAATTGATGTCAATGAGAGGAGTAGGGATTGCCATGCAACGGATGCATTAGAGCTATAAATATATGAAAGCTCAACAAAAGTAACTAAGTGGGTGTGCATCCAACTTGCTTGCTCACGAAGACCTAGGGCATTTTGAGGAAGCCCATCATTGGAATATACAAGCCAAGTTCTATAATGAAAAATTTCCACTAGTATATGAAAGTGACAACATAGGAGACTCTCTATCATGAAGATCATGGTGCTACTTTGAAGCACAAGTGTGGAAAAAGGATAGTAACATTGTCCCTTCTCTCTTTTTCTCTCATTTTTCCCTTCTTTTTCTTGGGCCTTCTCCTTTTTTTCTTTGGCTTCTTTTTTTCTTTTTCTTTTCTTTTTTTTATTTAGTCCAGAATCTCATCCCGACTTGTGGGGGAGTCATAGCCTCCATCATCCTTTGCTCACATGGGACAATGCTCTAATAATGATGATCATCACACTTTTATTACTTACAACTCAATACTTAGAACAAAATATGACTCTATGTGAATGCCTCCGGTGGTGTACCGAGATATGCAATGAATCAAGAGTGACATGTATGAAAAATTATGAATGGTGGCTTTGCCACAAATACGATGTCAACTACATGATCATGCAAAGCAATATGACAATGATGAAGCGTGTCATAATAAACAGAACGGTGGAAAGTTGCATGGCAATATATCTCGGAATGGCTATGAAAATGCCATGATAGGTAGGTATGGTGGCTGTTTTGAGGAAGATATAAGGAGGTTTATGTGTGATAGAGCATACCATATCACGGGGTATGGATGCACCGGCGAAGTTTGCACCAACTCTCAAGGTGAGAAAGGGCCATGCGCGATACCGTAGAGGCTAGAAAATTGTGGAAGGTTGAGAGTGCGTATAATCCATGGACTCACATTAGTCATAAATAACTCATATACTTATTGCAAAAGTTTATTAGCCCTCGAAGCAAAGTACTACTACGCATGCCCCTAGAGGGATAGATTGGTAGGAAAAGACCATCGCTCGTCCCCGACCGCCACTCATAAGGAAAGCAATAAAAGAACACCTTATGTGTCAAAATTGTCACACAACTTTTACCATACGTGCATGCTACGGGACTTGCCAACTTTAACACAAGTATTTCTCAGTTTCACAATTACCCAACTAGCACACTCTAATATTACCACCTTTATATCTCAAAACACTTATCAAGTATCAAACTTCTCATGATATTCAATGAACTCAATATGGAAGATTAATTTCACAATTAAAGCAAATTACCATGCTGTTTAAGACTCTCAAAATAATATAAGTGAAGCATGAGAGATCAATAATTTCTATAAAATACAACCACCACCGTGCTCTAAAAGATATAAGTGAAGCACTAGAGCAAAAACTATATAGCTCAAAAGATACAAGTGAAGCACATAGAGTATTCTAACAAATTCCGAATCATGTGTGTCTCTCTCAAAAGGTGTGTACAACGAGGATGATTGTAACAAACTAAAAAGCAAAGACTCAAATCATACAAGACGCTCCAAGCAAAACACATATCATCTGGTGAATATAAATATAGCTCCAAGTAAAGTTACTGATAGTCGAAGACGAAAGAGGGGATGCCTTCCGGGGCATCCCCAAGCTTAAGCTTTTGGTTATCCTTGAATTTTACCTTGGGGTGCCTTGGCATCCCCAAGCTTAGGCTCTTGCCCATCCTTGTTCCATAATCCATCAAATCTTTACCCAAAACTTGAAAACTTCACAACACAAAACTTAACAGAAAATCTCGTGAGCTCCGTTAGCGAAAAAAGCAAAACACCACTTCAAGGTACTGTAATGAATTCATTCTTTATTTATATCGGTGTTAAATCTACTGTATTCCAACTTTTCTTTTTTTTGAGGGAAATGCCATTATGGCGGTTTATATTTCATGTGCAAACATCATACATCGTTTGTCAATACATCTACTAGAAAATCCGGAGACTCCGATTTCCTGACAATGGTTCTAGAGACCTTCGAATTTCTAGCCAACAAATCCGCCGCCATATTGGCCTCCCTAGGACAATGAGAAAATTCTATTGAAATAAAATTACGAGCTAAAAACGAGCATTCTTCATAAATTGCCGCTGCCGGGCCAAGTGAGTTTCCTCCGTTTTGCATGATCTCAATAACTTCCATGCAATCACCTTCTACGCAAATTTTGTTACATCCCATTTCATTGGCAAGGAAGAGTCCATCTCGTAATCCCCGTGCTTCTGCCGTTGCCGCATCTTGTACGAATGGGATGTTGCTGCATGATGCTGCCACAAAGAAGCCCGTATGGTCCCGCAGAATCGCACTTGTCGCCCCGGTGCTGCTGTCACTATGAAAACCAGCATCAAAATTCAGTTTAAGCATGCCCTCCAATGGCTTCTCCCAGCCATGTCTCTTTATTATGCCCTTCTTTGAATTTGCTCTTGAGAATTTTTTCGCAAGTGCTGAAATTGCTTGCGCCGATCTAGTGGGTTCATATAGTTGCTCACCATGGGTATAGCTACGTCGCTCCCACCATAAATACCACACCATTTGTGGCAACAAGGTCATTGCTTTGGACATCACTGACCAACGCCTTCGTTGGGTTCTTTGACATAAGCAGATCAGCCATAACTGAGCTGCCCTCCCTTTCCATCATGAAAACCTCGTTAACCACTGGTGCCAAACCAAGCAGGCGCCAAACTTGTTGAACACGCGGGCACAGGAAGAGAGCATGTCGAATGCTCTCACAATCTGAGTTACACAAAGGCATTGAGAACTAGTTATTATGTGTCTATTTGCAAGAACTCCTTGACATGGGATCGCTCCGAGTAAAGTTTTCCACACGTGGATTTTTACTTTTGATTGCACATTCAATTTCCAAACGGTCCTCCAAACTGGACTGGTACTTGAGGCTTGTATTGAGTTAGTCATCCTCAACTTTCATCCATGTTGGTGCTCCCATTCTTCATGACAGGCCGAGTTCACCATAAATGATCCACTCCTATGTAAATGCCAAGAAACAAAGTCCTACATCATCCCTACAGCCAATGGGATATTCAGAATACGTTGCGCATCAATTGGCCAAAACAACTCATGAATCAACTGTGCATCCCACACTCTGTTATCCGCATCAATTAATTAAGACACCTTGGTGATCACAATGTTAGCTCTAGGTGTCATAACCTTTCGATTGGGGCTGCTTGGTATCCACGTGTCCTCCCATATATTTATTTGTCACCCATCTCCTACTCGCCATATATTCCCTCTCTTGAAAGTTTGAATGCCATACCAAAGACTTTGCCAAGTGTAAGAGCTACCCTTCTTAAGACTGCAACTAAGTAGATCACCCTCAGGAAAATATTTTGCTCTCAAGACTGTAGCACATAAAGAGTCTGGTTCACACAGAAGCCTCCAACACTGTTTTGCAAGGAGCCAAATTAAAGCAGTGTAAATCTCTGAATCCCATACCACCTCTCTCCTTCGGTACACACATCTTCCACCAGGCAAACCAATGCATATGCTTTTTCAAGTCATCATCACCCCACCAGTATTTAGACATGGCAGAAGTTATAGCACTGCATATCTGTTTAGGTAATTTAAACACTGACATAGCGTAAGATGGAATTGCCTGGATGATCGACTTTAATAAAACCTCTCCTCCTCCATAAGATAGTAACTTCTCTTTCCACCCTCTAATTCTGCTAAGTACTCTATCAATGAGATGTTGGAAGCAATCAGAACGGTCCACACCCACAATCGGGGGTAGCCCCAAGTATTTGTCTGTATTCCAACTTTTCTATGGTTCATAAACTCCATTACTAGCCATAGATTCATTAAAATAAGCAAACAACACGCGAAAAAAAGAATATATCAAAAACAGAATAGTCTGTAGTAATCTGTAACTAACCCAAACTTCTGGAACTCTAAAAATTCTACCAAAATAGGACAACCTAGATAATTTGTTTATTGATCTACTGCAATTGGAATCAGTATTTTATCACGTTCTGGTGATTTTTACCAATTGTTTTCGTGAACAGAAAGTTTCTGAAATTTTCAGCAAGATCAAATAACTATCATCCAAGAAGATCCTATAGGTTTAACTTGGCACAAACACTAATTAAAACACAAAACCACATCTAAACAGAAGCTAGATGGATTATTTATTCCTAAACAGAACCAAAAAGCAAAAAACTAAAATAAAATTGGGTTGCCTCCCAACAAGCGCTATCGTTTAACGCCCTAGCTAGGCATAAAAGCGAGGATGGATCTAGGTATTGCCATCTTTGGTAGGCAATCCATAGGTGGCTCTCATAATAGATTCATATGGTAATTTAATTTTCTTTCTAGGGAAGTGTTCCATGCCTTTCCTTAACGGAAATTGGAATCTAATATTCCATTCCTTCATATCAATGATTGCACCAATCGTTCTAAGGAAAGGTCTACCAATAATAATATGACATGAAGGATTGCCATCTATATCAAGAACAATGAAATCTACGAGCACATAATTCCTATTTGCAACAATAAGAACATCATTAATTCTTCCCATAGGTTTCTTAATGGTGGAATCCGCAAGGTGCAAGTTTAAAGAACAATCATCAAATTCACGGAAACCTAGCAAATCACACAAAGTTTTTGGGATCGTGGAAACACTAGCACCCAAATCACACAAAGCATAGCATTCATGATCGTTAATTTTAATTTTAATTGTAGGTTCCCATTCATCATAAAGTTTTCTAGGGATAGAAAATTCCAACTCAAGTTTTTCTTCATACGATTGCATCAAAGTATCAACGATATGTTTAGTAAAAGCTTTATTCTGACTATAAGCATGAGGAGAATTTAGCACGGATTGCAACAAGAAAATACAATCTATCAAAGAGCAATTATCATAATTAAATTCCTTGAAATCCAAGATAGTGGGTTCATTGCTATCTAAAGTTTTAACCTCTTCAATCCCACTTTTACCAATTTTAGCATCAAGATCTAAAAACTCTGAATTTTTGGGACGCCTTCTAACTAAAGTTGACTCATCTCCAGTCCCATCATCATCAAGATTCATATTGCAAAACAAGGATTTAATAGGGGACACATCAATAACTTTTAGATCTTCATCTTTATTCTCATAAAAACCAGAAGAACACGCCTTCACAAAGCAATCTTTCTTAGCACGCATCCTAGCGGTTCTTTCCTTGCACTCATTAATGGAAATTCTCATGGCTTTGAGAGACTCATTGATATCATGCTTAGGTGGAATAGATCTAAGTTTCAAAGAATCAACATCAAGAGAAATTCTATCCACGTTCCTAGCCAATTCATCAATCTTAGGCAATTTTTCTTCAAGCAAAGCATTGAAATTCTTTTGAGAAATCATAAATTCTTTAACACTAGTCTCAAAATCAGAGGGTGTCTTATTAAAATTTCCATAAGAGTTGTTGCAGGAATTACCATAATTATTAGAGGAATTACTAAGATAAGGCCTAGGATTAAAGTTTCCTCTATAAGCGTTGTTACCAAAATTATTCCTACCAACAAAATGCACATCCATAGATTCATTATTATTCTCAATCAAGGTAGACAAAGGCATATCATTAGGATCAGAAGAAACACTCTTATTAGCAAACAATTTCATAAGTTCATCCATCTTTTCACTCAAAACATTAATTTCTTCAATTGCATGCACCTTTTTACTAGTAGATCTTTCAGTGCGCCATTGAGAATAATTAACCATAATATTATCTAGGAGTTTAGTAGCTTCTCCTAAAGTGATTTTCATAAAAGTGCCTCCCGCAGCCGAATCTAAAAGATTTCTAGAAGCAAAATTCAATCCGGCATAATTTTTTTGTATAATCATCCACAAATTGAAACCATGAGTAGGGCAATTACGTATGATTAATTTCATCCTCTCCCAAGCTTGTGCAACATGTTCATGATCAAGTTGCTTAAAATTCATAATATCGTTTATAAGAACGATGATCTTAGCGGGAGGGAAATACTTAGAGATAAAAGCATCTTTGCACTTATTCCAAGAATCAATACTATTTTTAGGCAAATACGAAAACCAAGTTTTAGCACGATCTCTAAGAGAAAACGGAAATAGCTTCAATTTAACAATATCATTATCCACATCTTTCTTCTTTTGCATATCACACAAATCAACAAAGCTATATAGATGGGTAGCGGCATCTTCACTAGGAAGGCCGGCGAATTGATCTTTCATAACAAGATTCAGCAAGGCAGCATTAATTTCACAAGATTTAGTTCGGTAAGAGGAGCAATCGGAGTGCTAAAAAAATCATTGTTGTTGGTATTGGCAAAGTCACACAATTTAGTATTATCTTGAGCCATTGTGACAAGCAAGCAATCCAACACACGAGAAAACAAGAAGCAAGCGAAAAAACGAACGGAAAGAGAGGGCGAATAAAACGGCAAGGGTGAAGTGGGGGAGAGGAAAACGAGAGGCAAATGGCAAATAATGTAATGCGACGGATAAGAGTTTGTGATGGGTACTTGGTATGTCTTGACTTGTGCGTAGACTCCCCGGCAACAGTGCCAGAAATCCTTCTTTCTACCTCTTGGGCACTGCGTTGGTTTTCCCTTGAAGAGGAAAGGGTGATGCAACAAAGTAGCGTAAGTATTTCCCTCAGTTTTTGAGAACCAAGGTATCAATCCAGTAGGAGGCCACGCTCAAGTCCCTTGCACCTACACAAAGAAATAAGAACCTTGCAACCAACGCGATAAAGGGGTTGTCAATCCCTTCAAGGCCACTTGCAAAAGTGAGATCTGATAGAGATGATAAGAATATTTTTGGTATTTTTATGATAAAAATTAAAAGTAAAGATTGCAAAATAAACGAAGATAGAAATAGCTTGTTGACGGAAGATTAATATGATGGAAAATAGACCCGGGGGCCATAGGTTTCACTAGTGGCTTCTCTCAAGATAGCATAAGTATTACGGTGGGTGAACAAATTACTGTCGGGCAATTGATAGAATTGAGCATAGTTATGAGAATATCTAGGTATGATCATGTATATAGGCATCACGTCCGTGATAAATAGACCGACTCCTGCCTGCATCTACTACTATTACTCCACACATCGACCGCTATCCAGCATGCATCTAGAGTATTAAGTTCATAAGAACGGAGTAACACTTTAAGCAAGATGACATGATGTAGAGGGATAAACTCATGCAATATGGTATAAACCCCATCTTTTTATCCTCGATGGCAACAATACAAACGTGTCGTTTCCCCTACTGTCACTGGGATCGAGCACCGCAAGATTGGACCCAAAGCTAAGAACTTCTCCCATTGCAAGAAAGATCAATCTAGTAGGCCAAACCAAAATGATAATTCGAAGAGACTTGCAATAACCAATCATACATAAAAGAATTCAGAGAAGATTCAAATATTGTTCATAGATAATCTTGTTCATAGATAATCTTGATCATAAACCTACAATTCATCGGATCTCTACAAACACACCACAAAAGAAGATTACATCAAATAGATCTCCAAGAGAATCGAGGAGTGTTGGGGAATGTAGTAATTTCAAAAAAATCCTATGCACACACAGGATCATGGTGATGCATAGCAACGAGAGGGGAGAGTGGTTCCACGTACCCTCGTAGACCGAAAGCGGAAGCATTAGCACAACGAGGTTGACGTAGTCGTAAGTCTTCACGATCCGACTGATCCAAGTACCGAACGCACCGCACCTCCGAGTTCAGCACACGTTCAACTCGATGACGTCCCGCGAGCTCTGATCCAGCAAAGCTTCGCCGGAGAGTTTCGTCAGCACGATGGCGTGGCGACGGTGATGATGATGCTACCAACACAGGGCTTCGCCTAAGCACCACTACGATATGATCGAGGTGGATTATGGTGGAGGGGGGCACCGCACACGGCTAGGAGAGATCAACAGATCAACTTGTGTGTCTAGAGGTGCCCCCTGCCCCCGTATATAAAGGAGCAATGGGGAGGCTGGCTGGCCCTTTTAGGCGCGCCAGGAGGAGGAGTCCTCCTCCTAGTAGGAGTAGGACTCCCCTCTTTGCTACTCCTACTAGGAGGGGGAAAGGAAGGGGGAGAGGTAGAAGGAAAGGGGCGCCCCCCTCTCCTAGTCCAATTCGGACCAGAGGGGGAGGGGCGCGCGGCCTGCCCTAGGCCAGCCCTCTCACTCTCTCTCTCCACTAAGGCCCATAAGGCCCATTATTTCTCCCGGGGGGGGGGGGTTCCGGTAACCCTCCGACACTTCGGTTTTCTCCGAAACCATCCGGAACACTTCCGATGTCCGAATATAGTCGTCCAATATATAGATCTTTACGTCTCGACCATTTCGAGACTCCTCGTCATGTCCGTGATCATATCCGGGACTCCGAACTACCTTCGGTACATCAAAACATAAAAACTCATAATACCGATCGTCACCGAACTTTAAGCGTGCGGACCCTACGGGTTCGAGAACTATGTAGACATGACCGAGACACGTCTCCGGTCAATAACCAATAGCGGAACCTGGATGCTCATATTGGCTCCCACATATTCTACGAAGATCTTTATCGGTCAAACCGCATAACAACATACGTTGTTCCCTTTGTCATCGGTATGTTACTTGCCCGAGATTCGATCGTCGGTATCTTAATACCTAGCTCAATCTCGTTACCGGCAAGTCTCTTTACTCATTACGTAATGCATCATCCCGCACTAACTCATTAGTCACATTGCTTGCAAGGCTTATGTGATGTGCATTACCAAGAGGGCCCAGAGATACCTCTCCGACAATCGGAGTGAAAAATCCTAATCTCGATCTATGCCAACTCAACAAGTACCATCGGAGACACCTGAGAGCACCTTTATAATCACCCGATTCGTTGTGACGTTTGGTAGCACACAAAGTGTTTCTCCGTGTCGGAGTTTCATAGTCTCATAGTCATAGGAACATGTATAAGTCATGAAGAAAGCAATAGCAGTAAACTAAACGATCAAGTGCTAAGCTAACGGAATGGGTCAAGTCAATCACATCATTCTCCTAATGGTGTGATCCCATTAATCAAATGACAACTCATGTCTATGGTTAGGAAAATTAACCATCTTTGATTAACGAGCTAGTCAAGTAGAGGCATACTAGTGACACTATGTTTGTCTATGTATTCACACATGTATTATGTTTCCGATTAATACAATTCTAGCATGAATAATAAACATTTATCATGATATGAGGAAATAAATAATAACTTTATTATTGCCTCCAGGGCATATTTCCTTCAGTCTCCCACTTGCACTAGAGTCAATAACCTAGATTACATAGTAATGATTCTAACACCCATGGAGTTTTGGTGCTGATCATGTTTTGTTCGTGGAAGAGGCTTAGTCAACGGGTCTGCAACATTCAGATCCGTATGTATCTTGCAAATCTCTATGTCTCCCACCTGGACTTGATCCCGGATGGAATTGAAGCGTCTCTTGATGTGCTTGGTTCTCTTGTGAAATCTGGATTCCTTTGCCAAGGCAATTGCACCAGTATTGTCACAAAAGATTTTCATTGGTCTGGATTGAAAGCGCAACTATCCTTGGATGGTTTTGGTAATTCCTAACAACATATAGCTCATTGAGCTAATGCTATTCCAAGATAAAAATTTCAGGAAATTTCAATGATTGGCATGGCATGGATGAGAAAAGTGGACCCCTCAAAATACTAAGGACAAATGATTGGCTCAAGCTCAAAGCACAAGACTCTACATTTTTCATTTTAAGTGATCCAAGATCACATTGAGTCCATAGGAAAAGCCAATACTATTAAGAGGGGGTGAGGTGTTGCTTAATGAGTTTCTTGCTCAAAGTGCTTAGTGATATGCTCCAAAACCCTCAACTACTTTCTCACATCCACATATGTCCCAAACCAAAAGTCAAACTCGGCCCCACCAAAACTGTCTATCCGGCGCCACCGAGTTCAATTGACATAGCCACTGCCAGAAACCCTAGTCTTTTTGGTCTCACTGATAGGGATCTCGGTCTCACCGAGATGGGATTGTAATCTCTTTGTTTCCCTTCGTAACGTTTCGGTCAAACCGAGATGAGCGATCGGTCCCACCGAGATTGCAATGCAAACAGTCTGTTTCCTTTTTGTAACGTTTCAGTCTAACCGAGATGAGCGAATCGGTCCCACCGAGTTTGCCTGACCAACTCTCTGTTTGTCTATTACCAAAATCGGTCTCACCGAGTTTGTGTAATCGGTCTCACCGAGATTACGTTTTGGCCTAATCCTAACAAAATCGGTCTCACCGAGTTGACGTGTCGGTCCCACCAAAAATCCTAACGGTCACATTATGAACTAAATCGGTTCGACCGAAGTTTACCAATTCGGTCCCACGAGTTTGGTAAATTGTGTGTAAGCAGTTAGATTTTGTGTGGAGGCTATATATACCCTCCACCCACTCTTCATTCATGGAGAGAGCCATCGAACATGCCTACACTTCCAACATACATTTTCTGAGAGAGAACCACCTACACTTGTGTTGAGGTCAAGATATTCCATTCCAACCACATAAATCTTGATCTCTAGCCTTCCCCAAGTTGCTTTCCACTCAAATCATCTTTCCACCAAATCCAGTCCTATGAGAGAGAATTGAGTGTTGGGGAGACTATCATTTGAAGCACAAGAGCAAGGAGTTCATCATCAACACACCATTTGTTACTTCTTGGAGAGTGGTGTCTCCTAGATTGGCTGGGTGTTACTTGGGAGCCTCCGTCAAGATTGTGGAGTTGAACCAAGTAGTTTGTAAGGGCAAGGAGATCGCCTACTTCGTGCAGATCTACCCGAGTGAGGCAAGTCCTTCGCGGGTGACGGCCATGGTGGGATAGACAAGGCTGCTTCTTCGTGGACCCTCCGTGGGTGGAGCCCTCCGTGGACTCGCGCAACCGTTACCCTTCGTGGGTTGAAGTCTCCATCAATGTGGATGTATGATAGCACCACCTATTGGAACCACGGATAAAAAATCTCCGTGTCAACATTGCGTTTGCTCCCTCAAACTCCTTCCTTTACCTTCATGTGCAATTGTTTTACATTCCGCTGCTATACTCTTAGAATTGCATGTGTAGGTTGATTGCTTGACTTGTGCTAAGTTGCTAAAATCTGCCAAGAACTAAAATTAGGAAAAGGCTAGATTTTTAATTGGTCAAGTAGTCTAATCACCCCCCTCTAGACATACTTTCGATCCTACACCGATGCACTAGGTATGACACCTAGATCGGATATGACCTCCTTCATCCAGAGTCCTTCATTTGCTGCTTCCGAAGCACCTATGTACTCCGCTTCACACGTAGATCCCGCCATGACGCTTTGTTTAGAACTGCACCAACTGACAGCTCCATCGTTCAATGTAAACACGTATCCGATTTGCAACTTAGAATCATTCGGATCAGTGTCAAAGCTTGCATCGACGTGACCATTTACGACGAGCTCTTTGTTACATCCATAAACGAGAAACATATCCTTAGTACTTTTCAGGTATTTCGGGATGTTCTTGACCCCTGTCCAGTGATCCACTCCTGGATTACTTTGGTACCTCCCTGCTAAGCTAATAGCAAGGCACACATCAGGTCTGGTACACAGCATTGCATACATGATAGAGCCCATGGCTGAAGCATAGGGAACATCTTTCATTTTCTCTCTATCTTCTGCAGTGGTCAGGCATTGAGTCTGACTCAACTTCACACCTTGTAGCACAGGCAAGAACCCTTTCTTTGCTTGATCCATTTTGAACTTTTTCAAAACTTTATCAAGGTATGTGCTCTGTGAAAGTCCTATCAAGCGTCTTGATCTATCTCTATAGATCTTGATGCCCAATATGTAAGCAGCTTCACCAAGGTCTTTCATTGAAAAACTCTTATTCAAGTATCCTTTTATGCTATCCAGAAATTCTATATCATTTCCAATCAACAATATGTCATCCACATATAATATTAGAAATGCTACAGAGCTCCCACTCACTTTCTTGTAAATACAGGCTTCTCCAAAAGTCTGTATAAATCCATATGCTTTGATCACACTATCATATGTTTATTCCAACTCCGAGAGGCTTGCACCAGTCCATAAATGGATCGCTGGAGCTTGCACACTTTGTTAACTCCCTTTGGATCGATAAAACCTTCCGGTTGCATCATATACAACTCTTCTTCCAGAAATCCATTCAGGAATGCAGTTTTGACATCCATTTGCCAAATTTTATAATCATAAAATGCGGCAATTGCTAACATGATTCGGACAGACTTAAGCATCGCTACGGGTGAGAAAATCTCATCGTAGTCAACCCCTTGAACTTGTCGAAAACCTTTCGCAACAAGTCGAGCTTTGTAGACAGTAACATTACCGTCAGTGTCAGTCTTCTTCTTGAAAATCCATTTATTCTCTATGGCTTGTCGATCATCGGGCAAGTCAACCAAAGTCCACACTTTGTTCTCATACATGGATCCCATCTCAGATTTCATGGCCTCAAGCCATTTTGCGGAATCTGGGCTCACCATCGCTTCTTCATAGTTTGTAGGTTCGCCTTGGTCAAGTAACATGACCTCCAGAACAGGATTACCGTACCACTCTGGTGCGGATCTTACTCTGGTTGACCTATGAGGTTCAGTAGTAACTTCATCTGAAGTTACATGATCATCATCATTAGCTTCCTCACTAATTGGTGTAGGAGTCACAGGAACAGATTTACGTGATGAACTACTTTCAATAAGGGAGCAGTACAGATTACCTCATCAAGTTCTACTTTCCTCCCACTCACTTCTTTCGAGAGAAACTCCTTCTCTAGAAAGGATCCATTCTTAGCAACGAATGTCTTGCCTTCGGATCTGTGATAGAAGGTGTACCCAACAGTTTCCTTTGGGTATCCTATGAAGACACATTTCTCCGATTTGGGTTCGAGCTTATCAGGTTGAAGCATTTTCACATAAGCATCGCAGCCCCAAACTTTAAGAAACGACAACTTTGGTTTCTTGCCAAACCACAGTTCATAAGGCGTCGTATCAACGGATTTCGATGGTGCCCTATTTAACGTGAATGCAACCGTCTCTAAAGCATAACCCCAAAACGAGCGGTAAATCAGTAAGAGACATCATAGATCGCACCATATCTAGTAAAGTACGATTACGACGTTCGGACACACCATTACGTTGTGGTGTTCCGGGTGGCGTGAGTTGCGAAACTATTCCGCATTGTTGCAAATGTAGACCAAACTCGTAACTCAAATATTCTCCTCCACGATCAGATCGTAGAAACTTTATTTTCTTGTTACGATGATTTTCCACTTCACTTTGAAATTATTTGAACTTTTCAAATGTTTCAGACTTATGTTTCATTAAGTAGATATACCCATATCTGCTCAAATCATCTGTGAAGGTGAGAAAATAACGATACCCACCGCGAGCCTCAATATTCATCGGACCACATACATAGGTATGTACGATTTCCAACAAATATGTTGCTCGCTCCGTTGTTCCGGAGAACGGCGTTTTAGTCATCTTGCCCATGAGGCATGGTTCGCAAGTACCAAGTGATTCATAATCAAGTGATTCCGAAAGTCCATCAGTATGGAGTTTCTTCATGCGCTTTACATCAATATGACCCAAATGGCAGTGCCACGAATAAGTTGCACTATCATTATCAACTCTGCATCTTTTGGCTTCAACATTATGAATATGTGTATCACTACTATCGAGATTCATCACAAATAGACCACTCTTCAAGGGTGCATGACCATAAAAGATATTACTCATATAAATAGAACAAAAATTATTCTCAGATGTAAATGAATAACCGTCTCGCATCAAACAAGATCCAGATATAATGTTCATGCTTAACGCTGGCACCAAATAACAATTATTTAGGTCTAAAACTAATCCCGAAGGTAGATGTAGAGGTAGCGTGCCGACGGCCATTGATACGTCTCTGTCGTATCTACTTTTCCAAACACTTTTGCCCTTGTTTTGGACTCTAACTTGCATGATTTGAATGGAACTAACCCGGATGACGCATTTCTGGCGAGAATTGCCATGGTGTTATTTATGTGCAGAAACAAAAGTTCTCGGAATGACTTGATACTTCACGGAGATTATTTTTGGAAATAATAAAAAATACTGGCAAAAGAATCAAGGAAAGGGGGCCCACACCCTTTCCACGAGGGTGGGGGGCGCGCCCCTCCTACCTCGTGGGCCCCCTGGTGCTCCACCGACCTCAACTCCAACTCTATATATTCACGTTCGGGGAGAAAAAAATCGGAGAGAAGGATTCATCACGTTTTATGATACGGAGCCGCCGCCAAGCCCTAAACTCTCTCGGGAGGGCTGATCTGGAGTCTGTTCGGGGCTCCGGAGAGGGGAATCCGTCGCCATCGTCATCATCAACCATCCTCCACCACCAATTTCATGATGCTCACCGCCATGCGTGAGTAATTTCATCATAGGCTTGCTGGACAGTGATGGGTTGGATGAGATTTATCATGTAATCGAGTTAGATTTGTTAGGGTTTGATCCCTAGTATCCACTATGTTCTGAGATTGATGTTGCTATGACTTTGCTATGCTTAATGCTTGTCACTAGGGCCCGAGTGCCATGATTTCAGATCTGAACCTATTATGTTTTCATGAATATATGTGAGTTCTTGATCCTATCTTGCAAGTCTATAGTCACCTACTATGTGTTATGATCCGCCAACCCCGAAGTGACAATAATCGGGACCACTCCCGGTGATGACCATAGTTTGAGGAGTTCATGTATTCACTATGTGTTAATGCTTTGGTCCGGTACTCTATTAAAAGGAGGCCTTAATATCCCTTAGTTTCCGCTAGGACCCCGCTGCCACGGGAGGGTAGGACAAAAGATGTCATGCAAGTTCTTTTCCATAAGCACGTATGACTATATTCGGAATACATGCCTACATTACATTGATGAATTGGAGCTAGTTCTGTGTCACCCTATGTTATGATTGTTACATGATGAACGACATCCGGCATAATTCTCCATCACCGATCCAATGCCTACGAGCTTTTCACATATTATTATTCGCTTATTTACTTTACCGTTGCTACTGTTACAATCACTACAAAACCCAAAAATATTACTTGTGCTATCGTTACCGTTACTTCCATATTACTTTGCTACTAAATACTTTGCTACAGATGCTAAGTTATCCAGGTGTGGTTGAATTGACAACTCAACTGCTAATACTTGAGAATATTCTTTGGCTCCCCTTGTGTCGAATCAATAAATTTGGGTTGAATACTCTACCCTCGAAAACTGCTTGCGATCCCTATACTTGTGGGTTATCAAGACTATTTTCGGTGCCGTTCTGCGGGAGCATAGCTCTATTCTTTGAGTCACTTGGAATTTATATCGATGGTCACTATGAAGAACTTGAAGGACGAGAAAACAAAATTTATCCCTCAACTACGAGGGAGGTAAGGAACGCCATCTAGCTCGCACTTGATTCACCTTACGCTTTGAGTAAGCTTGCGACACCTAAACCTGCTTCTGCTATTAATTCTGATATGTCACACGTTATTGATGATGCCACTTTTGCTATGCATGATACTTATGATGAATCTACTTCTATGCTTGATACTACTGTGCCACTTGGTGAATTTCTTGATGAACAACTTGCTAGGGCTAGAGAGAACGAAATTATTGAAACTGATAATATTGATGAAAGTGATGATGAAGACTCTCCCAATAAATATGAATTGCCTGTTGTGCCTGAGGGCTATGTTATGGATGAAGAAACTGCTAGAGACTTTCTTGCTTGCAATGATAGAAGTGATCTTAAGAAATTATTAGCTAAGACGAAACAAAAAACTCTAAATGCTAGAATGAAATATGATCCTGCTTATGCTACTTCACCTATCTTTGTTACTGATAAGGATTATGAATTCTCTATTGATCCTGATATAATTACTTTGGTTGAATCTGATCCTTTTTATGGCTATGAATCTGAAACTATTGTGGCACATCTTACTGAATTAAATGATATAGCCACCCTGTTCACTAATGATGAGAAATCTCGCTACTATTATATCCTTAAAATATTTCCGTTTCTCATTAAAGGGTGATGCTAAGATATGGTTTAATTCTCTTGATCCTGGTTGTGTGTGTAGTCCCCAGGATATGATTTATTACTTCTCTGCTAAATATTTCCCTGCTCATAAGAAACAAGCTGCTTTAAGGGATATATATAATTTTGTGCAAATTGAAGAAGAGAGTCTCCCGCAAGCTTGGGGGAGGCTTCTCCAATTACTTAATGCTTTGCCTGATCATCGTCTCAAGAAAAATGAAATACTTGATATCTTTTATAATGGACTAATCGATGCTTCCAGAGACCACTTGGATAGTTGTGTTGGTTCTGTTTTCAGGGAAAGAACACCATATGAAGCTGAAATTCTATTGAATAATATGTTGACAAATGAAAATAATTGGACACTTCCTGAACCAACTCGTAAGCAAACTCCAAAGAAAAGGGGTGTTCTATTTCTCAGTCCTGAAGATGTGCAAGAAGCAAGGAAATCTATGAAAGAAAAAGGTATAAAAGCTGAAGATGTTAAGAATTTACCTCCTTTTGAAGAAATACATGGTCTTAATTTACCGCATGTTGAAGAAATACATGATTTTAATCCATCACCTATTGAAGAAACACATGGTCTTGATAACCCGACACAGGTAGTAAAGGTAAATTCTCTCTATAGATTTTATGAAGGTGATATTCCTCGTTATAAGTCTGCTAGCCAATGCTTAGATGAGTTTGATAATTTTATTGTCAAACAAGAAAACTTCAATGCTTATGTTGGTAGACAATTGAAACAAAATGCTTATATGATTGAACACTTGGGTGATTATATGTCTAGAGTTAAAGGTGAACTTAAACTCATTAGTAAACATGCTTCTATGGTTACCACTCAAGTAGAACAAGTACTTAAAGCTCAGAATGATTTGCTCAATGAATTAAATAGTAGGAATAATGACTATGCTGTTAGAGTGGCTACTAGAACTGGTAAAATGACTCAGGAACCTTTGTATCCTGAAGGCCATCCTAAGAGAATTGAGCAAGATTCTCAGAGAAATAATGTAGATGCACCTAGTCCTTCTAAAAAGAAGAAAAAGAAAAATGATAGGACTTTGCATGCTTCTAGTGAACCTATTGCTGAAACACCTGAGAATCCAAATGATATTTCTATTTCTGATGCTGAAACACAATTTGGTAATGAACATGAACCTAGTGATAATGTAAATGATGATGTTCATGTTGATGCTCAACCTAGTAATGATAATGATGTAGAAATTGAACCTGCTGTTGATCTTGATAACCCACAATCAAAGAATCAACATTATGATAAGAGAGACTTTGTTGCTAGGAAACATGGTAAAGAAAAAGAACCATGGGCTCAGAAACCCATGCCTTTTCCTCCCAAACCATCCAAGAAAAAGGATGATGAGGATTTTGAGCGCTTTGCTGAAATGATTAGACCTATATTTTTGCGTATGCGATTAACTGATATGCTCAAAATGAATCCTTATGCTAAGTATATGAAAGATATTGTTACTAATAAAAGAAAGATACCAGAAGCTGAAATTTCCACCATGCTTGCTAATTACACTTTTAAGGGTGGAATACTTAAGAAACTTGGAGATACAGGAGTACCTACTATACCATGCTCCATTAAAAGAAATTATGTTAGAACTGCTTTATGTGATCTTGGAGCCGGTGTTAGTGTTATGCCTCTCTCTTTATATCGTAGACTTAACTTGAATAAGTTGACACCCACTGAAATATCTTTGCAAATGGCTGATAAATCAACTGCTATACCTGTCGGTATTTGTGAGGATGTGCCTGTTGTAGTTGCAAACGTTACTATTTTAACGGACTTTGTTATTCTTGATATTCCCGAGGACGATAGTATGTCTATTATTCTTGGAAGACCCTTTTTGAATACTGCAGGGGCTGTTATTGATTGCAACAAAGGCAATGTCACTTTTCATGTTAATGTAATGAGCATACGGTACACTTTTCGAGGAAACAACCTCAAGTCCACAGTATCAATTATATTGGAAAAATTCCATCGATTATTATTGGAGGTTTTGAATTTCCTCTTCCTACTGTCAAGAAGAAATATGATATTCTTATTATTAGGGATGTGCATATCCTCGTTGAGGTAACATAGTGTTATTCGAATTTTCTCCGGTTTCATGCGATTCGGAATGAGTTTGTTAACAAGACCTGATCAACCTTGTTAGTGGATTCCTTTTGATGAGCATGAGATGGATGAAGTTAGAAGGCACAACCTTCTGTACCCTCTTTTTACTTTCTGTTATTTAGTTGAAATAAAGTAAAATTAGTATTTTTTGGTCTATTTTTTGAATTATCCGTGCAATATAAAAATACCCCGAAAATAAAAGTCCTCCAAATGCCCTGCCAATTTAATATGATTTTTTCTGAAATATTTGAGAATATTTGGCATTGAGAACACAACAGGGGGAGCAAGCACCTGGGCACGAGGGTCTAGGGCGCGCCCCCTGCCTCGTGGGCCCACGGTGGCTCCCCTCCACTTATTCCTGCACCCACACACTTCTTCTTCCTCCCAAAAAAATCACCAACCAGCTCAAGCACGAGTTCTAGCTCATTTTGCTGCGATTTTCGATCTCCTTGCTCAAGGCACCTCTCACAAAACTGCTTTGGGGGATTGTTCCTTGGTATGTGACTCCTCCATTGGTCCAATTAGTTTTTGTTCTAGTGCTTTATTCATTGCAAATTTGTGCTGCCTAGATGACCCTGTTCTTGAGCTTGCATGTCAAATTTATATGGTTCCAAGTAGTTCCAATGCATGATATAGGCTCTAGGTACTTGTAGGAGTAGTTGCTATCAATTTTGTTGAGCTTGGTTCACTTTTATTTGAAGTTACTAAAATTTTCAGAAATTTTTCAGAGGAAGAAATATGTTTAGGAAAATGTACCAGGGTGATCCTTTAAGGAAGCAAGGACCCAGGCTTGGAATGCGCGATGCTGACAATGAACCACCAAGGGACGCTCCAGTGCGGGCTTGTGAATGGCCTTCCGAGGACTTCATGGATCAAGCAGGAATCAAGGAAGAATTTAACGCATATGTGCGTAACGCTGATCTTGTGAGCTTCGAGGCAGATAAGTGCCGTCAGTACCACTATCTCACTAGTTCCTTTGTGAGGAGGTTTGAATTTTCATCTTCACGCAATTCTCAAACTGTCCTGTTTGATCTTTATGAAAATTCATATACTATGGACTTAGAGGATTTTACCACTGCTTGCAAACTTCCACAATGGGGTAGTACTAGTGAACCTCGCAAATCTGAATTTAGAGATTTTCTTGCTAGTATAACTGTGGGGGAATCTAGATACATAGCACAAGCTACCATAGGGAGCATTCATTTTGGGATAATTAGATTTATGCCCCTAGTTGTGTCCCACTCGTTTGTTTTACCCCTAATTCCCAAAAGTCACCAGTTCTGTCCAAATCACTTTGCTCCTCTTATGCTTTTGCCCTTTGACTGTCAGTTTGAAAACTTCATAACTAATTCATACTAAATCAGAAAAATGCAAACAAGATACCAATATGTTCAGAAAAACATCACCTATATGTCAGTGTCATTTGCATTCATGAAAAAAGTGTTGGAAAGTGCCCATCCATGTTTTAGCTCTTATGCTACCACCATGAATAATAAAATCTAAAAAGTTCAAAAAATACAAAAATAATTTGGTGGCAAAGAATGACAAATGTTTTAAGAGCCTGCCAAGTTTCATCAGGGAATAACATTCATGGGTGCCACGGCAAAAAAAAACAATCAGCACTCCAAAATAGATTATTTTTTTGCCACGACTTCCACGAATGTCGTTCCCTAATGAAACTTGGCAAGCACTTAGAACACTTTTCGTTCTTTGCCACCATATTTTTTGAATTTTTTTAGAGTTTACTATTCATGGTGGTATCAGAAGAGCTAAAATCCGGATGTGCACTTTCCAACACTTTTTTCATGAATGCAAATAACACTGACATATAGGTGATGTTTTTCTGAACATTTTGGTATCTTATTTGCATTTTTTTGATTTTGTATGAATTAGTTATGAAGTTTTCAAACTGACGGTCAAACGGTCAAAGGGCAAAAGCATAAGAGGATCAAAGTGACTTGGACAGAACCGGTGACTTTTGGGAATTAGGGGTAAAACAGACGAGTGGGACACAACTAGGGGCATAAATCTAATTATCCCATTCATTTTCCTGCTATACCTTATTTTGCTCTCTTCATAGGTAGGTGCATAAATGGTAAGGATGAAGCATGTCACATGTGTGTCCCTGACCTTAGTGTTCTCAGGAGTGCTGTGTTAGCGGATAAACATTATAATTTGGGAGCCATTGTTGCACGTAGGTTGCATAATAATAGATTTAACGGAGATTTCTTTGGTGGAATTTATGCAATCCGTTTTGCTAATTTTCTTGGTGTAACCATACTTGAGGATGATACTGATTTGCCCTCTGCTTACTTAGATTATGAGGCTATGGTTCATCATCGTTTTGTTGAGAGGAACGATCAGTTCCTCCAGTCCCGACTAATCTTTGACAGACGACGCACCTATCACGTTGCTCTCCCTACTTCTACTTTCTTTGACTTTCAGGGAAAGGGGAGATATTTCATAACCAGAGAGGAGGCGACCGAGTACGAGAGGAGGGTTGAGATAGCTCGCCTCCAAGCTGCAGCCCACAATGCAACGACTGTTGCATTTCAGTACGATCCCAACTACAACTTTGGATATCCGCCCGGCCAGCCTTGGCAATAGACCAACTTAGGCCAAAAGCCTAAGCTTGGGGGAGTACGTATTTCTCACCGACATTACATTTATGTTTACACACTCATTGCTAGATGTCGGTGCTCATACTTTTTCACTGTAATATCCATGCTAGTTTATTTTCCTTTTTATGCTTTCTTCTTGTGTGTTCGATAAACCTTAAGAAAAACCAAAAAAATTAGTTGTAGCATTTAGCTAGTTTACTTTCTTGCTGTAGTAGTAGTAATTAAAAAGAAAACCCAAAAAGATTTCCTATTCTTCTTTTGCTTGTTGGGAGCTTTCCCGTGTAAATAGTTTTATTTCTTTTCTTTTCTTTGGGGGTCGATAGGAGAAGACCATGATTAAATTGTTGAAGTTGCTCTTATATGCATTATTGTTGATTTAACCAAGAGCCCATATTGTCTTGTCTTCTCCTGTTTATTGAATGCTCGCAGATTCCGGCTTAGTCCAATGCACATGCACTATTATTATTATTTCACATTGTTCGGTCGTACAAGTGAAAGGCAATTATGATGATATATGATGGACTGATTGAGATGAGAGAAGCTGGTATGAACTCGACCTCTCTTGTTTTTGTAAATATGATTAGTTCATGGTTCCTGATTCAGCCTATTATGAATAAACATGTTTGCAATGACAATTAGAGATTATAGTTGCTTATGCCATGTTTAATTAGCTAGGAGTTTATAATGGTTTACCTGGCGTGCCAACATGCTATTAAAATGGTTGTGATGTGGTATGATAGGGTGGTATCCTCCTTTGAATGATTCGAGTGACTTGACTTGGCACATGTTTACACATGTAGTTGAAACAAAATCAACATAGCCTTCACGATATTTATGTTCATGGTGGATTATATCCTACTCATGCTTGCACTCAATGTTTATTAATTTTAATGCATGTTCATGACTGTTGTCGCTCTCTAGTTGGTCGCTTCCCAGTCTTTTGCTAGCCTTCACTTGTACTAAGCGGGAATACTGCTTGTGCATCCAATCCCTTAAACCCCAAAGTTATTCCATATGAGTCCACTATACCTTCCTATATGCGGTATCTACCTGCCATTCCAAATAAATTTGTATGTGCCAAACTCTAAACCTTCAAATGAAATTATGTTTTGTATGCTCGAATAGCTCATGTATCAACTAGGGTTGTCTGTATCTTCCATGCTAGGCGGGTTATTCTCAAGAGGAGTGGACTCCGCTCCTCACTCACGAGAAAATGGCTGGTCACCGGGATGCCCAGTCCCATGCTTTATGCAAATTAAATCAAAATAATTGCAAACAAAACTCCCCTGGGACTGTTGTTAGTTGGAGGCACTCGTTGTTTCGAGCAAGAAATGGATTGATGCTTTTTGGTGGAGGGGGAGTATAAACTTTACCATTCTGTTTGGGAACCGCCTATAATGTGTGTAGCATGGAAGATATCGCCATCTCTCGGTTGTTATGTTGACAATGAAAGTATGCCACTCAAAATATTATTTATCTCTGCTTTAAAATCGAGCTCTGGCACCTCTACAAATCCCTGCTTCCCTCTGCGAAGGGCCTATCTATTTACTTTTATGTTGAGTCATCACCCTCTCATTAAAAAGCACCAGCTAGAGAGCACCGCTGTCATTTACATGCATTACTGTTAGTTTATGTTGGGTATGACTATGACTGGATCTCTTTTACCATGACTTACAATGTTTAGTAAGTCCTTGATCTTTAAAGGTGCTCTGCATTTATGTTTTGCAGTCTCAGAAAGGGCTAGCGAGATACCATCTTGTTATATTATGTTATGATTGTTTTGAGAAAGTGTTGTCATCTGAGATTTATTATTATTGCTCGCTAGTTGATTACGCCATTGACATGAGTAAACATGAGACCTAAGTGTTATTGTGAATATGGTTAGTCATAATCTTTGCTGAAAACTTGAATGCTGGCTTTACATATTTACAACAACAAGAGCAAACAGAGTTTGTAAAAGTTTTTCTTTATCACTTTCAGTTTATCAACTGAATTGCTTGAGGACAAGCAAAGGTTTAAGCTTGGGGGAGTTGATACGTCTCCGTCGTATCTACTTTTCCAAACACTTTTGCCGTTGTTTCGGACTCTAACTTGCATGATTTGAATGGAACTAACCCGGACTGACGCTATTTTTAGCAGAATTGCCATGGTGTTATTTATGTACAGAAACAAAAGTTCTCGGAATGACTTGAAACTCCACGGAGATTATTTTTGGAAATAATAAAAAATACTGGCGAAAGAATCAAGGAAAGGGGGCCCACACCCTTTCCACGAGGGTGGGGGGCGCGCCCTGTTGGAAATATGCCCTACAGGCAATAATAAATTGGTTATTATTATATTTCCTTGTTCATGATAATCGTTTATTATCCATGCTATAATTGTATTGATAGGAAACTCAGATACATGTGTGGATACATAGACAACACCATGTCCCTAGTAAGCCTCTAGTTGACTAGCTCGTTGATCAACAGATGGTTACGTTTTCCGACCATGGACATTGGATGTCGTTGATAACGGATCACATCATTTGGAGAATGATGTGATGGACAAGACAATCCTAAGCCTAGCACAAAGATCGTGTAGTTCGTATGCTAAAGCTTTTTAATGTCAAGTATCTTTTCCTTAGACCATGAGATTGTGCAACTCCGGACACCGTAGGAATGCTTTGGGTGTACCAAACGTCTGGCGAATCGGGTGGCTATAAAGGTGCACTCTGGTATCTCCGAAAGTGTCATTGGGTTGGCACGAATCGAGGCTGGGATTTGTCACTCTGTGTAAGCGGAGAGGTATCTCTGGGCCCACTCGGTAGGACATCATCATAATGTGCACAATGTGACCAAGGGGTTGATCACGGGATGATGTGTTCTGAACGAGTAAAGAGACTTGCCGTAACGAGATTGAACAAGGTATCGGTATACCAACGATCGAATTTCGGGCAAGTACAATACCGTTAGACAAAGGGAATTGTATACGGATTGATTGAGTCCTTGACATCGTGGTTCATCAGATGAGATCATCGTGGAACATGTAGGAGCCAACATGGGTATCCAGATCCCGCTGTTGGTTATTGACGGAGAACGTCTCGGTCATATCGCATGGTTCCCGAACCCGTAGGGTCTACACATAAGGTTCAATGGCGCTAGGGTTATAGGGAATAGATATACGTGGTTACCGAATGTTGTTGAGTCCGGATGAGATCCCGGACGTCACGAGGAGTTCGGAATGGTCCGGAGGTAAAGATTTATATATGGAAGTCCTATTTTGCCACCGGAAAATGTTGGGATTTTTCGGTATTGTACCGGGAAGGTTCTAGAAGGTTCGGAGTGGGGCCCACCTGCATGGGGGACCCACATGAACGTGGTAGTGGGGCAAGGCCCCACACCCCTGGTCAAGGCGCACCAAGATCCCCCTTAGAAGGAATAAGATCATATCCGAAGGGATAAGATCAAGATCCCAAAAGGGGGATAACAATCGATGGGGAAAGGAAAGGATGGGATTTCTTTCCTCCCACCTTTGTCAACGCCCAATGGACTTGGAGGGCAAGAAATAATCCCCTCCACCCCTATATATAGTGGGAGGCGCATGGGAGCTGCACCCTTGCCTGGCGCAGCCCTCCCCTCTCCCAAGTCCTCCTCTCTCTCGCGGTGCTTGGCGAAGCCTGCGGGATTGCCACGCTCCTCCATCACCACCACACCGTTGTGCTGCTGCTGGATGGAGTCTTCCCCAACCTCTGCCTCTCTCCTTGCTGGATCAAGGCATGGGAGACGTCACCGGGCTGTACGTGTGTTGAACGCGGAGGTGCCGTCCGTTCGGCACTAGGATCTCCGGTGATTTGGATCACGACAGTCGACTCCTTCAACCCCGTTCTCTTGAGCGCTTCCGCTTAGCGATCTACAAGGGTATGTAGATGCACTCTCCTTCCCCTCATTGCTAGTTTCTCCATAGATAGATCTTGGTGACACGTAGGAAAATTTTGAATTTCTGCTACGTTCCCCAACAGTGGCATCATGAGCTAGGTCTATTGCGTAGTTGTTGGCGTTGATTTTGTCCAATATGCTTACCGTTACTAGTCCAATCTTGATTCGGCGGCATTGTGGGATGAAGCGGCCCGGACCGACCTTAGACGTACACTTACGTGAGACAGGTTCCACCGACTGACATGCACTTGTTGCATAAGGTGGCTAGCGGGTGCCAGTCTCTCCCACTTTAGTCGGATCGAATTCGATGAAAAGGGTCCTTATGAAGGGTAAATAGCAATTGACATATCACGTTGTGGTTTTGCATAGGTAAGAAACGTTCTTGCTAGAAACCCATAGCAGCCACGTAAAACATGCAAACAACAATTAGAGGGCGTCTAACTTGTTTTTGCGGGGTATGCTATGTGATGTGATATGGCCAAGAAGAATGTGATGAATGATATGTGATGTATGAGATTGATCATGTTCTTGTAATAGGAATCACGACTTGCATGTCGATGAGTATGACAACCGGCAGGAGCCATAGGAGTTATCTTTATTTATTGTATGACCTGCGTGTCATTGAACAACGCCATGTAATTACTTTACTTTATTGCTAACCGGTAGCCATAGTAGTAGAAGTAATAAGTTGGCGAGACAACTTCATGGAGACACAATGATGGAGATCATGATGATGGAGATCATGGTGTCATGCGGTGACGATGATGATCGTGGAGCCTCGAAGATGGAGATCAAAGGAGCAATATGATATTGGCCATATCATGTCACTATTTGATTGCATGTGATGTTTGTCATGTTTATACATTTTATTTGCTTAGTACGACGGTAGTAAATAAGATGATCCCTCATTAAAATTTCAAGAAAGTGTTCCCCTAAGCGTGCACCGTTGCGAAAGTTAAATCGTTTCAAGCACCACGTGATGATCGGGTGTGATAGATTCTTACGTTCACATACAACGGGTGTAAGCCAGATTTACACACTTGAAACACTTAGGTTAACTTGACGAGCCTAGCATGTACGGACATGGACTCGGAACACAAGAGACCGAAAGGTCGAGCATGAGTCGTATGGAGGATCGATCAACATGAAGATGTTCACCGATGATGACTAGTCCGTCTCACGTGATGATCGGACACGGCCTAGTTGACTCGGATCATGTAATCACTTAGATGACTAGAGGGATGTCTATCGAGTGGGAGTTCATGAGATGAACTTAATTATCCTGAACATAGTCAAAAGATCTTTGCAAATTATGTCGTAAGCTCGCGCTTTAGTTCCACTATTTAGATATGTTCCTAGAGAAAATATAGTTGAAAGTTGTGATGGCGATTATGCGGACAGAAAAAGCTTATGTCCTTAATGCACCGCTCGAGTGTGCTGAACCCCAAACATCGCCTGCGTGGATGTTGCGAACATCGGACATACGTTTTGATAACTACGTGATAGATCGGTTAAGCGGTTTAGAGTTGAGGCACCAAAGGCGTTTTCAAAACTTCGCGGAACATATGAGATGTTTGAGGGCTGAAATTGGGATTTCAGGCTCGTGCCCATGTCAAGAGGTATAAGACCTCCGGCGATTTTCTTAGCCTGCAAACTAAGGAGAAAAGCTCAATCGTTGAGCTTGTGCTCAGATTGTCCGAGTGCAACAATCACTTGAGTCGAGTGGGAGTTGATCTTCCGAGATAGTGATGTTTCTCCAAAGTCATTGCCACCAAGCTGCTAGAGCTTCGTGATGAACTATAACAAATCAGGGATAAATATGATGATCCTTGAGATATTCGCTATGTTTGACACCCAAAGTAGGAATCAAGAAGGAGGATCAATTGTTGATGGTTGGTGAAACCACTAGTTTCAAGAAGGGCAAGGGCAAGAAGGGATACTTCATGAAACAGCAAATCAGCTGCTGCTCTAATGAAGAAACCCAAGGTTGAACCCAAACCGAGACTAAGTGCTTCGTAATAAGGGAACAGCCCTTTGGAGCAGAATTACCCTAGATACTTGGTAGATGAGAAGGCTGGCAAGGTCGATAGAAGTATATTGGATATACATTAAGTTATTGTGTACTTTACTAGTACTCCTAGTAGCACCAGGGTATTAGATACGGTTCGGTTGCTAAGTGTTAGTAACTCGAAATAAAAGGCTACGGAATAAGCGGAGACTAGCTAAAGGTGAGTGACGATATGTGTTGGAAGTGTTTCCAAGTTTGATGTGATCAAACATCGCACGCTCCCTCTACCATCAAGATTAGTATTAAACCAGAATAATTGTCATTTGGTGTTTGCGTTGAGCATAGACATGATTGGATTATGTCTATCGCAATATTATTCATTTAAGGAGAATAATGGTTACTCTATTTATTTGAATAATACCTTCAATGGTCTTGCACCTAAAGGAATGGTTTATTGAATCTCGATCATAGTAATCGCATTTTCATGCCAAAAGATATAAGATAGTAATGATGGTACCACTTACTTGTGGCATCGCCATGTAAGTCATATTGGTATAAAACGCATGAAGAAGCTCCATGTTGATGGATCTTTGGACTCACTTGTTTTTGAAAAATTTGAGACATGCGAACCATGTCTATTGGTGTATACGCATGAAGAAACTCCATGCAGATGGATCGTTTGGACTCACTTGATTTTGAATCACTTGAGATATGCAAATCATACCACATGGGCAAAATGACTGAAAAGCCTCGGTTTGATAAGATGGAACAAGATAGCAACTTGTTGGAAGTAACACATTTTGATGTGTGCAGTCCAATGAGTCTTTGAGGCATCTGATGAATATCGTTATGTTCTTACTTCACGGATGATTTGAGTAGATCTTGATGTATTTACTTGATGAAACACAAGTCTGAATTATTGAATGGTTCAAGTAATTTCAGAGTGAAGTTGAAGATCATCGTGACAAGAGGATAAAATGTCTATGATATGATCATAGAGATGAGTATCTGAGTTCTGAGCTTTGGCACATAATTAAGACATTGTGGAAATTGTTTCACAATAAATACCGCTGGAACACCATAGTGTGATGGTGTGTCCAAACATCATAGTTGCACCCTATTGGATATGATCGTACCATGATGTCTCTTATCGAATTACCACTATCGTTCATGGGTTAGGCATTAGAGACAACCACACTCACTTTAATAGGGCACCACGTAATTCCGTTGAGGCGACACCATTTGAACTATGGTTTGGAGAAACCTAAATTGTCGTTTCTTAAAAGTTTGGGGCTGCGGCGCTTATGTGAAAAAGTTTCAGGTTGATAAGCTCGAACCCAAAGCGGATAAAATGCTTCTTCATAGGACACCCAAAACAGTTGGGTATACCTCCGATCTCGATTCCGGAAGCAAAAGGATTGTTTCTAGAATTAGGTCCTTTCGAGAAAAGTTTCTCTCGAAAGAATTGAGTGGGAGGATGGTGGAGACTTGATGAGGTTATTGAACCGTCACTTCAACAAGTGTGTAGCAGGGCACATGAAGTTGTTCCTGTGGCGCCTACACCAATTGAACTAGAAGCTTATGATAGTGATCATGAAGTTTTGGATCAAGTCACTACCGTACCTCGTAGGGTGACAAGGATGCGTACTACTTCTGAGTGGTACAGTAATCCTGTCTTGAAGGTCATGTTGCTAGACAACAATGAACCTCGAGCTATGAAGAAGCGATGGTGGGCCCGGATTCGACGAATGGCTCAAGGCCATAACATCCGAGAGAGGATCCATGACTTTGGAAGAAATACTTGATGGTCGTGGGGCGTTGGGTAAAGATGGATTTTAAAAGGAAGGCGGACAATGATGGTAAGTATCACCATTAAGAAAGCTCAACTTGTCGTTAAAGATGTTTTCAGACAAGTTCAAGGAGTTGACTACGGTGAGGCTTTCTCACTCGTAGCGATGCTAAGAGTCTGTTGGAATTGGATTAGCAATTCTGCATGATTGATGAAATCTTGCGATAGGATGTCAAAACATTGTTTCCTCGACGTTATACTTGAGGAAAGGTTGTATGTGATACAACCGAAGGTTTTGTCAATCTGAAAGATGCTAACAAGTATGCAAAGCTCCAGCAATCCTTCTAAGGACTGGAGTAAGCATCTCGAAGTTGGAATATGCGCTTTGATGAGATGATCAAAGATTTTGGGTTTATACAAAGTTTGTGAGAAACTTGTATTTCCAAACAAGTGAGTGGGAGCACTATAGAATTTCGATAAGTATATGTGAATGACATATTGTTGATCGGAAATGATGTAGAATTCTGGAAAGCATATAGGGTTATTTGAAAAGTGTTTTCAATAGAAAACCTGAATTAAGCTGCTTGAACATTGAGCATCAAGATCTATGAGGATAGATAAAAAACGCTAAATGGTACTTTCAAATGAGCACATACCTTGACATGATCTTGAAGGTGTTCAAGATGGATTAGTCAAAGAAGGAGTTCTTGCCTGAGTTGTAAGGTATGAAGTTAAGAGTTAAAGCTCGACCACGGCAGAAGAGAGAGAAAGGACGAAGGTCGTCCCCTATGCTTCAGACATAGGCTCAGAGTATGCTATCTTGTGCACCGCCTTTGGAAGTGTGCCTTGCCATGAGTCGGCAAGGGGTACAAAGTGATCGAGGAATGGATCATTGGACAGCGGTCAAAATTGTCCTTGGAGTAAATAAGGACATGTTTCTCGATTATGGATGTGATAAAGAGTTCGGTGTAAAGGGTTACGTCGATGCAAGCTTTAACACCTATCCGAGTGACTCTAAGTAGCAAACCGGATACGTATAGTGGAGCAACCATTTGGAATAGCTCCAAGTGGAGCGTGGAAGCAACATTTACAATATGACATAGAGATTTGCGAAGTACATACAGATCTGAATGTTGCAGACCCGTTGACTAAAACCTCTCTCACAAGCAAAACATGATCAAACCCCAGAACTCATTGGGTCTTAATCACATGATGATGTGAACTAGTTTAGTGACACTAGTAAACTCTTGGATGTTGGTCACATGGAGATGTGACCTATGAGTGTTGATCACATAGCGATGTGAACTAGATTATTGACTCTAGTGCAAGTGGGAGACTGTTGGAAATATGCCCTACAGGAAATAATAAATTGGTTATTATTATATTTCCTTGTTCATGATAATCGTTTATTATCCATGCTATAATTGTATTGATAGGAAACTCAGATACATGTGTGGATACATAGACAACACCATGTCCCTAGTAAGCCTCTAGTTGACTAGCTCGTTGATCAGCAGATGGTTACGGTTTCGACCATGGACATTGGATGTCGTTGATAACGGATCACATCATTTGGAGAATGATGTGATGGACAAGACAATCCTAAGCCTAGCACAAAGATCGTGTAGTTCATATGCTAAAGCTTTTCTAATGTCAAGTATCTTTTCCTTAGACCATGAGATTGTGCAACTCCGGATACAGTAGGAATGCTTTGGGTGTACCAAGCGTCACTGGCGAATCGGGTGGCTATAAAGGTGCACTACGGTATCTCCGAAAGTGTCATTGGGTTGTACGAATCGATCTGGGATTTGTCACTCTGTGTAAGCGGAGAGGTATCTCTGGGCCCACTCGGTAGGACATCATCATAATGTGCACAATGTGACCAAGGGGTTGATCACGGGATGATGTGTTACGGAGCGAGTAAAGAGACTTGTCGATAGCGAGATTGAACAAGGTATCGGTATACCAGCGATCGAATCTCGGGCAAGTACAATACCGTTAGACAAAGGGAATTGTATACGGGATTGATTGAGTCCTTGACATCGTAGTTCATCGATGAGATCATCGTGGAACATGTAGGAGCCAACATGGGTATCCAGATCCGCTGTTGGTTATTGACCGGAGAATGTCTCGGTCATGTTCGCATGGTTCCCGAACCCGTAGGGTCTACACATAAGGTTCGATGGCGCTAGGGTTATAGGGAATAGATATCGTGGTTACCGAATGTTGTTGAGTCCGGATGAGATCCAGACGTCACGAGGAGTTCCGGAATGGTCCGGAGGTAAAGATTTATATATGGGAAGTCCTATTTTGGCCACCGGAAAATGTTCGGGATTTTTCGGTATTGTACCGGAAGGTTCTAGAAGGTTCGGAGTGGGGCCCACCTGCATGGGGGACCCACATGAACGTGGTAGTGGGGCAAGGCCCCACACCCCTGGTCAAGCGCACCAAGATCCCCCTTAGAAGGAATAAGATCATATCCCGAAGGATAAGATCAAGATCCCTAAAGGGGGATAACAATCGATGGGGAAAGGAAAGGATGGGATTTCTTTCCTCCCACCTTTGTCAACGCCCAATGGACTTGGAGGGCAAGAAATAATCCCCTCCACCCCTATATATATTGGGAGGTGCATGGGAGCTGCACCCTTGCCCTGGCGCAACCTCCCCTCTCCCAAGTCCTCCTCCTCTCCGCGGTGCTTGGCGAAGCCTGCAGGATGCCACGCTCCTCCATCACCACCACACCGTCGTGCTGCTGCTGGATGGAGTCTTCCCCAACCTCTGCCTCTCTCCTTGCTGGATCAAGGCATGGGAGACGTCACCGGGCTGTACGTGTGTTGAACGCGGAGGTGCCGTCCGTTCGGCACTAGGATCTCCGGTGATTTGGATCATGACGAGTACGACTCCTTCAACCCCGTTCTCTTGAACGCTTCCGCTTAGCGATCTACACGGGTATGTAGATGCACTCTCCTTCCCCTCATTGCTAGTTTCTCCATAGATAGATCTTGGTGACACGTAGGAAAATTTTGAATTTCTGCTACGTTCCCCAACACGCCCCTCCTACCTCGTGGGCCTCCTGGTGCTCCACCGACCTCAACTCCAACTCTATATATTCACGTTCGGGAGAAAAAAATCGGAGAGAAGGATTCATCGCGTTTTACGATACGGAGCCGCCGGCAAGCCCTAAACTCTCTCGGGAGGGCTGATCTGGAGTCCGTTTGGGGCTCCGGAGAGGGGAATCCATCGCCATCGTCATCATCAACCATCCTCCATAACCAATTTCATGATGCTCACCGCCGCGCTTGAGTAATTTCATCATAGGCTTGCTGGACGGTGATGGGTTGGATGAGATTTATCATGTAATCGAGTTAGATTTGTTAGGGTTTGATCCCTAGTATCCACTATGTTCTGAGATTGATGTTGCTATGACTTTGCTATTCTTAATGCTTGTCACTAGGGCCCGAGTGCCATGATTTCAGATCTGAACCTATTATGTTTTCATGAATATATGTGAGTTCTTGATCCTATCTTGCAAGTCTATAGTCACCTACTATGTGTTATGATCCGGCAACCCTGAATGACAATAATCGGGACCACTCCCGGTGATAACTATAGTTTGAGGAGTTCATGTATGTGTTAATGCTTTGGTCCGGTACTCTATTAAAAGGAGGCCTTAATATCCCTTAGTTTTCGCTAGGACCCCGCTGCCACAGGAGGGTAGGACAAAAGATGTCATGCAAGTTCTTTTCCGTAAGCACATATGACTATATTCGGATACATGCCTACATTACATTGATGAATTGGAGCTAGTTCTGTGTCACCCTATGTTATGATTGTTACATGATGAACGGCATCCGGCATAATTCTCCATCACCGATCCAATGCCTACGAGCTTTTCACATATTGTTCTTCGCTTATTTACTTTACCGTTGCTACTGTTACAATCACTACAAAACCCAAAAATATTACTTGTGCTATCGTTACCGTTACTTCCATATTACTTTGCTACAGATACTAAGTTATCCAGGTGTGGTTGAATTAACAACTCAACTGCTAATACTTGAGAATATTCTTTGGCTCCCCTTGTGTCGAATCAATAAATTTGGGTTGAATACTCTATCATCGAAAACTGTTGCGATCCCTGATGACGGGAAAATGGCGGGCGTGAAAACACGCGTCCACGTCATCGATACAGAGTGAATAATTTAAATGCCTAAATAAAATGGTGATCAAACATTGTAGGTACTTTATTTCCAGAACTCTTACATTTACATAAAAATTCTGTTAATTACATCTCCGAAGAGAAAACTCCTGATTAAGAATTCCAACATATCTATTACATAAGATTGCAACACATTCATATTACAACATGCTACAAGAAAAATCCTCCTCGCGATCGTCGACGCCGGCATGCTGGAGGAGCCTTGGACTTTGTTGATATTATCATATGCGATGACTTTCATTTTGCTTTCATTTGACTCGTACTGATATTGGCGGTACATGTACGCATGCTTGAATGAATTCATTTACTTTCCCTAATTGATTAACCAATGCATAGAATTTGATTTCTTTTTATTTATTTGTATAAGAAAATCATGTTAATGGTTAACCAATATGTTAAACGAGCCTTCAAACATCATGATGCATGCATATGGGAAATAAAATCATGTACGCGCGTGTTCTGTGTATGAAAAACACATTAGTACTAACATTTGTAGTACTCTTTATTTTATGAGTAGATGACATCTACATTTTCTTAATATTTGCAAGCCGTATGGGGGATGCATGATCTAACTTTCATCTTATGCGAAGATAAGCTAGATGCGACCTTTTTGAGCATACATATATGGAGCAGATAAAAGATATTTAATTTGTTTTGGTGGCATATGCAAGTGCACTACAATATATCGAGTGCAATCATACTCGGATTATGACTCTGGTCATCTTTTAGTTTTTTTTAATGTATGTCCATATGAAGGGACCATACAATTTCTTTTAGTTGGGTGGATGTACACCAATTAACCTAGAATTAGCTAGGTACGACGTGTCCATTTTACTTTGCATGCGCATACACTAGATTCGCCAATATCTAGTTATTTGCCGATGATGCAAACTAGCACTATTTGGGGGCCGATGCATTTCATATAGTATATCCATTTAGTCCGTTTTAGAGACATTTGATTAATATAATACCGTTTGTGATTTGGGCGGCATTTTGTTTATGCACCATGAAGTGGGAATGTCAGTTTTCCGTGCGCCCAACTTTGAACATGGTTAATTAAATATTACTACATGACTCAATTTTAGCATATCATGCCCACATGTGATCATTGAACATGCGACTAAGTATGGTGTCTTTTGACGAGCACTTATGGTTTTGCAACATTTTTTACATATTCAATCTATAATATATAGTTGTTGATTTTCCCCGAGCCATACCTTTGCCGTCATTCTATTGAGAACAAAGTCTTCACTCTACATAAGGGAAGAGATACCTTGATTTGTGTCAATATGACCAAACCAGAGGCAATTTTCATGCAATTTATACTTCTTGACATGTGTCAACATGAGAATACTACTTCTGAGAGTGCTACTTGACATGTGTCAACATGACCATGCCAAGAACAAATTATTGAATTTTGAGAAAACCTCTTGACATGTGTCAATGTGACCATGCCAAGAGTGAGCTCTCAAATATGGTGAAAATACTACTTGACATGTGTCAATATGACCATGCCAAGAATAGAATGCCAAATTTGTGGAGGATGAAGGCTACTTGGGATGTGTCAATATGGCCAAGCCAAGAGCAAGAATCATGTCACTTGGAGAAAAATTCGAGATCTGTGTCAATATGACCAAATCAAGAACCATCATATGGAGAAAAAAGCAAGGATCATGCTACTTGAAGAAAAGTTCTAGATCTGTGTCAATATGACCAAATCAAGAAAAATCAAGGATCATGCTACTTGAAGAAAAGTTCTAGATCTGTGTCAATATGATCAAATCAAGAACCATCATATCAAGCAAAAAGCTACTTGACTCGTGTCAATATGACCAAGCCAAGAGCAAAAATTGGGTAACATGGGGATGAATCATGAACTGTGTCCATATGACCAGCTCATGAACCATGATATGAGAAAACACTACTTGTCTCATGTCATTGTGACCAAACTAAGAGCGGAGATTGAGAAAACATGGGGTAGATCACCAACAAGAGAAGCAAAGGGATTAGGATAGAACCATGAATCTCACCTTCTTGCTCCACTCCTCCCAGCCTCCCTCTCCTCACGTATGTGTGTGTGGATTTTTTTTTGCAGCAGTGTATGTGTAGCAGCAGCAAAACAACAGATGAAATGAGCAATCCAAATGAGACCAACCCCGCTCCCGTATTCTAAAGGGAGTATTTATAGGAGCGGGCGGCAACGGAGGCGTCTCACGCACGAGCCCATGTTCCAGTCGTGGGATCATGCATGAGATCGTGGGACGTGGGGAGTGGCTGGCTCCTTTCTTTAATATTCTTTTTGCTTAATTGCTAGTTGACCAATGCTTTGAACCGGCCACTTCCTAATTAGCCCAAGGCTTGGCCCACCCTTTTCTTTAATCATCGCATGGGCCTCGGATGCCAACCAATCAATCTGCATGCACTTGATTAGCTGATGAATTAGGCCATCCATGCAACCCTGCAAACCACTCACTACGCATGCATGTAGGCATATGTCTTGTGTAAATGAGTTTGGCCTGATTAAAAAAATGGTTCTAATTTCTTTGCTGCTCCATGAAAAAAAAAACATAGGCATATATTCTTTCATGGACAATTATATGATGGCCAGACATTTTTTTACATGTATATATCACCACGTAACCCCCTTTTTTTTATCATGTTGATATTTCATGATTGACGGAATAAGGGTCACATTTACCGGTCCAATAATTTAACGCTATTAGCGCCGCTTATGACGACTTCATGTTGGCACAAAAAAATTGCCGTGGGAAACTGTGTATACATGCAGACTATCTGTCCCTCTAATCGTAATTTCATTGGGCCAAATATTCATTTTACGAATTTTGCAAATATTAGCCTTTACTTATTTATCTCCTTTGGTGCATGTTACTCCATATTAAGCGGCAAAAATTCACCAGTCATTTCCTTTGCATATTTGAAAAATTCATCATTTAAAATAATTTTAATTTTACTTTGGCCAAAATTGCTGTCAACAAATGCCCCTCGAGGTCTGAATGCGAATGCTATTTTTCTAGATTAATATTCGGATTCAGAGCTGAAAATGTGTGTATATATATACATACACACACACACACACACACACACACACATATATATATATATATATATATATATATATATATATATATATATATATATATATATATATATATATATATATATATATATATATATATATATATATATATATATATATATATATGGAAAATGCATCCTACTACGGGTGTAGCTACACCCATTTCTCATATATTATCATGTGGTAGTATATACTCTACTTTATTATTTTTAGTATGTTCATATACTATATCTAAGATACTCCCAAGTGATTTATATGAAAAATGGCAAGGAAGCTCATAATTTTATTGTATTTGTGAAATACGTACATATTTGTACGTGAAATAAAGTATCATAAAATATGATACATACTACCAAAAAATAGTATATATACTACCTAAATATGCTTATATACTACGTGACTACGCGTACATACTCTTGGTATGATAGATACTACATAGAACGTATGAAACAAAAATGGGAGTAACTACACCCGATAGTAGGAAAAATTTCTCCTATATATATATATATATTTATATATATATATATATATATATATATATATATATATATATATATATATATAAAATATATATGTGTGTGTGTGTTTTAACTGTACTTCCAATTGGTATAGCATTGTAGGCGTGTGCATATACTAATGCTATCCAAACTATCAGCCGTACAATGGCCTGATACGTACATGATGCGTGTTGCTTTGAAAGTTTGTTAGGATTTCTTAACGGGATAAGGACGAGTGTTGTTACGGCCGTCATATAAGTATGGCCCAACAAGAGCGTATGCCTTCTCCCTTTCTTTTCTTCTCGTCGTCACCTAGCTAATTCTAGGTTAACTGGTGTACATTCACCCAACTAAAATAAATTGTATGGTCCCTTCATATGGACATAAATTAAAAAAACTAAAAGATGACCAGAGTCATAATCTGAGTCTGATTGCACTCGAAATATTGTAGTGCACTTGCATATGCCACCAAAACAAATTAAATATTTTTTATCTGCTCCATATATGTATGCTCAAAAAGGTCGCATCTAGCTTATCTTCGCATAAGATGAAAGTTAGATTATGCATCCCCATACGGCTTGCAAATATTAAGAAAATGTAGATGTCATCTACTCATAAAATAAAGAGTACTACAAATGTTAGTACTAATGTGTTTTGCATACACAGAACACGCGCGTACATGATTTTATTTCCCATATGCATGCATCATGATGTTTGAAAGCTCGTTTAACATATTGGTTAACCATTAAGATGATTTTCTTATACAAATAAATAAAAAGAAATCAAATTCTATGCATTGGTTAATCAATTAGGGAAAGTAAATGAAGTCATTCAAGCATGCGTACATGTACTGCCAATATCAGTACAAGTCAAATGAAAGCAAATATAAATGAAAGTCATCGCATATGATAATATCAACAATGTCCAAGGCTCCCCCGAGCATGCCGACGTCGATGATCGCGAGGAGGTTTTTTCTTGTAGCATGTTGTAATAGGAATGTGTTGCAATCTTATGTAATAGATATGTTGGAATTCTTAATCAGGGTTTTCTCTTCGGAGATGTAATTAACAGAATTTTTATGTAAATGTAAGAGTTTTGGAAATAAAGTACCTGCAATGTTTGATCTCCATTTTATTTACGCATTTAAATTATTCACTCTGTATCAATGACGTGGACGCGTGTTTTCACGCCCGCCATTTTCCCGTCATCAGATTCTGGCACGCCCAGTGGGACATATTTCTCCTCTCATCTTCGAATTCCAACATAGGATTGCAACATATGAACTTCCATAGTACATAAAGCATAAAACATTATGTACGCATATACAAAAAAAAGATGAAGAAAACTAATATATGGTTTTCTTTATTTTGAAGGTATGGAGGGACAAGTCCAGCAGTTTGTCACTCTCCGCTTTGGTGACCTCTGGCTGGATGTGCCGACTGGTCCGCTTGTGGCTGCAGTTAGCAAGAGTTTGGAAACAACAGCTGCATCCCCAGCTAAGCCAGAAGAAAAGGAAGTCTCCTCTGCACTAAAGGAGGGGTTTACTCCTGTGCTCACAAAGTCAGCAAAGAGAAGGATGCGTGCAGCTGCAAGAGCATCTAAGAATCAGCATGTACGTGAAGCTTCTTCATCTACTTCAGTTCCTCCTGGTTTCACAAAGATGTCACCTACCAAGGTCATGAGCCATGAGGTACCAGCAAAGGTTGTTTGCATGACACCCGAAGAGTGGCCCGTGCTTGCAAAACGGACGGGATCACTAAAGGTGGCGTCGCCAAGACAATCTGCTTCAACTACATCGACCAAAATCAACAGCGGAAGCAAGTGGCATATCCCATCAGAAATAGAGAAAGGAAGGTCAATGCAAGGATCCGCGGGGGGAGCCATGCTAGCTTCCATGCCGTCATGACATAGAATGTTTGTCAAGCTTTGAAGGAAATACTTCCAGGATGCTCTATCTCTGCTGATAATGTTGGTGACGCCATCATGCGACGTGTAGAAACTCTGTCGAAGTGGCCAGAATATGAAGAATTTGTGAAGGCAGATCCACGACGAGAAGAGTATGTGAAGCAGGCTGCTCATGCACGCAAAAAGCGGGCTGCCCTGAAACAAAGAGAGATGGCACTACGAGCTGATTCGGGGTATAGCAGAATACAAGGAAGAGATTCTCCATCAACAAGCCAAGTCAGTGGAGGAAATGGGGCAAAAGAAATGGCAAGTACAGAAAGGAAGACTACCAGAACTCTCGCTCCATGGCCAACTCGTAAGAAAGTCTCAGGTAACTCATTTGAAGTATTCAACGCAATGCCAGTTGGTGTCAAAGTGGTGACAGACAACAGTAGCGAAACCTCCTCAGATCAACACACTTCAAGAGGAAGAAGGCATGCAAAACTGTTGTAGAAGGTCCTCGCCGCACGACGCGGCATAGCCAAAAGGGTTCAGATTATGAAGAACTTGGGTCAAGCAATGGGGGGTCTTACAATCCCCTATCAGATAGCACTCCTTGTCCTTCTGAAAATGAGATAGAACTTCACCATTGTGCAGAGCATGCAGAACAAGTCCTAGCTGCGAATGAAACTCGTTCGGTTGAGGAGCAATTAGCCAACCTTACGGCAGCACTTCAGCAAAAGGAAGATGAGCTAGCAGCCCTTCGAATTCATATGAGCAATAACCTAGGCAAAGGAAATGAAGGGGATGGTGGCGCAAGTGCTAGCAGCCAACATGGAGGAACATGGCTTAACCTTGAGGCGATCCAAAGAATGATCGCTGAAGGGGTAAAGTCCCAGTTGATGCAAACTCAGTACTCAATGCGGCCAGGGTATGTTAAGCCGTACCCACCTGATGTGGACCTAGTTCCTTTCCCAACAAATTACAGGCAGCCGCAGTTTAGTAAGTTCAACGGGAGTGGATCTCCCCACGAGCACATAGCACACTTCCTTGCTGCTTGTCAGGATACAACTCACAACAGAGCACTTCTCCTTAGGCAGTTTGTACAGACATTGTCTGGGCCTGCCTTCACTTGGTACAGCAAGCTACCTCCAAGCTCTATAAAAACGTGGGAACAAATGCAAAACTCATTCCTCGAGCGGTTTTATAGCACGCAGAGGACGATGGGCATAACTGAGTTGACCCAAACTGAACAAGGGTTCAACGAGAGGGTAGCTGATTTCATAAATAGATGGAGAAACATAAGTCTTCACTGCCCACAGCCAATCACTGAGCCAGAAGCAGTGCGTATGTGCATGAACAATCTCCGCTCGGAAGTGGCTATCAAGTTACAAGGAGTGAGGCCCCTCACGTTTGAAGAGTTAGCTTCAAAATCCACGGATATAGAAAATTTTATGCAGCTTGTCGCTCGTCGAACAAAAACGACGTTCAACAAGCCTACAGACAAAGGTGGTCAGCGTGAAAAGGTGCCAATGAAACCCAAGTCTGCACAAGCCATGGAGACAACGACAGTAAAACCTCAGTTTCAGCCCAGAAGAGCACCTATAGGGAACCAAGGACAGCGAGATGCACAGGTCGGTAGGAGGCCGACGCTCAAAACAGGGAATATTCTTTTCCTGTAGAAGAAATTGATGACCTTTTCACTGGTTTAAAGGAGTTGAGTCTTATAGAACTTCCCAAGCCCAAAAGGCCAGAAGAAGCGTAAAAATTCAATGACCCAAATTTCTGTCACTACCATCGCATTTTGGCCCATACACTCAAAGATTGCTTTGTTGTGAAGAATATCATCCAGAAAAGGATCGATGAGGGGACCATTGATACGGACCTCCTCAAAAGCTTAAAGAAAGGAAAGAAGATGGCTACAGCAAATGTTGCCACTCTCGAAGATAACCCGGTGAGTTGCGCATCTTCAAATATGAAGCCAACTTACAATGATATGATGTTTACATCAGGATATGAATTTACTCCAATTATCTCTTCAGGCTTCCTCTCGCACCACGGTCATGGGACCACGTCACAGGATCAACGTAAAAGAGAGGCTCACACTCCCTGCAGCCGTGATGGATGGCCCAGTGTACCAGCTTCTCAAGAACCCCAAGACTGGAGGGAACGACGGCCAAAACGCCATGTACTACCCCGAGTGATGGAAGATGTCGCTCCTCTGCGCTTCGTCCCAAACAAATATCAGCATTTGTCGAAGCGCATGAAGGTTCCACCTAGTGAAGAATTCAACGTTCTCACTATAGGTGTGTTTGAGGATGATAGCGAGTCTCTTCACTTCCCCGAAGAAGATGCGCCAGAAGTGGCTCAGGTCCACCTTAGATCAGGTCGCCAGTTAGCTGACCCACATCCTCCACCTAGAAAGGAGCCTAGGAACAAAGATGTAACCGAGAATGAGACAATTGACCCGCCTTCTAAGGTGTCGGTCGAGTATGATGTAATCTCTCATTTGAAGAAAATACCAGCTATGCTTTCTGTGTATGATGCTTTGTCTCTTTCCTCGGATTTACGTAAGGCACTAGTTACAACATTGTCATTTCCTGAAGATTATAGAGTGGAAGTCTCACAGACTGAAACTGAATTAAATGATGTGTTAAATATTACATTCACGGATGAGGACATTTTGTTAGGAGCAAAGAAGCACAACAGACCTCTTCTTATGTTTGGTGAGATTGACGACTTGCCAACAAATTGCATAATGATAGATGGTGGATCCGCCATAAATTTGTTGCCTCTACGTACTTTGAAAAGGATTGGATATTCCCCTAAGGATTTGAGTCGGTCAAATGTGGTCATTCACGGCTTTAACCAGTCAGGTCAAGAGGCCATGGGTACCATTTCTTTGGTACTAAAAATGGAAGCATTATCTACATACGTGAGATTTCATGTGATTGATGCAGCCACATCTTACAATGCACTGTTGGGACGACCATGGTTGCATGAAAATCAGGTTGCGCCATCTACACTCCATCAGTGTGTCAAGTACAAAGAGCAATCTGGAGAAACGGTAAGAATATTTACAGTTAAGAGACCATTCACCATAGCTGAATCTTTCTACGCCGATGCCAAATTCTACTTTGAGCCTGTTGAAAAAGTACACAAGCCAAGGCCTGTAGTAGTACCTGAATCAAATATGGTAAAGAAAAATGCTGCAGAATCCTCATCTGGCCCAAAGATTTATCAGTATATACCAAGTGACCAAAGGAAAGAGGGTGACCCAATATTCCGTGTCATCGATAAATCATGTGTTAAAAGAGGTACCAAAATGCCTATGCTCTTACCTCCTTTGGTTCAACATAAAATTGTGCAAGATAAAGAAGAGTCGCATGAGTGTGAAAATAAAAATGAAAATGTGGTTCATATCACCTTGGAAAATAAAGATGATGAGTCATTGCCTATTTCTCTGTACGATAACCGAGTTTTGTATATGATGCAGAGAATGGGATATGATACTCTCACTAGACGTCGTTGTGCGATGGTCGGGGGCAGCGAGCGCCATTTGAAAAGGCGTTGTCCCGAGAACAACTCAAAGCTCTACACGAGAGCCAGCCTTTGAAAGAAAAAAGACATGGGCTGGGCTATGAGGTTTGCATGACCTCGATTGAATTTGTAGACCCAACTGAGGCATCCCCACAAATGGAGGATGGTAATCAGCCAACTATTGATGACTTGGAGGAAATAAATATCAGGACAGCCGAGGATCTGTTGGGGAACGTAGTAATTTCAAAAATTTTCCTACGATCACGCAAGACCATGGTGATGCATAGCAACGAGATGAGAGTGTTGTCTACGTACCCTCGTAGACCAGCAACGGAAGCGTTGACGCAACGTAGAGGAAGTAGTCGTACTTCTTCCCGATCCAACCGATCCAAGTACCGAACGTACGGCACCTCCGAGTTCTGCACACGTTCAGCTCGATGACGTCCCTCGAACTCCGATCCAGCCGAGTGTTGAGGGAGAGTTTCACAAGACGACGGCGTGCAGGACGATGATGATGTTCCACCGGCGCAGGGCTTCGCCTAAGCTCCGCAACGGTATATTCGAGGTGTAGTTTGGTGGAAGGGGCACCGCACACGGCTAAGGAACGATCTCAATGATCAACTTTGTGTGTCATGGGTGCCCCTGCCCTCAGATATAAAGGAGGGAAGGGAGGGGCTGGCCGGCCAAGGAGAGGTGCGCCAGGTGTCCTACTCCTACTAGAGTAGGATTCCCCCAAATCCTAGTCCAACTAGGTTTCCCAAGTGGGAAGGGAGAGAGAGCGCCTTCTCCTAGTCCTAATAGGACTAGGGAAGGGGGAAGGTCTGACCAGCACTATGGCCCCCTTTTCTTTCCCACTAAGGCCCATCAAGGCCCATTGACCCCGGGAGGTTCCGTAACCCCGGTACTCGGTAAAATTCCCAATTTCACCCGGAGTGATTCCGAGTCCAAACATAGGCTTCAATATATCAATCTTTATGTCTCGACCATTTCGAGACTCCTCGTCATGTCCGTGATCTCATCCGGGACTCGAACAACCTTCGTACATCAATATCATATAAACTTATAATAACCATCATCGAAACGTTAAGCGTGCGGACCCTACGGGTTCGAGAACTATGTAGACATGACCGAGACACCTCTCGGTCAATAACCAATAGCGGGACCTGGATGCCCATATTGGCTCCTACATATTCTCTGAAGATCTTTATCGGTCAGACCGCATAACAACATCGTTGTTCCCTTTGTCATCGGTATGTTACTTGCCCGAGATTCGATCGTCGGTATCCAATACCTAGTTCAATCTCACATCGGCAAGTCTCTTTTCTCGTTCCGTAATACATCATTTCACAACTAACACATTTAGTTGCAATGCTTGCAAGGCTTATGTGATGTGCATTACCGAGAGGGCCCAGAGATACCTCTCCGACAATCGGAGTGACAAATCCTAATCTCAAATATGCCAACCCAACATGTACCTTCGGAGACACCTGTAATGTACCTTTATAATCACCCGATTCGTTGTGACGCTTGGTAGCACCCAAAGTGTTCCTCGGGCAAACGGAGTTGCATAATCTCATAGTCATAGGAACATGTATAAGTCATGAAGAAAAGCACTAGCAACAAACTATACGATCAGGTGCTATGCTAATGGAATGGGTCATGTCAATCAGATCATTCAACCAATGATGTGATCCCGTTAATCAAATAACAACTCCTTGTTCATGGTTAGGAAACATAACCATCTTTGATTAACGAGCTAGTCAAGTAGAGGCATACTAGTGACACTCTGTAGGTTTATGTATTCACACATGTATTATGTTTCGGTTAATACAATTCTAGCATGAATAATAAACATTTATCATGATATAAGGAAATAAATAATAACATTATTATTGCCTCTAGGGCATATTTCCTTGATCTCCCACTTGCACTAGAGTCAATAATCTAGATTACACAAGAATGATTCTAACACCCATGGAGTCTTGGTGCTGATCATGTTTTGCTCGTGGAAGAGGCTTAGTCAACGGGTGCGCAACATTCAGATCCGTATGTATCTTGCATATCTCTATGTCTCCCACCGGACCAAATCCGGATGGAGTTGAAGCGTCTTTTGATGTGCTTGGTTCTCTTGTGAAATCTGGATTCCTTTGCCAAGGCAATTGCACCAGATATTGTCACAAAAGATTTTCATTGGACCCGATACACTAGGTACAACACCTAGATCGGTTATGAACTCCTTCATCCAGACTCCTTCATTAGCTGCTTCGAAGCAGCTATGTACTCAACTTCACATGTAGATCCCGCAACGACGCTTTGTTTGGAACTGCACCAACTGACAGCTCCACCGTTTAATGTAAATACGTATCCGGTTTGCGATTTAGAATCGTCCGGATCAGTGTCAAAGCTTGCGTCGACGTAACCGTTTACGACGAGCTCTTTGTCACCGCCATAAATGAGAAACATATCCTTAGTTCTTCTCAAGTACTTAAGGATGTTCTTGACCGCTGTCCGATGATCCACTCTGGATTACTTTGGTACCTGCCGCTAAACTTACAGAAGGCACACATCAGGTCTGGTACACAACATTGCATACATGATAGAGCCTATGGCTGAAGCATAGGAACATCTTTCATTTTCTCTCTATCTTCTGCGGTGGTCGGGCATTGAGTCTTACTCAACTTCACACCTTGTAATACGGCAAGAACCCTTTCTTTGCTCGATCCATTTTGAACTTTTTCAAAACTTTATCAAGGTATGTGCTTTGTGAAAGTCCTATTAAGCGTCTTGATCTATCTCTATAGATCTTAATGCCCAATATGTAAGCAGCTTCACCGAGGTCTTTCATCGAAAAACTCTTATTCAAGTATCCCTTTATGCTATCCAGAATTCTATATCATTTCCGATCAATAATATGTCATCCACATATAATATCGAAATGCTACTGAGCTCCCACTCACTTTCTTGTAAATACAAAGCTTCTCCAAAAGTCTCATATAAAACCAAATGCTTTGATCACACTATCAAAACGTTTATTCCAACTCCGAGAGGCTTGCACCAGTCCATAAATGGATCGCTGGAGCTTGCACACTTTGTTAACTCCTTTGGATCGACAAAACCTTCTGGTTGCATCATATACAACTCTTCTTCCGTAAATCCATTCAGAATGCAGTTTTAACATCCATTTGCCAAATTTCATAATCATAAAATGCGGCAATTGCTAACATGATTCGGACGGACTTAAGCATCGCCACGGGTGAGAAGGTCTCATCGTAGTCAATCCCTTGAACTTGTCGAAAACCTTTTGCAACAAGTCGAGCTTTATAGACGATAACATTACCATCAGCGTCGGTCTTCTTCTTGAAGATCCATTTATTCTCAATTGCTTGCCGATCATCGGGCAAATCAACCAAAGTCCACACTTTGTTCTCATACATGGATCCCATCTCAGATTTCATGGCCTCAAGCCATTTTGTGGAATCTGGGCTCACCATCGCTTCTTCATAGTTCGTAGGTTCATCATGTTCCATAACATGACTTCCAAAATAGGATTACCGTATCACTCAGTGCGGATCTTGCTCTGGTTGATCTCTGAAGTTCTGTAGAAACTTGATCTGAAGTTTCATGATCATCATCATTAGCTTCCTCCCTATTTGGTGTAGGTGTCACGAAACTGTTTTCTCGTGATGTACTACTTCTCAATAAGGGAGTAGATACAGATTATCTCATCAAGTTCTACTTTCCTCCCACTCACTTCTTTCGTGAGAAACTCTTTCTCCAAAAAGTTTCCAATTTAGCAACAAAAATCTTGCCTTCGGATCTGTGATAGAAGGTGTACCCAACTGTCTCCTTTGGGTATCCTATGAAGACACATTTCTCGATTTGGGTTCGAGCTTATCAGGTTGAAGCTTTTCACATAAGCATCGCAGCCCCAAACTTTCGAAGCGACAACTTTGGTTTCTTGCCAAACCACAGTTCATAAGGCGTCGTCTCAACGGATTTAGATGGTGCCCTATTTAAAGTGAATGTAGCCGTCTCTAAAGCATAACCCCAAAACGATAGCGGTAAATCAGTAAGAGACATCATAGATCGCACCATATCTAATAAAGTACGACGACGTTCGGACACACCATTACGTTGTGGTGTTCGGTGGCGTAAGTTGAAACTATTCCGCATTGTTTCAAATGTAGGCCAAACTCAGAACTCAAATATTCTCCTCCACGATCAGATCGTAGAAACTTTATTTTCTTGTTACGATGATTTTCCACTTCACTCTGAAATTCTTTGAACTTTTCAAATGTTTCAGACTTGTGTTTCATTAAGTAGATATACCCATATCTGCTCAAATCATCTGTGAAGGTGAGAAAATAACGATATCCGCCACGAGCCTCAACATTCATTGGACCACATACATCGGTATGTATGATTTCCAATAAATCTGTTGCTCTCTCCATAGTTCCGAGAACGGTGTTTTAGTCATCTTGCCCATAAGGCACGGTTACTTAAGTGCCAAGTGATTCATAATCAAGTGACTCAAAAGTCCATCAAGATGGAGTTTCTTCATGCGCTTTACATCGATATGACCTAAACGGCAAGTGCCACAAATAAGTTGCACCATCATTATCAACTCTGCATCTTTTGGTTTCAACATTATGAATATGTGTATCACTACTATCAAGATTAAGTAAAACAAACCATTCTTCAATGGTGCATGACCATAAAAGATATTATTCATATAAATAGAACAACCATTATTCTCGATTTAAATGAATAACCGTCTCGCATCAAACAAGATCCAGATATAATGTTCATGCTCAACGCTGGTACTAAATAACAATTATTTAGGTCTAATACTAATCCTCAAGGTAGATGTAGAGGTAGCGTGCGATTGCGATCACATCGACTTTGGAACCATTTCCCACGCGCATTGTCACCTCGTCCTTAGCCAATCTTCGCTAATCCAGTAGCCCTGCTTTGAGTTGCAAATATTAGCAAGTAACCAGTATCAAATACCAGTGCTCTGCGAGTATTAGTAAGGTACACATCAATAACATGTATATCACATATACCTTTGTTAACCTTGCCATCCTTCTTATCCGCCAAATACTTGGGGCAGTTCCGCTTCAAAGTGACCAGCCTGCTTGCAATAGAAGCACTCGGTTTCAGGCTTAGGACCAGACTTGGGTTTCTTCTCTTGATCAGCAACTTGCTTGCTGCTCTTTTGAAGTTTCCTTTTCTTTCCTTTGCCCTTTTCTTGAAACTAGTGGTTTTGTTAACCATCAACACTTGATGCTCCTTTTGATTTCTACCTCCATGCTTTCAAAGATCGCGAAGAGCTCGGGCATTGTTTTGGTCATCCCTTGCATATTATAGTTCATCACGAAGCTCTTGTAGCTTGGTGGCGTGATTGGAGAATTACATCAATGACGCAATCATCCGGAAGATTAACTCCCGTTGAATCAAGTGATTGTTATATCCGACATTTCGAGTATATGCTCACCGATGTAACCGTTCTCCTCCATCTTACAGCTATAGAACTTATTGGAGACTTCATATCTCTCAATCCGGGCATTCGCTTGAATATTAACTTCAACTCTGGAACATCTCATATGCTCCATGGTGTTCAAAACGACGTTGAAGTCCCGGTTCTAAGCCGTAAAGCATGGCACATCGAACTATAGAGTAGTCATCAGCTTTGCTTTGCGGACGTTCACAACTTTCGGCGCAGCCCTTGCACCAGGCCTGGCACCTAACGGTGCTTCCGGACGTAATTCTTCCGTGCAGCAATAAGGATAATCCTCGTTACGGACCCAGTCCGTGTAATTGCTGCCATCATCTTTCAACTTTGCTTTCTCAAGGAACGCATTAAAATTCAACGGAACAACAAAGACGAGCCATCTATCTACACATCATAGACAAGCAAGATACTATCGGTACTAAGTTCATGATAAATTTAAGTTCAATTAATCATATTACTTAAGAACTCCCACTTAGAAAAATATCCTCCAATTCTCTAAGTGATTGCGTGATCCATATCAACTACACCATGACCGATCATCACGTGTGATGGAGTAGTTTCAATGGTGAACATCAATATGTTGATCATATCTACTATATGATTCACGCCGACCTTCGGTCTCCGTGTTCCGAGGTCATATCTTATATGCATAGCTCGTCAAGTATAACCTGAGTATTCTGCGTGTGCAACTGTTTTGCACCCGCTGTATTTGAACGTAGAGCCTATCACACCCGATCATCACGTGGTGTCTCAAAGACGAAGAACTTTCGCGGTGCATACTCGGGAGAACACTTCTTGATAATTTAGTAAGGGATCATCTTATAATGCTACCGTCAATCAAAGCAAAATAAGATGCATAAAGGATTAACATCACATGCAATCAATATAAGTGATATGATATGGCCATCATCATCTTGTGCTTGTGATCTCCATCTCCAAGCACCGTCATGATCACCATCGCCACCGCGCGACACCTTGATCTCCATCGTAGCATCGTTGTCGCCTCGCCAATCTTATGCTTCTCGACTATCGCTACCGCTTAGTGATAAAGTAAAGCATTACGAAGCGATTGCATTGCATACAATAAAGCGACAACCATATGGCTCCTGCCATTGCCGATAACCGGTTACAAAACATGATCATCTCATACAATAAAATTCAGCATCATGTCTTGACCATATCACATCACAACATGCCCTGCAAAAACAAGTTAGACGTCCTCTACTTTGTTGTTGCAAATTTTACGTGGCTGCTACGGGCTGAGCAAGAACCGTTCTTACCTACGCATCAAAACCACAACGATACTTCGTCAAATAGACTCCGTTTTAACCTTCTCAAGGACCGGCGAGCCACACTCGATTCAACTAAAGTGAGAGAGCAGACACCGCCGGTCACCTTTAAGCAACGAGTGCTCGGGCGGTGAAACCAGTCTCGCGAAGCGTCACGCGTAATGTCGGTCCGGCCGCTTCATCTCACAATACCGCTGAACCAAAGTATGACATGCTGGTAGGCAGTATGACTTGTATCGTCCACAACTCACTTGTGTTCTACTCGTGCACATGACATCAACGCATAAAACCAGGCTCGATGCCTTTGTTGGGGAACGTAGTAATTTCAAAAATTTTCCTACGATCACGCAAGACCATGGTGATGCATAGCAACGAGATGAGAGTGTTGTCTACGTACCCTCGTAGACCAACAGAACGGAAGCGTTGACGCAACGTAGAGGAAGTAGTCGTACTTCTTCCCGATCCAACCGATCCAAGTACCGAACGACGGCACCTCCGAGTTCTGCACACGCTCAGCTCGATGACGCCCCTCGAACTCCGATCCAGCCGAGTGTTGAGGAGAGTTTCGTCAAGACGACGGCGTGGTGACGATGATGATGTTCCACGGCGCAGGGCTTCGCCTAAGCTCCGCAACGGTATATTCGAGGTGTAGTTTGGTGGAAGGGGGCACCGCACACGGCTAAGGAACGATCTCAATGATCAACTTTGTGTGTCATGGGGTGCCCCCTGCCCTGTATATAAAGGAGGGAAGGGAGGGGCTGGCGGCCAAGGAGAGGTGCGCCAGGTGTCCTACTCCTACTAGGAGTAGGATTCCCCCAAATCCTAGTCCAACTAGGTTTCCCCAAGTGGGAAGGGGAGAGAGAGGCGCCTTCTCCTAGTCCTAATAGGACTAGGGAAGGGGAAGGTCTGCCAGCACTATGGCCCCTTTCTCTTTCCCACTAAGGCCCATCAAGGCCCATTGACCCCCGGAGGTTCCGTAACCCCTGTACTCAGTAAAATTCCCAATTTCACCCGGAGTGATTCCGAGTCCAAACATAGGCTTCCAATATATCAATCTTTATGTCTCGACCATTTCGAGACTCCTCGTCATGTCCGTGATCTCATCCGGACTCGAACAACCTTCGTACATCAATATCATATAAACTTATAATAAGCATCATCGAAACGTTAAGCGTGCGGACCCTACGGGTTCGAGAACTATGTAGACATGACCGAGACACCTCTCGGTCAATAACCAATAGCGGGACCTGGATGCCCATATTGGCTCCTACATATTCTCGAAGATCTTTATCGGTCGACCGCATAACAACATACGTTGTTCCTTTGTCATCGGTATGTTACTTGCCCGAGATTCGATCGTCGGTATCCAATACCTAGTTCAATCTCACATTGGCAAGTCTCTTTTCTCGTTCCGTAATACATCATTTCACAACTAACACATTTAGTTGCAATGCTTGCAAGGCTTATGTGATGTGCATTACCGAGAGGGCCCAGAGATACCTCTCCGACAATCGGAGTGACAAATCCTAATCTCGAAATATGCCAACCCAACATGTACCTTCGAGACACCTGTAATGTACCTTTATAATCACCCGATTACGTTGTGACGTTTGGTAGCACCCAAAGTGTTCCTCGGGCAAACAGGAGTTGCATAATCTCATAGTCATAGGAACATGTATAAGTCATGAAGAAAAGCACTAGCAACAAACTATACGATCAGGTGCTATGCTAATGGAATGGGTCATGTCAATCAGATCATTCAACCAATGATGTGATCCCGTTAATCAAATAACAACTCCTTGTTCATGGTTAGGAAACATAACCATCTTTGATTAACGAGCTAGTCAAGTAGAGGCATACTAGTGACACTCTGTAGGTTTATGTATTCACACATGTATTATGTTTCCGGTTAATACAATTCTAGCATGAATAATAAACATTTATCATGATATAAGGAAATAAATAATAACATTATTATTGCCTCTAGGGCATATTTCCTTCAGGATCCTCGACCGATTTTTATTGGTGCACGTCTGTACAAAGAAAAGAAAGAGGAATATCGTAAGTTCCTTTCTGCAAACAAAGATGTCTTCGCTTGGACTTACGAGGAAATGCCAGGCTTAGATCCAGAGGTAGCGGTGCACCGACTTGCCATGCAAGACGATGTTCCCCCAGTGAAACAAGCACAACTGAGATTTCAACGAGCTACTTCCCAAGATAGAAGCTGAGGTTGACAAACTCATAGCCGCTGGATTCATTAGGGAAGTTAAATATCCTAAGTGGCTTTCCAATATTGTTCCAGTTAAAAAGAAAAATGGTCAAATCCGTGTGTGTGTAGACTTTAGGGACTTAAATAAAGCATGTCCTAAAGATGATTTTCCTATACCTATATCTGAAATACTCGTTGATGCTACCATGAACCATGAAATATTTTCTTTCATGGATGGATATTCTGGATATAATCAAATAAAAATGGCGTCAGAAGATGAAGAGCTAACGGCTTTCAGAACGCCCAAAGGCATATTCTGTTATAATGTCATGCCATTTGACTCAAAAATGCAGGGGCGACATATCAACGAGCCATGACCATAGTTTTAGATGGGTTGTTATATGTAATAGTTGAATGTTATATTGATGACATAGTGGTAAAATC